>OY855907.1:7356647-7444147 GCA_963693305.1 Meandrina meandrites
TGGCTGATGGAAACCTGAGGCAGACGGCTGTACCAATAATTTCCATTGCGAGAAAGCATACAACCAGTGCCAAGTGCGGGAAAACATGCAACCTGTGCCAAGCGCGGGAAAACATGCAACCTGTGCCAACGGCGGGGAAAAATGTAACCTGGTCCAAGCGCGGGAAAACGTAACCTGTGCCAAGCGCGAGAAAACATGCAACCTATATCAAGCGCGGGAAAACATCCAACCTGTGCCAAACGCTTAAAATAAACAAACAAGTGAACAAACGAACAAACAACAAACAATAATAGAAAAAAAAAATAAACAAGAATAATAACATTGCACCACTGTGTTTTTTCGTTCTTGAACAGAAACGAAAAGTGTAGTGAAAATTATTCTACTGACTTCATTGCGGCCTTGTATCGAGAAGAAGGAGAGGGACTCTTCACAGTCAGAACCAATGTGCTAGGTCATGTACAGCAGGTGAGATTTAAGGTTACCTAGTGGAAGCTACCGTAAGCGAACACGCTTGGGACGCGTAAAAGGTGTATAGAGTTTGTAAACGGGGTTTTGTGAAGGCGATTGTAAGTAGAGCTGCCCGCGTAGGTATTATCGTTACAGGCGATTTCCTTGGAGTGTGTAGACCGTCGATCATTCGCTCAAGGCGATCACGAAAGTGGCGATAAATAAATTTGGTTCTTTACGAGAAATAACCACGCGTTGAAAGAAAACAATAGAAGCTGGTCTTTAAAAGTTTTAAGGGTAATGCTTTTTCTCCAACCGTAAATCATCTTAATTCGATATCTTTACCAACGAGCATTAGAAGAATTCTACTAGTAAACTAATGCAAATGCTGCAATCTGATTGGCTGAGCTGTTTCACACTATCAGCTTTTAGTTTGCAGTGGCTGAAGGTTGTCTTCAGATTGACGGCATTTTCTCGCTTCTGCGAAGTTTCAGGTTAAGTTTGTAAATATTATTGGATAATTCAATTCCCGAGAAGACTAAAAGAAGGGAATTCACCAATACACGAGTTTAAAAAACGCGTCAAAATTACTGAATGAACTGTTGAGCGTGCGTACACAACTGAAAGTTTCAAATGGCATTTCAGTCCGCGCGCGCGATTTCGCTAAACCGTGAAGATTAATTGCGTTCGACGAAGGAGAACGCAAACCTAATTTTGGCCTGTGGTTTTCAATAGCTGGTGTCCTGTGCACGGTTATAGGCAGGAAAATTCCACATTCCTGTAAGGTTACAAAAATGTGCCCCCCGCTTAAATTTTGCAGGGGCATGCCTCGGCCGGGAAGTTGGTACGGTGCGATCGCGGGAAACATTTTTTGGCTCGAAGCGTGTGCGCGAAGTTAAAGCATTACAGGGTTATAATCCGGGAAAGAAGAGTTTTAGTCAGCCACCGAAGATCGTAAAAGGAGTGCAAATCGAGTAACTCGATTCGTTGTTTTATAGGCAAGGTAAACCAGCGTGTTTACGTGCAATACGTTTCACAAAATTAGTTTTATAGGCAAGGTAACCAGCGTGTTTACGTGCAATAGTTTCACAAAATTAGCTACAATTACAAGTTGTAAATGGCATTTCACGTGAAGAGAGTGGGTAAAATAAGGATCAAAATTGTTTTATCGCTTCTTTGAATTTGTGCGGATATATTCTTATGCGCAGAAATTTTAGGCATTTCGACGAGGAAATCATTATATTGAATATTATGAATGTATCGACTATGAACGAAAAATTGACGTGTTATGCCTGTATTTTCAAATGGAAGTGAAAGTATTTGTAGAAGTCCGTGGAGTTTCAGAAGTTGTTTTGTGTCAAAAGATAACTTTTCAAGTGAAATAGATAATTATTTGTCGTGTACATGATAATTCTATTCTATACGAATTACAGTGTAAGAGAAATGAACGCTAATCGCCCATGCATTTGCGACTTTGTACGTTTCTACTTTGTGAATGTCTCATGAATTGTTATGAGCGACTTCACTTTGTTTTACATTTATTCCGATATCAATGAGAATTTGCCGTTCCGTCCATTATTTGAGGTTCTCTTTGACCTTTGGCAAACAATCACTGTTATGACTCATGCGATGATGGATCATGTTTCCGACCGGTCATTAATCATTTACCGATACATCATTTGAATGGCTTTGTCTGCTTTAACATACCAAGAACTCCTGCAGTGTCACAATTTCTTTCGCAGTTAAACCCCTAGCCTGCGAATACAGCCGCCTGAGAGGCGGCTGTATTCGCAGGCTATTAAACCCCTTCGAAAAAAAATAAACACGTTCCAATTTATTTTGCAGACAGATGTTCTTTTAGCCTCCCACGCAGTCGTTTTTAGGGGAGATCGGATTGCACTCGCTCCCCACAGTGTCGCTCCCCACAATCCGATCTCCCCTAAAAACGACTGCGTGGGAGGCTAATGTTCTTTTGGCTCGTCATGCAATCTGTCTTCCAAAACGTTGCGTGGTGAGATCCCTCTCTTCGCTCCATTTGAGGCATATTCAAAAGCATAGTATGCCGACAATCTTGCTCTTTTGCCAGTGACTGACTATCCATCTTAGATCGAACGCACTCCCCTAATCTCTGATTACTACTAGTACTGGTACTAGTTCATATGCAGAAAATTAATTAATCATTATTTGAAGGACAGCAAGTTAGAATTATACTAAAACAATTAGATTTAAATTCGCTCTCAATTTCTATGAGGTGGTAGCTAGTTAATTCAGCCTTCGACCTCCTCAACTATCACCTCATAGAAATTGAGAGCGAATAATCTAAATGCAAATGCGATAAAGTATGGTGGTCGTAGAGTGGTCGCAAGAAGAGCTTGATTGGAAAGATACTTATTCCTTTCACGTCAGATATGAACCGTAAACCCTGTTGATTTGACTGATTTCATGATCATATTCTCCACCAACCGCTGTATATTTACTAGGGTGGATCTCCATCGCCATTCGATCGAATCCAGGCCACCAGACAAGCGACACTGGCTGTAAACTGGCTCACGGAAAAGATTGACCAGAATATATCGGATGAAGGTAACGTAGTTGTCGATGATTTTGTTGTTGTTGTTGTTGTTGTTGTTGTTGTTGTTTTTTTGGGGGGGACGTTGCATGACTTCCTTTAGGAGAAGGAGGAGGAGGAGGATTAAGAGGGGGCGGTGGTGGTGGTGGAGGTTGGGGTTGTGGTAGTGATGGTGATGCCAATGTTTTTGCCAATGCCGATGCTGATGATAAAAAAACTGTACGAGTATCTATTCTTCACAGATGACAAAATCCACCAATTCAGGTTTTAACTTCCTTACAGCGTTTGATACATAGCATTTCTTTTTTAGGGAAAGTTGAAACCTCATCTCCGGACACAGCTTGTCTGCTGGGCATAAAGAAGGCATTAAACCCCTTCACGCCCGTTCAAGAATTAAAACTCGTCACTGACTTTCAGTAAGTTGTGAAGTAATTAATAGTTCAGTATAAAACAAATCTTTTTGCCGATAAATTCCGAAAGTAGTTACCGCTGATTAGCTTTTATTTGAATTGTCACGTAGTAGGATCTCATCCACAAATTAAAAAAAATCACAATCACCTTGCGCAGCACAATACCACGTCAAAGTACTAATCCACAACTTTTATTTAAATGGGGTCACACACTAGGGTTTCATCTACAGACTAAAAAAGTTAAAACCAACTTGTACAACATAATAAACAGTACAACATGGAATTAATGATGAATAGCTTTCTTTTGAATAGTTACACTGTAAGGGTTTCGTCCACAGGCATAAATTCCCGATAAGTGATATAAGTTAGAACCACCTTGTACAGCATAAAAAACAGTACCACATAAAAGTATTGTCACACACTAGGGTTTCATCCACAGACCTAAAAGTAAGAACCACCTTGTACAGCATTTAAAAAAAACAGAACCACATGAAAGTACTGTGCAAAAGCTTCCACTCGCATAGTAACATACTTAGGTTTTATCTATACGTGAATTTATGAAAATGGGGTCAAAGAAAAGTCTCCCCGGTCTCTTTGGCAGTACTTCTAGTCGCTTCATGCTACGGAGACCGGGATAAGCTCCGGCCTGATGGGCCCCTAGGCTCGTAAGCAGGCTTTACCTTACATAAAAGTACTGTTCAAAAGCTTTCATTCGCATGGTGACATGGTAGGTAAAGTCTGCATACGAGCCAAGTGGCCCATCAGGCCGGTGCTTATCCCCGGTTTCCGTAGCATGAAGCGACTAGAAGTATTTCTACTCCCCCCTGGATGGGATGCTAGTCCATCGCAGGGTTACCCCCAGCAGTAAATTCGCCGGTACCCATTTATACACCTGGGTGGAGAGAGGCACTATGAGAGTTAAGTGTCTTGCCCAAGAACACAACGCAGTGCCCCGGCCAGGGCTCGAACCCGGACCGCTCGATCCGGAGTCCAGCGCACTAACCATTAGGCCACCGCGCCTCCCACCGCATGGTGACATACTTAGGTTTTATCTGTAGACAAAAGTAAGAACCACCTTGTACAGCATTCAAAAAATAGAACCAATGAAAGAACTGTTCAAAAGCTTTCACATACCACAGAAAGTTGTTTTGACCACTTGACAATTTATTTTTCTACTCCACAGACATCGCGTTCCCCGAGAGCAGTGGTGGGAAGATCTGCGTTCTCTTCAGAAAATCCTAGCAAAGTATCACCAACACTTCGAGTATCACCGTGAAGACGATACGTCTCCTCTCACGTGAGGTGCTCATGACGTGCACGTGATTTTCGTGACACAATGCAGCTGCTGATCACGTGGATGGAATTCGTGACGGAATTGTGATTACCGCGACAAGTCGCGGTTAGAAACAGACTCGTCGAGCAAACGTGAAGATAAATAACGGAAGATAGATTTTTTTCAGACTTGTCAGAGACAAAAATGTGTAATTTACGCGATAGGATGATTCCAGAGAAACAATTTATGTTGCTGAAAAGCAAATTTACGTACATGTAGAGTATGCATTGTGAAAGATGAAATTCTGTTTGAGGTTAGGTGTGATACTCACAGACCTGATCCAGTTGTCTTAGTAGTCATAGCGAAATTCATTGAAAAGAATGCGTGTGCTTGTTCACTTCACCTCCGACTTCTTTGCGCTTGTCACGCAATCCTCCACTCTGTCGTTGTGGTGAGATTGTGTGACGACTTTAAAGAACGTCCGTAAACTATGTGCCTTAAACGACAACTTGGACGATAATTTGTGTGCCCATTCATCGTACTAAAGGAAGTAGAAAACGCTGAAAAATTACTTCTTAATAAAGAATGTGAATAATATTTAAAGTTAGTAACCTACCAAAAAAGGGAGATATGTGATTTCAAAATCTTGTTCGTTACAAAGCGTAGCGAGTTGTTGTAGTTGTTTTAAAGAACGGTGTTATTGTATTCTAGTGAACCTGAACTAAATTATATTTTACTTGAAGTGTAACTGAAACAACTTATGTTGATATTGTATAAAGAACTGGTGTCAATTATAATAGTAAAACAATCGGTATCGAATGGTCCTCACAGTGTTTTTTCTTTGCGAGCACAAGCATTGACCATTTGCAAGCACTGACCACTGAAAGTATTCAGTGGCTTGGGGAATAAGCCTGATTCTCAGATGGTCCAGGTCCCTCGCGGCCAGACACTCGACTGGGCTTAAGTGGGATTCGAACGTCGCATATCCATTGCACTACCCTGTGAGCTACAGGATACAGTGGAAACAAGTCAAAATTTGGGACGTTTTGCCCAGTCATTTTAATGCTCCGCCGTGACCTAATATGTTAAAATGGCGCAATAGTGGAATAAAAAACAGATATATCGGCAAAGCTATCTGTGTACCTAAATGTTTTTAGCTTTTTATTGATCGACAGTTACTTCGGCAGCGTACGTAAGTAACTGTAGTTGCTATTTTCGCTTTGTGCACGGATCGGAAATGTGTTGGGGCCTAACCCTAACCCTAACCCTAATGCCTGAACTACTGAATTGGTGTAAATTGTGTTGTTTTAATCAGGATTTGATTGTTAATCTTAAGGTCAGATTCTTAAAAATGTTTAGATGTATGTTTGAACAGGCACACAATAACACAATCAAACTGTTCATTAAAAATTGACTATGTAAATAGATTTTCACACCCTAAATATTTTCATTCATTCTCCGATCACTATAAAAAGCTTTAACTTTGTATTCTAATTTAACTTGATAATGATGACATGGAGTCATCGAAACGTCGTTCAATTTTTATATCGCTAATATTCCTTCTCAAAAGTTGTAAAACGATTGCGTTTTAAGTAATATTTTACAACCTTAATTTAAGTGCAGGACGTTTGATTTTGTTTTTAATTTTCCGGTATCCGAAAGAAACGAAAATTTACCTTTTCCTGGGGGAGCTCCCTAAATTGCTCGCTTTCGCATCCGCATTTTAGTCCCCTCACTCGAACTCTTGCTGCGTGGGCCCTGTTAAATACGGCCATGATATGAGTCCCTAACATGGGAAGTTACAAGCTAACCTCTTATAATGGAAAACCGGAAGTGGAAGACCTATAACATTTCCTTTCTATGTACCCGGAAAGCCAAAATCTCAAACTTTATGATTACGGAGCTGCTTAACTCAATGATATTTTTAATATGAACAGAAGTTCCCTTCATACAACGTTTCAGGCCTATACTCTTCTCTGACAGATGATTGAAAAACGGCTTTGCGAGCACGAAAAGTTTCAGGGCCTTGCCAGAAACGGGTATTTTTTACAACCAAATTTGCATTCATCATTTTCATGGAAGTTGTAGCTGCCTTTCAGCTTCCGCATGTACTCCTTTGTTTAAAAGTTCCTCTTTTTCACATCTCCAGATGTTGCCTTGTTGGGTCGTTTTTTTGAAAACTCGATCTGGTTTTTAGACAATCAACAAGACCAAATATGTATTCATTATTTTGACGGAACTGTCTTCTAGCTATATAAATACGCACGCATGTGTTCCAATACTCTAAAGTCCCTCTCCACTTCTGCTGCAGAAGTAATCATCTGTTTTCTCTCTTCGAAGGTTGAAAGTAAGTGCTCAGTTAATTTATCCTCTTCCCAGTATTTTTAACCGGCTGGTTTATTTTGCAAACTTTGTGAGGTAATTTAAGTTTTGCTTTGCCGTATTTCTGCATTCAGTAATTTACAAGCAGAGTTGTCCGGTGTTGTATTAAATTATTAGTGTCATCAGTTGTTTACGTTTGCAATTTGTTTTAAGACGGAGTCGAGTAATATTTGTTTGTTAATAAGCTACAGAATAATTTAAATCCTATTGCGCTATTTTCTACCCTTACTAATTTTGAAACTATTCACCGTGCGTCCAAGTTATACAATAGAAATGCATTGTATCTGTTAGCTCACCGCTTAATTAATTTTAACCGCTGTTATCATCGCTTATAATAATTTGTTTTAATTGTAGGTTTTAAGTACCATTTAATTAATTTAGTAGGTGTTTAAAATGTGCTTATTTTTTCTTATCTGTCCGATATATTTTGTTTTATGGCTTCATGCGTTCTGGCTCCAGTTTATCGTTATCTCAGGTCCCCTCATGTTTAGTTTTTGCTTTTATATAACTAGTTTTCAAATTTTATTTTCAAACCAATACGAACAAGGAACATTAAGGTTTCTTCCAGATATACGAGGGATTTGGGCGAGGGCACCTTTTAAATAATTACATGTAACAGTGGGTTTTTGCCTTCTCGTAATTTTGCGTACGTTAATGGGCGTGAATTTAGCTGGCTTTACCTGCTTAAAGTGAAATAGAGAAAATGTTTTGACGACTTGAAAAAGCTGAATGCGGTTCAACTGTTTTCGGAGACTAACTCCGTACAGACATTTTATCGATTTTATTTTGTGCTATTTAAAATTTAATTTATTATGTGACAGTGGAAATCCATCTTCGTCGTAAGTTAACCACGGGCGTGAATTTAACTGGCTTTACGTTCATTCATAAAATGAAAGTTGAGAAAAAATACGGATGTCTATCTCACGACTGCGGAAAAAGTTGATTGTAGTTGGCTAGCTGCTCAACATTCTATGCGGTGCGTTTAGTTGAAGAGGTGTTGGTAGAAAATCGAATATTTTTCAAAGGGACCGTGTTATACAACTGAGTTAAATACTCGCTATGACACTCAACGTTAGCAAAGAAATTACTTCTTTGGATCTAAATGACAAACTAAACAAAACTTCATTACAAATCAAGATGTCTCCCGGACGTTATAATTCAAGTTTGAAGCAAACAGGATCAACATTGAGAACTGTTCAGCGTAACAGCTTTCCAAAACCCAACCTCGCAATTTGTTTTAATCGTGTTCAATTTTTGTATCTCCATAACTTCTTTTGTATTTGCTGTGTTATTGTTATTGAAATGTTCCTTTACTGTTCTGAGTAGTTACTTAACACTTTATTTTATGGCCATTTTCTTTTGTTTAAATTTGGCTAAAAATTCGTGACACAGTTCCTTCAAATATGTAAAATAAAAACATCATGCTTTTTTTTTTTTCTGAATATTACAGAATGATGCACTGAAATGAAACTCTGCTTGACTAAATAAATTATTCCCTTTTGTTAGGAATTAACCATAAACAAAGGCATTTAACTTTCATTGAATATTTACGATACGACATTATTGTTTGGCAAACTGAACATCTGGTCTTCAACATCATGTACGGAAAATTAATACGCGATGTCCTGACATTCATTAATTGTTTTTAATGTTTAATTCGAAGATGACTTTAAGAGAATGCCTTTTAATTTTTCCCTAATATTATCATTCTTCATTTTTCTGTTACAAAAGTGACAATTTGTATTTGGACGGCGGAGGGGAGACTAAGCAGTTTGGGGCATAATGTGTTTTTTTGTGTGTGTTTGAAAACCATTGCATACACCTGGCATGTCAATCAACTTGGCGTAACCTTCAAAACCAGAACTTGAACCTTCCGTCAGTTTTAATTTTGTCAGATTTTTGTCGGATTTTTGGCAGATCACATTAGCTCTGGTCAGGTGTGATGTCTGCGCGAGTACGGCAACAAACGTACAGAAAAAAAAGTTTTATTTTAATGGCCGTGCATATTTGTTCGTTTAAAGACTTTTGTTAAATTTCGTTTCCTGTTTTAATTCAGATTCTTTAAAAAGCAAAAATGATGCAACCGAGGAACAAAAATTTGAAGACGTCACCAGCAAAAAATACCTATTTTGTTATGTTTTTAACACACAATACTGTCTAAGTTAAGTAATTATTGATTTAGTTTTTAGTTTTATGCCAAGAAACGTCCATCATATAGCCCAGTACCTCTAACTTAATGCTCCGTATTAGTTTGCTCATTATACGATATCCAGAATCCGAAGCAATAAGTACAAAGCTCGTAGCTTTTCCATCAGCGATTGTAAGTACTCTCTTTTTCTTATTCTCATATGCAGGCATTACGTAACTTTAAGGGATTTACATTTATCTGGTGAAAATAACTGCCTGTCGTGGTATTGAACATTCACTGTTTTGTTTAGATAAACAGGTGTGAACGTGAAACATAACGGACATCACTGACAATTGCCCACAGAAGAATTGTGCTTTGAACTTCAGTGTCTTCAAACAGCCATTTACTGTAAATCAACGATTCTGCTGTACTGACAAGGCTTCGAGAAATGAAAGTCTTTCACTCTTTCAAAGCACTGTCCTTGCTTATGTTAATTGTCCTTTGGGAAGGATGGCTTCCCTGCCAGGCGGTTGTTGACCTCAATGGTGAGTAAACTGTCCGTATTGCATGCTAAGTTGAAAGGTTTCTTATTGACACCTTTCCATCGACTGTTGATGAATTGTTCGCAATGCTCAAATGATGGGAAGGAATATAGGCGCTTTCGTTTCATTATTCGATTGAGATTTAGCATTACAGTCAAACCCCTAACCCATTAAGCGGCCACCCTCTATTAAGCGGCCGGCTAGTTACTTAAAAGTCCCGAAACTATTGTCAGTATAATACGGTAAACAAAACCCCTTTTAAGCGGCCACCTCTATTAAGCGGCCGCGGCCACCTTTCTGCGGTCCCGATGAGCGTTCTTCTATGGTTTTTCCCCTATTTAGCGGTCAGTAAGAATGTAACATTCGATGTTTGGATTTAGTTTCAACAAGCTCGAACAGTGGCGACTGACAAAATCATTCAAACACAGGTTTATTTTCGCCTTCATGTGGTTCCGCTATTCCTTTTCACGTTATTTTGTACTAAAATAACGTAATATTTTTAAATGGCCTTATGCTACTTTCTGACGAACCTATTAATCAGCCAACCTCTATTAAACGGCTAGTTGTCATTTCCCCGAGAGGGCCACTTTATAGGGGTTCTACTGTATTTGCTTAGCGCAGTACACTTCCAAACGACTTATTTCTCTGCGTCCCGCGGTGAGCGTCAACCGGCCTTCTGCAGAATTCGATGAGTCGAAAAAAAATATATATATATTTTGAACACTGGCTAACTGGAAAGGATGCCTAATATATTTGTAACATAATTTAACAAAATGCGCCGAATATTTTCTTAAAGTTTGAAAAAAAAAAATTCTGATTAGCGCGTTTTTGGAACTTGGAACCACTCTCGACGAAGTTTTTGCCTCTGAGGTTCGACTAGCAGTAGTACTCACTCACTCACGTACTTATTTATTCATTTTGTTCTAGCGGATGCTTGCCAAAACTACCACACCTTGGCTAATGCAAATAGAAGGTCTGACTACGTATCGCACTATCCTAAACAATGCGACTGGAACCTCCATGGTTGGCATCGTTTCCAAGGAGCTGCAGGGACGCAAATGGCGACTTCTTGTCCACCGGAGAACAGATGTGGTGCACGCTACCCTGCCTGGATGAATGGTGCTCATCCCACTCTCGATGAAGGTATAGTCTTGCGAAAAGTGTGCATTCACAAGTGGGGAAAATGCTGCAGCAGGAACTTCGTCAAGATTCAAGTGAAGAACTGCGGCTCCTATTACGTCTACAGGTTCTTTGGGACAGGAGGCTGCGACATTCGTTTCTGTGGCACCGACTAATCCCATTTCACGGTCACATTTTAATGCGATGCTAGCCAATTCTAATAACTTTCTAGCCATTAAATATATCGTTAATTTGTCTTACTTTGGATGATAAGATACATATATATAATACATATATATATATATATATATATATATATATATATATATATATATATATATATATATATATATATATATATATATATATATATACGTATGTTATTACCTTACCATACCTGATTGTAAAAAGAAACTATTAAATTGATAAATGGGGGTTCTTGTAAAAGTCTGAAGTGTTTATCCCCCAGAGCAGCAATGTAATCAATTGTAAAAGTAAGAAATTGAAACAGAATAAATATGTGACCTGTCAAGCTGGCTCGATTGGGCTTTTCAGTAATGATACTTATTAGCTTTGACTAACTTGTGTACCACTGCAACTTGTGTACCAGATAGAATGAACCAATTACTTTCTCCGGCCCAAGAAACAGAAAATGCATCGATCGCCTCTGTTCCCGGGTACCAGAATGTACTGTTAAAACGGGACAACTGAGTATTTTCATGATTTGCAAATCGGCCAACTGAATGAGGACCCCACTTGCCCTCCACCATAAGGAAATAATCCCTCTTAATCCGCCCATCATCGTAGTCCAAAACTCTACTCAGAAATAAATTCGGCTCTGCCATTAGCAGAACCTGATGCTATTAAGCAAGCACATACTGAAAATGCGTAAGACAAGACATGGCTGGTCTTGTTTCATACATCCTTCTTCATTAATTCTAGAAACACCGTGATTGTCAGTATACTATTTAATAGTGAGCCACTTTACTTCAGGTGTGGGAGGCGCGGTGGTTAGTGCGCTGGACTCCGGATCGGGCGGTCCGGGTTCGAGCCCTGGCCGGGGCACTGCGTTGTGTTCTTGGGCAAGATACTTTACTCTCATAGTGCCTCTCTCCACCCAGGTGTATAAATGGATACCGGCGAATTTACTGCTGGGGGTAACCCTGCGATGGACTAGCATCCCATCCAGGGGGGAGTAGAAATACTCCTAGTCGCTTCATGCTACGGAAACCGGGATAAGCTCCGGCCTGATGGGCCACTAGGCTCGTATGCAGACTTAACCCTTTACCCACTTTACTTCATGCAGAAAAACTCCAGGCCTAGGGAAATGACTTTGAGCTCTCTGTAAGAGGAGCTCTTCTGGGCTTCCTCGGCACACCACATCTTGTGGGAAATTGTGTTCTCAAATTCTAGAATTTAACTGGCACGACCCGTAGTGCTCGCATCTGTGCATACATGGGATGATTATGAAACTGCAACAATAAGAGATTCCTCCGCTTTTAAGAAGAGGAATATTATTCTTACAAAGAAATGTTACTATCCCAAATAAAACTCCACAAAAAATATCAAAATGTGAATATCTGGTCATAATACAAAACCCATAGAGATAATCTTACCAACAAACTGGGGCAATGTTCCAGCGGTAATAGAGGGATACTAAGGACAAATTAAGTCGATAACCTGTTCAGCAGTGAGAGTCCTTTCGGAGAGGATGGAAATGCACTTACGACCAAAGAAAACCCTAGAAATGTTTGGCGTTCTAGTAAAACTTTTAAAAACATGTTTAAAATCATGAATTAAATGAAATATGAATGCATGCAAGCATTCCTATTATCCTCTTACTTGTGTTTCTCTTTTAATATTGTCAGATGATAATCAAATCACTTGAGCCTATTTTTTTTTTTTTACCAGAAATTATTACGAGCTCTAAGTCTCCCCTTTTTACTGTTTGGAGGTAAACATGTCTTCGTCTGCCTTAGTGACACTGATATCGAGGCAACATTCGTGTAGGTTGACGGTCGACGGTAGCACTATATTAGCTACAGAACTGGGCAGATGGCGAGCCGATCGAATGGCAACTCTTGCATGGGTGACACTGTGCGAGTCTTTAGGATGAAGTGGAACGGCACGCCGTGAGGGGGGAGTCCAGCGAGGAACATAGACGATCGATAGCCAGTTCAGTGAACATGTAGCAAGATAGCTAGGTTTATATATTTGGTTCGTAACTAGCCATGGTAACAAAACCTTGAGTACAGGGACCGCAGAGGGGGAGGGGCTGGTAGGGGCTGGTAGGGCTATAGCCCTACCACTTTTTTGCTTGGGTTGATTTTTTAGGGCTCCAGATGCCAGGTTTAATGTCTGAATTTTACCACTTGAAGTAACAAAAAGGCTTCTACTTTTGTATATTCGCTTCACGAAGTCAAAGGCTCGGCACAGCTGCGCGGAAGAACCACAAGAGAAACTTTGGCATCTTCAAAAAGTAGGAAGCTTAGGCACTTTTATTTAACATAATTACTGCATTGGAAGTTATACTAAGTGGGGACGGCTATGTTATTTTTCAGTGGAACTCCGACATAACGATATGCCAAGGGAGCAGTGAATTTACATCGTTGTATCGCGGTACGCAAATGTACGATAAATGGCAGGACAGTTACCCCAATTGCTTGTGTGTCTTGGCCAGATTTTTTAGCCCTACCACTTTAAAATGGTCCCCGCGGTCCCTGGAGTAGGTAACCTCGAGAGGAAAAGGGGGACTTTTCTCTCTGACTTAACAAGGGCGCAGTAGTTAATGTGTTTTTGCGCATTTTTGATTGATACCCCTTTTGTTTGATTTGAGAGTAGAGTACAATTCAGTTTGATATGGACATGGCCTATTGGCGGTCTTACTTGATGTGTTTCACTGTCTTCGGCATATTGCAACATGAGAAAAATGAACAAAGCTACAACTTATCAAGGTATTAAATATTTATTAATTATAACTGGACAACGTTTACACTTCTTTTCCATATTTAATTTCAGCTAATGATCTGAACAGCAACTGGATATATATAACTGAAATGGGTAAAGGCTCCCTTAAATATTTAAGCATAGGAATGCTATCAAATAAAATTAATTCTCAGTTTTCGCAATTACGTGATTATTCCAGTTAAAATATAATAAAAAAATAATTTAAAGTTACGCTGATGTCGTATAGGGCAAAAGGAAACGAAATGCATTAAGATATCGTCCAGAAAACGCATCTAATAATTGCTTTACACACAAATCATAATCAATGACATTTTTTCGAATCTACAACTAATAGTAATGTAATTATTTCAATGGATTACTCTTTTTGATTAACAGGTAAACCCCCCTAAACGTTGCCTTACTAGAAACTAATAAAATCTAAATATTCAGATTATCTACATAAAATTCTCTAAACCGGTATTTTTACATTTGTAGCTAGCAGTGCCGCCCAGGCAAATTCAATATACATGAGCGTCTACCATAATCCAATCACACTGATAGCCGTGAGCAAATCGCTTCGCAATTTTTTTTCTGCGGGTTTTCCACCTAAAGTGGTATATTATGTCATGCTTTTAGCTGTGCGTTATCAAGTTATTGTGCAGTTGGAAAGTTTGGAGAGCACTGAAGAAGGTAGAGTTTCTCTCAGCTATCGCCTCGAGCAACTCTTATGCTTCTGTCGTGCTCCCCAAACTTCCCGCGTGTACAATAACTCGCGCACTCTAAAGAACAAACAATTGTTAAATAGTGTACAGTGTCCGGCCCTATACCCACCTAGGGTTATGGCCATAAAGTCAAGTCAAATAGTGTACGGTAAAGATTATTCAAACTGTGCACACAGCAGGAAAATATTTTATCGTAGAAAGGGCAGAAAAGTTTGATTTGTACGTTTACGCACGAATGTGCCGAGCGCAATAAAGATCTGCGACATCAATTTAAATTTTTGCATTATTTTTTTTTTTCAAGCTGGTTTAACTAAACGTGTTTTGCTGATGTGAATTGTATATAAAACATAAAGCCTGTTTAGTTAAATATGGTTTAGTATTGATTTGTTCGCTGAAAATACTGATGCTAGTAATTATGTTAATATTTTCTGATAGTTTATCGTTTTAGTATTTTATAACATTTTCGTTTGAATATTTCATAACATTTTTCTACACTCACAGGACGAAATCACATGTTTCCGTATTTCTGAAACATGACGGAAACATGCAACTCCATGTTTCCGTTACGTTTCCGTCTTGCGGAAACGTGAAAATTCAAGTCTGCGTGTTTCCGTCACGTTTCCGGAACGGAAATGGCAAAAAGTGGTACGGTTCCGCTGTAAACGCAGAAACGGAAACGTGAGTAAACGTCACGAAACCGCTAACGGAAACACAGGTTATCGGTCGTGTTTCCGGATCGGTTTCACATGTTTCTGTGACGTTTCCGTTTACGGATTCTTGGAATTTCGTCCTGTGCACGTGACTATTGCTATAACTAATACTATTTAACAATTAGATTATTCGCTCTCAATTTCTATGAGATGATAGTTGATTCGGCCTGCGGCCTCATCAACTATCACCTCATAGAAATTGAGAGCGAATAATCTAATTGTTTTAGTAGAATTCTGACTGAAATAAACGCAAATAATGGTTTCTAATTATTTTCCTACGCATTATCGAACTTAACGTTTTAACAAAATCGCACGCATTGAATTGTCCTTGGTAAATTTGCAGTTGTTTACGCGCGTGCACCCGTTTTTCAATAATTTCAAGCTTTTAAAGTCAAGAAACCGCTAATGTCCTTCTTTTAGCCTTCTCGGGAATTTTTTATCCATTTACATTTAAACTTCCTTCCAAAACTCCGGAAAAACGATAAAAACTTCGCATTTTGTGGACGACCTTCGGCAACTGCACACTAATGGCTGATAGTGTTCAATAGCTCAGCCAATCACATTGCAGCATTTGCATTAGTGTACAAGTAGAATTCTACTAATCAGTATTATTATGTTTGTCGACCAAGCGCAACGAAAGCACAACTTACAGCTTAATTGAATCGGTCAGACAGTTTTTCTGTCCTGATTTTCATGTTGTTAATCTTGGTTTAACTATAGATGTTTTTCTTTTCTCTGGTGCGAACTTGGTTTTAGACAAGGTACATGTTAAAAGGCTGAACATGAGATTGAATTTTACTCGACTTCACATAAGTTTTTCCATTTCGTATTACCGATAAATTCAAGACCACCTACTCTGTCCTTATTATCATCCCACCAATAATAATAATCACCTTTGAAGAAGTAGGAGACACCATCATAATACCACCGGAAGGCACTATCAAGGTTGTCGGGGAGACCCGGCCATTCACGACTTATCAGTTTGGGGTATCCAGCGGCGACCTGATCATTGATGTTATCAAATAAGTACACTTGGTCATCTTTGAAAAAGTAGCTTTGTAATTACTCCATGTAAACCCAGCTGTAAATACAGGCCATCCTACCGTGATGTTTTTGGGATAGTTCGCTTCCACTTGATTCAGTGCATCGTCATACCTGTAGTACTGATGTCCTGTGAAAAAGTAGGTCTTCCAGTTGTGACCCCAAACAAATATTTCATCAATGTCGTCTGGGACATCCATCCAGGTCGAACATACTGCTTTGGGGTAGCCGCGTTCACTCTCGTCCTTTTCATCGTTGAGACGCCAGAATCTAGCCCCATTAAACACGTAAGTTTTTCTATCGCCCATCCAGGATTCAATGGCATTTACTACAGGATGACAGTAACCTTCAAAGAGAGAATGACACACCTCTTTTAAGGCAAATGGCCTGACAAAATAGTGGGATCCAACTGTCTCTAATAAGAATATTACTGTTTAGATACGCATTCATGTCTTATCCTTTCAACTTAAATGTATCACACCCAAAGATTTAGTGCTACTTGAAAATCCAATGGAGGTTTTGCAATTAATTGAATAGTCCACTAATAGTTGCCTAACCTTGCTAAAACGCACTGTACAGGTCACAAAAGTTGTTTAAAACTGTTGTGTCTACGGACGGGCAGAAAAGAAGTGGGCTAAAAATTGAAAACGTCAGGCCAACGTTTTCAATTTTGACAGTGTCACTTGGAGGAAAATCACTAAAAAAACATTGTTTATGTTTTTTTCAAATCTTAGTGAGTGAGTTTCTGCCTTTTTTGTTCAGTGAATGCACCTTTATAATTGTAGTATTGTTTACACAAAAACTTACTGCCCCTTTAAGGCTTACAGTATAACTTGTTAATTGCCTAAAATTTGATTATACCAATCCATTATATTTGCTGTATTTAAGACTTATTATTTAATTCTTGCTGAATGCCGAATTTTTTTTGTCAACACCAAACTTTGGTGGTTGCCAGGTAAAGGTAAGGTAAAGTAAAACTTTATTTATGCAGGGAGGCCCATTCCGCACAGTGGCTGGTATCCAGAGGGGCCCTGCTAAATACAATTTCTAAAAATATAAAATGTCTAAGGTGGTTTATAAGCTGCTATGAAGCTCGCTAAACCTACTTTCTTTTATATTTGCCGTTTGCAACCCCCTATTCTCTCATTCTGATATGCAAAATAGGCCAATCCAACCGCAGCAATTTCATATCCTTGGGCTACACTAGAATCGGGAGTGTTACATACCATATATTGAGCGGATACCGTTGACGTCGTCATCAGATAGTCGGCCACTGTTATGTATGCTGGTTTTTAATGGAGCCATGATGGAGCCTTGCACATTTGAATGCTTCAGTCCCAGGCTGTGGCCTATCTCATGAACTGCCGTTGGCAATAATTCGTCGGTAGTCCAATTCTCGTCGTCATCAAAGTGAATATCTCCTCCATCAACTGGGTAGTAAGCGTGAGCTAGAACATTATTTAGGCCGTCAAACGGCTTCATGTCGCCATGATTTCCTACAAAAAAAATCGAACGAGAGGTTTGAGAAATAGATCGCTCTTGATTACAAAAAGCGGCTTAGGGACCCTTCATTTTTTATGTGGTAGCTTCACCTTGCTGGGTTGATGCTAATCTCTCCCTTGCGTTATTTTTCTTTTTGCGCAGAAAATTGAACACCTAGCAAATAAACACAGTGGTAGTGATAATGACAATGACAACAACTTTATTACCAAAAAGACTTCATACAATGCTTCATAAAAAAAATAAATTAAAACAGGATATTGGTAGCAACACTCAGAAAAACTAAAAAGCTTATCGAGCTGAGCGAAGTTAAATTAGATTAAAACTAGGACGGTGGTTGGCAATAAAGCAAAATTAAACTCAGGGACATCGTAAACCGAACCAAATAAGAACAATTTGAACGTCCTCGGAGAGACACTGCTGCAAGTAAAATAAAAAAAAAGTGAAGTAGGAATATTCCATTGTCCTGTGTGAGTTTGATGAAACACTGATTTCCAAAGGATAAATACTATATTGAAATGATTTATAATAGAATATAAAGACGAAAACAATTTGTTAAAGAATCAAATATGGAGATATATAACTTACGCTGAAAAAAAAATTACTTTGTTTTCAAAGTTGTTCCTTTGGCAAAGTGTTCTTCGGTGTCTCCTTAGTTGTAATGGCTAATGTCAGATCACAGAAAGGTAAAATAAAATATCAGTTCACTGTGGTTGGCCTATCCGAAGAATTCAACCCGCAAAACGAGGCGAAATTACGGAAGTGATATTTTAAGAACCCGCGAAACGAAACTTTAGTGATGATCTAACCTCTAAACGAGGAAACTTAAAAGCTTTTCTAGTAGACAAGACGAAATCAATTTTTGAAAGAATCAATAAGGATATAACTTACGCTAAAAAACAGAAAACTTTGTTTGTTTTCAAAATTCCTCCAAAGGGGGAGTACTAGTGTTTCAGTGTCTCCTTAGCTCTTTTGGCTAAAGCAAGTTCAGAAAATGGTAAAAATTATCAGCTCTTTGTCATTGGCCTATCAGATGAATTCAACCTGCAAAGCGAGGCTGAATTACGGAAGTAATATTTTAGAAAACCTGCGAAATGGTCCCCTGGCGACTGTTTTCTGATGATGTAACCTCTAAACTACGGAAACGTAAAGTTCTCATACAAGTTAACCAAAAGAGATCTAGAGAAATATTTCCATCCCAGTAAGAGAAAACTTCCTAATAGAGTCAGCCTTACCATATTTCTATTATGCGCTATTCATTAAACGGCTATATTGAAAGGATTGGTACGAGAAGAAAATTGTCTTTTTGTACAATCACGTTTTTATCTAAGTGAAACCATTTTTTTTTGCTCATGTTAACGACTCATCTCTTATTCTTCACTGAAGAACAGAAAGAAATAAAGGAAAGTGAAATTAATCTTCAAAATTAGTAGTGCCTTTATCTTACCGAAATACATAATAAATAATTCTAAGAAACTTCATCGAGCATTACGCAGCACTTTTGATGTTTTTTTTTTCTTTTTTTTTTAACAAACCATTGATAGTCACCGTCAAATTATTCTCTTAATTTCTCCATTAACTTTGGTCGAATTTTGTGTTCTTTCACAAACTGCCTCTTATTCACCGTTTGGTCGAAATTCTAGACTTATTCGTTTATCATTATATCATTTTTATTACCAAACAAAACTGATCAAAATTGACTAAAATGTCATATTGTCGCAGTTTCAATCTCTACAATGCTTTTTTTTCCCAATGACCACAGGAAGGAATGCAAGGCGTTTTTGGACAAAAATGCTCAATGTCCAAAAGTTTGCGTAAAAATGATTATTCTGTTCGAGTTTGCTTTTAAGTGGATGAAATACTGATGTCTAAAGGATAAATATCATTTTGATTTCATTTAAGGTGTATCAATACATAAGAACATAACGAGATGAAATCAATTTATGAAAGAATGGAATCAGGAGATAACTTACGCTGAAAAACAGAAAACTTAGTTTGCTTCCAAAGTTCCTCCTTTGCCGAAGTGCTCTTCAGTGTTTCCTCAGCTGTTATGGCTAATGCCAGTTCACAGAAAGGTAAAACATTATCAGTTCACTGTGACTGGCCTATGAGATGAATTCAACCTGCAAAACACGGCAGTATTACGGAAGTAATATTTTAAAGAACTCGCGAAAAATTTCCTGATGATCTAACCTTTAAACGATGAAACTTTAAAAAAATTTTTAGTAGTTGGCGATTTCCTTATTGTGGCTCCAATACTTTCCTTAACCAAAAGCGAGATTTTTTTTATTTTTACACTTTCGTTTAACAAAAAGCGAAATATGATTAAGTCTCCAGTCAGCAACAATCTATCGTGTTGTATTCATGACTAAATTAAATATATCACGAATACACGTGAAGAGTAAATAGATTTTCGAGTAGAATATAAATTTTTCACTCACTGCCCTGGCAGGCAAAATATGCAATTTATGAGTAGAATTTATCCAAGCGTAGTTCTAATTTGTCCGATTGTGAAATTTGTATTGCAGGTACAACTACCTACCGTTCTGAAAATTCCACAGCTAGTGAATAAAAAGCTGGTAAATGCGAACGTTTTACTGAGGGTCTCTATTTCGGTTTTCTGGTCCCGCAATCACGGCTAAAATTGTCCCTCAATCCCTAATCCCTACTGCAGTCTTCATATTCAATTTGTTTCTGTTTTTTTTTCGGGGGAGGTTCTGTTGAGTCGATTACGTAAGTATCTTCAAAGTGAAATAAAAGCCTTTCAATCCCTCTCACTTGGATAAAAAAATGTAACTTAACGAAAAGGAGAATGTTCTTGTAGTGCAAGTCCATTCAATGTAGCCATTTTATGAATACTGCATGAGAACATAAGGAAAGCATGACTTTCTGGAAGTCCTCTTTTTTTCGACGGGAAAATGTTTCCCGCTTTTGAATTTTGGAAGTATTAAAGGCAACCAATCGCCATCTTCTAGAAAAGCTTTTAAGTTAACGTCGCTTAGAGATAAGATCATCACAAAACATTCGACAGGGAAAAAAATTCGCGGGTTCGCAATATTACTTCCGTAACTGTGCCTCGTTTTGCAGGTTGAATTCATCCTACAGGCCAATCACGACGCACTGATAATTTTAACCATTCTGTGAACTGGCTCTACCGTAACAGCTAATGAGACACTTGAAAAACACTTCGTCAAAGGTGGAACTTCGAAATAAGGTACTGCTTTTAGTGTAGGTTAATTTTCTTCCTACTTGATTCTTTCACAAATGGAATTCTTGTTGTGTTCCATTTTTTAGACAGTTTTGACTCATCTTTAATCAGATCAAAATAATGTTTAACCTGCACTAAAACGCAAACTTTTGGACACATACATTTTTGAGTAAAAATAAAACACCCTTAATACTTTCCTTCAGTCCTTGGAAAAAATCGCAGTATTTGAACTGCGACAATGTAATATTTCAGTCAAGTTTGGTTAAGTCTCCAGTTGCAAAAGTTTCAAAATGACATAACAAATTAACATATAGAAGGTCGATGCTATGGTTTAAATTTTGCTTTGGTTTATTTTTTTTTTAACCAGCTTGATTTTTTTGTCCTATATTGATTATTATAATCTGAATCAAAGGGAAAAAAACTGGTTTGAAAGCAAAAATTTAAAACACAACATCGACGTCACAGTGACTAAGGGGCAGTCGTGTCGTCGTTTGAGAGCACGTAATGTAGAGCAAGCGAAATAATAAATTGCCGATGATTATCAATTCTTTGATAAGAAAGAAGAAGGAGTAGACATTCTACGCAGTGTTCGCAAAAAATTTTCAATTCATTTATAATGCACTTTTTTTAATAAAAGACATAGAAACTGCGGGTCATGGTGATTTAAATTTTCCATTTTTTATTTGTCTCCATTGAATAGACTATCAACAAAATAATCGTTTACGTGATCATCTTTAAAGTGAAAGAAGCCCTTTCAACTGGTTAAACTTCGTAATAGGCCATTTCTGAGCTACCTTTTGCCTCTGTTTCAGAACATATAATAATGAGTTTTACCTGCAGGATTATTTCCATGCAAATCATTCATTTTCATAATAATAGTTTTTCAAGTTTTTTAAACTTAGGAGGCAAAAGGCAACTCGAAAATGGCCTATTGTACAAAAATACAATTTTCTTATTCTGCAAATTTGCTCAATGTAACCGTTTTAGAAATGGAGAATATAAATATCAGGTGAAAATCACTTAAGCTAGAAGTTCTCTTTTCTCTGAAGGAAAATATCTTTTGCTTTTGGGTAAAGGATGTTTTGGAGCCAGACTAAACAATCTGTTCACTGTAGCTGTCTTATGAATAGGGCATATAAGTACTAAATGAGCGTGCTCTTTTACGAAATTTTCTCCTAGCGGGAGGAAAATATTTCTCTCTTTTGGTTAAGGAAAGCATTGGAGCCAGACTAATTCAATTACCAACCTGTACAAGAAATACTTTTAAGCTTCCATCATTAAAAGGTTAGATCATCAGAAAACATTCACCAGAGGCCCGTTTCTAGAACGCCCCGGAAACATTTGGGCCCATTTTTATTTATCAGAGAAATGTATGGGCCTGAAACTTTGTGTGAAGAGAACCTATGTTCATGCTAAAAAATATCAGGGAATTAAGCAGCTCTGTAATCATAAGGTTTGAGATTTTGCTGTGGCTTTAAGGGTGCGAAAACTTTTCGGGACTTTCGAGAAACGGGTCCCAGGGAACCATTTTGTAGGCTCTTTAAAACATAAAACTGCCTCGTTTTGCAGGTTGAATTCATGTGATAGGCTTATTCCCGTGAACTGACAATTTGCACCACTCTTTCAACTGAAATTAGACATAAGAGTTAAGCAGACACTAAATAACTCATCTGTAACTTGATGTTTCGTACTAGTTTGCCCATCATAAGGTGTTTAGACTGGTCCGAAGCTTCTTGTATTAAAACCTCTCACGTGCAGACGTTACATAGATTAAGAAAAAAAATGTATCTGTCCAGATTAACTGGATTGGGCATCATACATCACTGACAGTTGGTGGATTTCAAGTCACGCTCCCAGAAGAGTTATTCTTTAACCAATAACGGTAAATGAGCGGCTCTGCTGTGCTGAGGAGGCTTCAAGAAATGAAAGGCTGCCAGTCGTTTCCAGCGCTGTCTTTGCTTTTGGTATTTATCCTTTGGGAAGGGTGGCTTTCATCTCTCACGGTTGCTGACCACCAAGGTGAGTAGACTGACCACCATGGTGAGTATGTTGATAACTTGTTTGGCAAGGTAAAACATTAACCGGCAATGTTATAAAACAATTGGTTCATGTTTTTAGCTGTGCACTATCGAGTTATGGTGCACTTGAGAAGTTTGGAGAGCACTCAAGAAGCTAGAGTTGCTCTCGGCTATCACCTCGGGCAACTCTTACGCTTCTTTCGTGCTCTCCAAACTTCCCGCGTGCACCATACTCGATACTGCACGCTAAAGCATGAACCAGTTGTTAACTAGAAAAGCTTTAAGTTTCAGTCCGTTAAAGATTAGATCATCAGAAACCATTCGCCAGGATACCATTTCTCTGGTTCTTTTTCTTTTTTTTTTTTAATTACTTCCGTAATTTTGAATCATTTGGCAGGTTGAATTCATCTGATAGGTCAATCACAGTGAACTGATAATTTTCACCATTATTTGAACTGGCTTTAGCCATAAGAGATAAGGAAACACTGAGAAGAATTCGCCTAAGAAGGAACTTTAAAAACAAACTACGTTTTCTTTTTATCAGCTTAAGTTATTTGATTTTTTCACAAAAACTGATTTCGACTTGTTATGTCCTACTCTTCCAAAGTAATGATATATCTAGAATGAAATCAAAATAATGGAACTGGAACAGAATAATCGATTTTCTACGCATAATTTTGGACGCTGACCTTTTTAACTCAAAAAACATCTGGTAGAGTTTCAAATTGTGGAAACAGAACAGTTCAGTCAAGCTTGGTCAAGTTTGCCTGGTTGCAAAAAGCAAATTAAGGTAGAATCTCTACCAAACGGCGACAGAAGCAGTTTATGTAAGAACTCGATGTTCAATGTCGGGCAAATAAAAGAACAAATTGTAGGTGTTTAACAATGCTTTCATAATAAAACAAAAAGCATTAAACGATCTATGTAGTGTTCGCAGAATTTTTTAGAATTCATTTATAACCAAACATTATGTCTAGACATAATGTTGTTTATGTCGAGGCATGTTCATTTGATAACCCGTTGGGAGGATTCGTACCAGGTACGAAGTCAACCAATAAGATTTTAAGGCGGAGTTTGGTATGTAAAAGTAGAAACAATCGCTTAATTCGCCCTTCTATTCCTCGCCATTCAAGTGGTGAGAGCTCAAGAAAATATAATCACTGTAAATCATAGAAATTGCTTAGACTTGTAAAAAAAAAAAAGAAAAGAAAAAAAAAGAAAAAGCGGAATTTTTCTTACCAAAATTGACGAAAACGGTCAAAATTGAACGTTCGCCATTTCGAACGTATTTTCTTCCGGTTACTTCCAAAAAAGGAATGACAGCTCACGTCTTTTTACGTCACTGCGCACTTCCACATTTCTTCAGTTCAATGTTTTGAACTTGTTTGATGTGTTTTGTTGTCACGAGTGTTGTCACAAGCTTTTGAGAAAGCGTGCGTGGCTCAAATGGCCGCAAAATAACCTGCTTACCGATATATTAATTTCGCTAAGATGTACTAGGAGTTCGTAGCACCCTAGCAATCAAATGGTTAGTTTAGAAAGGTTTATTTCAAGTAGAAGAGACGAGAGCGACATGACGGGAACTATTTTTAATTTGTCGGCTGTCAGACTAAAACATGAATGTTGATTTCACTTTTTTTAGTTTACCTTCGCTTCGCCTCTCTGACATTCGCTTGCAAGCTTTCTGCTAACACTTCTTTAACGTGGAAATATGGTCGATACAGTAACTTTCAGGCTTCAACTCTTGCTAATGTCTTTTTCGGATCCAAAGTTCGAGGCAGCAATTTAAAGCAATTCCCTTCAATGGTGATCTGAAAAATCATGGCATTGACTTCGTTTTGGCGAATTCGGACTTTTAATTCCTGCCAGCCATACATCGAGAAATGCTCAATTTGCCAGCGGTAAGAGATGAAAGCTTTTGCTTCTTTATATATATTTGGGCGTTTTTTTTTAGAACATCACAGAAGTGCACATGCAACTGTAATTTTTGTCTTCTGAGCTCTAAACTTGTATTGCGCAGTGACGTCATGCTTTGCAGCCAAGCCTTCAATATGGCGGACAAAATGGCGGACGTTCAAATTGGCCTTGGGATTGTCATAATCAGGTTAAAATGTAAGCACAGTTCCAAATGCCCTAATATTTGCTAAAGACACATCACATACTTTCATTTAAACTGGTTTTCAAAATTCGCGTTTTTGTCTTCCGTTCTCCTTTAATGCTGTGCGCTAGTTCGCTGATCAAACCTTTTTCAGAATCCGATGAATTTTATATAAAAACCTGTCGCTTTTCCTTCAGCAATTGTCGATTCCATTCAGTGATGTTGTACTTATTTTATTTCTTACGTAATAATAATAAAGTACTGTCGTTTGTATCACGATGTAGTCACTTATGATGTGAATCGCGAAGTTTCGACTGCATACTGCTAGTCTTTATCAGGCGATAAGGTCAACTGTTTACGCGTTACCTTATAAAGTAGGATGCTCCTCTGTGATTGGCTGGTTTTCAACAGCTGTGATTGGTGCATTTCGATCCTCGCTGTTCCGGTGTACTGTTGTACTGTTGTTCCATCGGTTGTCTGCTGTCGTACAGTTCTCCTTCGGCACGCTTTCACATGGTAAAAAACTGCCTCGAGGTCTGCCTAATGAGCAATTTCTTTTATTTGTACGACAGGCAAAACACAAAAAGCGCGAGATATCGAACATTATTGTTATACATCGAATAACTGACTACCACGATTGCCGGTTAAAGGGTTAAGTTGACTCTGTACTTATTGCGAGCGCACTTGTCGATGACAAACTTTGGGTTATAACATTTTAGGCTTTGACGCGATGGCTGTGAAGCTTTGGGAAAATGTTTACCAATCATTCGATAATAATAATACGAAATTCGATTTTTCTAAAGACAAATATTTTTAATGATATTGGCATTTGAGTGGACCCCACTTTGTTTACAGAAAACGATTTTGCTCCAACGATTTTCCTGAAACTTGGCTATGGTATGTATTAAGTCAACATAAGCTGATTCCACAAATTTAGCAAAAAAACTATCGGGAATTTTTTTTTTTTTACTGGATCCGATTTTGTTAAAAAAGTAGGATTCAGTTAAACGCCGATATCATTGAAAATATTTTTCTTCAGTAAAATCGAATTTCATATTATTGTCACCGAATGACAAGTAAACATTTTCACAGTTTCACAGTCATCGCGTCAAAGCCTAAGAAGTTATAAAGTTCTTTTTTTTTATTGATATTGCATAACATTTAAAAAGACAGAATACCTACCAGACTTACAAGACTTTTATACTACAATAACTATGTGTTTACATAACTATATACAGGAGAAAAAAACAAAACAAAACAATAAAGACAAAGAACAAACGTCCAAATATACGTAACCTAAGTTAACCCTATTCATACCAGGCTTTTTTGGATCTTTTCAGACCGGGGGGATTCCCCTCCGTGACTTCCAGAATATTTAAGCAATCGCAATAAAACTTACAGGATATAGAGTATGTCCAAAAATCTATCTTTTTATATACGTCACGTGCGGTGATGACGTCACATCACGTGACAATTACATCATGATTTCAAAACAGCCGCCATCTTGGATCCGCCATCTTGGATTTCAAAATTTTTCCAAAACATCATAAAACCGCCCAAAATTGCTGAAAAATACTCAAAATCTATAAAACAGTGCAAAAAAAAAAAAAACCTAAAAGAGGTGAAAATAGTTGAATTAAAGTTAATTTTTATTAATGGAAACACAGAAAATTACAAATTTGGAAAAACATGTCTGTCAAAATGACGTTGCCATAGTAACGTCAAGTTCCAGACACAACAACCTATCCTACCAATTTATTTCCAGATAAATTTTAGAAAAACTCGTAGTGTTTGGCAGCGTTTGGTTGAATCTTGAAAAAGTTATAAACGTTCAAAGTCAGCGCGGGCACTCCCCCCGCCCCGGTCTGGATAGGGTTAAAGAACATATACAGCAGATACGTGTAGTGATTTTTGTTGTTGTTGTTGTTGTTGTTGTTTCTTTTTTCATAAATGAGTTAAGGCGAGAGGATCGCTGAGAGGACGAGGGGAAAGCTTTCACCTCTTCCATAACCCAAAGTTTGTCATCGCGCCCGCAATAAGTATGGAGTCACCTTAAACGTTTATTTTTTTTTAAATAAGCAAGAGTAAACATCACTCATAATTAACAGTTGGTGGATTTCAAGTCACTCCTTCAGAAGAGTTGTACTTTGTACTTTATTTACCTTCTTCAGAAGACAATTCACTGTACATGAGTGATTCTGCTGTGCTGACGAGACTTCGAGAAATGAAAGGCTTTCACTCTTTCAAAGCGCGGTCTTTGCTCTTAGTATTTGTTCTTTTGGAAGGATGGGTTCCTTGTCTCACGGTTGCTGACCACCGTGGTGAGTAAACTGTTTGTATGTCATGGTAAGTTTTAGGATAAAGAATGGAATATAACAGAACAATACAAAACAGCACAGCACAGCACAGGATAGGAGAGACAAGACAGGACAGAATAGAATAATAGAAAAGAATATAAACTTTTGTTATTGTGTCAGTGCCAAAAACAATAACTTAATAGCAACTATCATCTATGCATCATTTGATAGCTACTTATCTGTCCGTTTAACTGTCTGTCTGTCTGCCTGTCTGTGTGTTTGCGGCAGCCAATTAAATAATTTCCATTTCTTATAATTTATCTTTTTTTATTATAGCTTTTTCGTTCATTTGGTTCGTCCATGTACATTTTCTTTGCTTATTTAGCCCTAGGGGGTGCTTGTCGAAACTACAACTCCTTGTCAGATGCAGAAAGAAGTCAAGACTACGTATCGAAATATCCTAAACAGTGTGACTCGACCCTCCCAGTTGGATGGTATCGTTTCCAAGGAGCTGTAGGGACGCAAATGGCGACTTCTTGTCCACCGGAGAACAGATGCGATGCAAGCTTTCCTGCATGGATGAACGGTACCCATCCCACTGTGGCGGAGGGTATAGTCATAAGAAAAGTTTGCATTCACAAGTGGGGAGATTGCTGCAGGGAATTCGTCAAAATTCGAGTGAAGAACTGCGGTTGCTACCACATCTACAAGTTTTTTGGATTACCAGGCTGTGACATTCGTTATTGTGGTACCGACTAATCAAATTTCACGGTCGCCTATTTGGACCATAATCCGATAATAGTCATTATTATTCATTCAAAATATATATTTCTCCGTTTCCAGACGATGACGTAAGAATTATTCGACAATCGACGTCAATTTGGTCTCTGTTTTGCGAAATATTTTGAATGAATAAATAAACAATTTTTGATTTCGACTGTCATATGATATGAAGAGTTTTGCAGATTTCAGAGGGTGTTACCCGCCTCAGCCTTCGGCTTTGGCGCATAGCACCCTCCTCGATCAGCATAATTTTTCATATCACACTCTGCCTAGTCCAATAAATGCTAAATAATATCAACTTTCTAGCAATTTAGTACATGGTCAATTTGTATTTAAGATGCTTAGAGTACATACATGATTATACGCGTGTTTTTGCTGTCCATACCTGATTGTAAGCAAAGACCATTAAATGGATAAATTGTAAAAGTGAGAAATTGAAACAGAATAAAGATGTGACCAGTTACGGTGGCTCGATCGGGTGTTTAATTCGTGACGTACCTTTTAGCTTTGACCAACTAGCCTATCTCCAGTCGCTATGGAACAGTACGTTAGCGAATTTATTACTGTTATGGATCTAATAACAAAAACAGCTTGTGTAATAAATGATGAAGATGGTAAATTTTGAGCTCGGTAAAGAAATGATAAAGATAGAATGAGCATTTGTCGCGAACGTGGGACAAAGATAAAATCTGAGTCCCCGACGAGAATCGAACCAGTAGCGGCCTCCCAAATACCGGTTGGGCGCTCTAACCACTGAGCTACGAGAGACTCTTGGTGAGCTTGGCCATTTACTTGGTTGATATGTGACACGTGTTTTGCATACTGCTAGAATCAGCAATGTTGAAAGCACTATATGTGTAAAAATATAATGAAGAGTGTAAATGTTGAGCTCGGTGTAGAAATGATAAAGATGAAATTAGCATTTGCCGCAAGCGTGGGACAAAGAATAATTCTGAGTCCCCGACGGAAATCAAACCCATGGCCTTCCAGATACCAGTTGGGCGCTCTAACCATCGAGCTACGAGAGAATCTTGATTACAAACAAATACGCCTCCCAGGCGTTATATCTGAAAGGTTTGAGTTCAAAGTTTTAAAAAATCAAGATCAACGCTGAAAATTGCTCATCCATTGGCTGGAATTGTTTAAATCTTCCCCAGTCTTTTTTTCCCATCTTTCCCTTTGCTGCTTCAGTGGTCACTTTCACTGAATTCGATGGCCGCTTTTAAATGTATCAAGCCACCATAGAATACTTGGAAATTGCAAAGTTCCTTCCTTAAAGATATTATGCCATGGCATTTTAGGTCATTTTTTTTTCTGATTACTCTTAAATTGAAGGAAACCTCACAATAATAGCTTTTCTAGTATAAAAACACCAGCAGGGTAATAAAAACCCAAAAATAAACAAGCATTGTTTCAACTGACAGAGAATGACAAACTTGAATACATTTGTATTTTTTTTTTTTGAAATGCGCTGTCCGTGACATAACTCCTTTAAGATGCAGCAAACCAGTGACAAACTAACTACTATTTTATTAACTTTTATTCAACATTTTTGATACGACATTTTTGTTTGCAAACGGAACGTCTGTTGTTTGACATCCTGTCTGTAATTCAATGCGAATGCCTTGACATTTATTCATTTTTTTTCTAAAACTTTTAAATGCAAAAATGACTTTGACAAAATATTTTATTTTCCTGATATTTTTATTCTTCATTCGATTCTTCCGTTGTAAAAATTAAAAATGCTAGAGGGCGAGAATAATTTCTTTTTGATGTAAAAAAATGACAGCATGCACCTGGCCTGTTAAGGAACTTGACATGCCCTTCAAACCCCGATCTAGGAACATCCAATTAGGAATCTGGACTCTGATCCTTTCATTTCTGTTTGCGGAGTTTGGCAGATCGTGTTAGCTTTAGTCCGCCCTGAAACAAACATACAGAAAAGCAAAACCCAGTTCAAAGTCAATGGCTGTGTATATTTGTTCATTTTAAGACTTCTGTAACACCCCTTTTTTCTTTCCTTTGACTCTGAGTTTGACGAGTCGGCATCCGAAGTTTCTTTCTTTTCAAGAAACACAAATAAAAGAAAGTTAAGAAACGAAAATAAATTGTTCAAAATCCAGCTGGCGTTACATAAATTACAGAGTTTTGCATTTATCTGTTAAAATATCTGACTACCGTGTTATTAAACACTCATTGTTCTGTTCAAATAAACAGGTGTGAGCGTCAAATACTAGTGACATTTCGTGCATTCAGTACAACTCAGGTCTTCCAGTAGAGTTGTGCTTTTAACTTGGCTTCTTCAAAAGGCCATTTTGCATTCACCGTAAATGAGAGATTGCTTTGTGGTGACGAAGCTTCAAGAAATGAGAGGCCGTCAGTCTTTTCCAGGGCTTTCTTTACTTTTGGTGTTTGTCCTTCGGTTAGGAAGTCTTCCCTGCACCACGGTTGCTGACCACCACGGTGAGTTAACTGTGTGTACTGCAAGCTAATCAAGTTAAGACGTTTTCCGCTGTCAATTATTTACGTTACCGTTCTTTACTCAAAGAACGGTAACATTTTGTATACTACTGTAATTCATTTATATAAGTGACCCCGCGGTTAAATTCTAAAGCATTCTCGAGAAACTTGTAAAACCTTGTAAAACTGCTTAAAGTGCATTTGTTTTTTTTTTTGTTTTGAACCGATGCGAAACGTCTGTTTGAACTAAAATTAAATGGATAACTTCAAATTCATTTTTCTCTCGCGGGGTCAGCTTGAAGGGTAACGTTTCGATAAGTTCTTCTTAACTTTTTGGTATCTTTATTTCTGCCTTTATAGGTCGAATATTCAGCGGAAGCTGTCTTAGTTTCTACGACTCACCGGTTGATGGCTTATTTGCAATATTCAAATTATTGGGAGTGGTATTAACGCTTTTGCTAAATAGACGACTAAACATATTGCATTCAGTCGATTGAGATTTATCCAAACGACCTTTCTTTTTCTATGTGCCTTTTCTGAGTGCAGTGAATCGATAATATAATATTTCGTACATTGGCTAAAGTGAACAGTGTGCCTTGAATGTTTGTAATATCCTAGGAAATTTAACAAAACGTGCCTAAATTTTTGTTTTGGAAAAAAAATTATAAACAAGTTTATAAAAAAATACGAGAAACGTTCGGAGCCTGAAGGAAATTTCAGCGAAGTTGTTGCCTCTCTTTGGCAAGCCAATGGAAACACTTGAGTTTTACAACAAAGCATACCAGATGCAAGAAGAATTGGCGGGTTCTGAGTATCATCTAGATATGCTTATGTATGAGAATCAAATTGGCACAGTGTATGAGAGTCAAGGAGACTATGACAAGGCTGTTGAATTTTACAGAGGTACACTGAGCCTTTTAGAAAAACTCAAACTTCCAGAGTTTCACGCCGGATGAAGCGCATTTCCAAAGAAAGCTTGCCAATGCTCTCATGTTTCAAAAAAGTATGAAGAAGCGATTGAACCTTCCGAAAAGGCGTACAAAATAAGAATGGAGATTCTTGGGAATCACCCACCGACGGTGCGAAGCATTTTCCAGCGAGCGATGGGTAGACCAGGACGCTTGCTCAGGAACCTCTTAATTCTTCTTGCTCAGAACCTCTTAATTCTCTGAGCGTCTATAGGTTTCTTAATGTCATGCTTTTAAGTTATTAAAGAACTAGGCAACGGCAGCTTGCGAGGATCCAACAGCATACAGTCTTTGGAATAAATGTTGTTTTTAATTCGTTTTACATATAAGTGCGATTTTCATTTAATTTTATAGTTTGTTCTCATGACTGTTAACTTTCTAAATGGCGCCGTTTCGAAAGAAGATTCAGATTTTCGTTTGACCAACAAGGTAGTCTAAATGTTGTTTGAACACAGCTGGAATTTGATCGCCAATTTTCAGTAACGTTTGGGGTTTCATTATAATTTCGATTTTATCCCTTTTTAATTATTTTACCCAGTATATGGCAGCTAAAATGTTACTATTTTAATCCAGCGTGTGTACGGAATATATGCTTGAATATTGACGAAATTGTGAAATTTACTCGAGAGGTCGAAGGAAGACCCCATCGAAATTGGATTGAATTTATTTAACACGACAGCAAGGTACACGAAAGCGTGTCCATTTTCTAGAAGTGTCCGCATTTCGGAGGCAGAGCTTATGTGAATGTTTTCTTCTTTGAAAACAGAAAATTTACAACGAAATTTTGAAAATTGCAAAAAATCGCAAGAGCGTCGACGGAAGCTGCCAAAATTTATTCGACAGGGCCAACGTAGGTCCAAAAACAATTTACTGTGAAACTCATTTACGTTTGCCGTCGATTTTTGTAGAAATTTCGCGATTTTCACAAATATATATTTCACAATTTTATGAAGGCCTTCGTTAAATTTAATTTACATTTCTACGTCGATTTTCTTCGAAATTTTTCGATTTTCCCGTGTCACTTGACTGAATTTTAAAATTCTCGCGTCACGCTTTCATCAATACTTCAGGCATGTCGCTGACAAAAATTGAAAGAAATTTGAAAAAGAAATTGTTTCCGTCAAATTTCCATGTATTCCACCAGAGTGTGCAACAAGACCAGAGTAATAGAACGATGAATAACGACGCAACGATGCAATTGGAAAGACTTCGGTTCAGCCAAATTGCTCAAAAATGGTTTAAATGGTATGAAGTTGAAGTTGTAATGTGCGAAAGGTACATTTCATTATTGCCTTAATAACAAAGATGTCGTTGTCAATTGGAATATTTAACAATTATTTACTGAAGTGGAAGTGAAAAGTTATGGATGTCTGCCCAGCCGGTAAATAATATATTTTTTTAAGTGAAGCACTGCTTCACTTTAAAAATATATTTCATCCAAATTAAAGCAGCTCCAGAAACGTAAAATAGCGCAAAGTGTGTGTAAGATATTTATATTTTAATGATCCGGTAGTTTTATTCGATTCGTCCGGTCAGTTTCATTTAGAAAAACGTGAATGTGGCGACTTCGTTACATTTTGACGCAAAATGTGAGTTTCTATTACTAGCTCAAACTTTTTCATCGTTGCAAATAGCCGAATGTGATTTGGAGCTAATGAAACTGATACATTGAACTTACTTTTTCTTTGGCTGTTCTGCTTTTAGGTGAAATTGGGAAGCGCTGGAACGTTCCAAGGTTCGACTGGTTCGCCCGGAGTTAATATTTTGATGTCCAAATTATACTGGGGTTTCTGTTCCGACGATTGTGTGAAAACTTGAATAGTCATGGCAAGATGTTATTCCTAGCTAACTGCAGAAGTTTAATCGAAATCTTAGCGCTCAGTTATCTGAAAATAGCATTTTTATCCAAAAAGTAGTGTTCAATAAAAGTAACATCACGCAAAACTAACGAATAATACATCAATACATTGACATAAAATGCAAAAGTTGTAGAGAAATCGAGTTAGAAATGGTGAAGTTATTATAGTGTTTAGACAGCCATACGGCGCGTCATTTATTTCGATCGAGTCACCTAATTGGACGAGGTCGAACAAAATATCGTTATTTAAATATTGTCAGTGACAAGCAGATCAATTATTTTCTGAAGCCATCGAGTTCAATAATTGTTTTATCATTCGATCGCTGTCTTTGTTTTGCACAATTACCTTCGAGAACCATTCCTTGCTAAAACATTCTGAAGAAAAGCATAACTTCACCTTCGATGATACGAGCTGGTCTTTATCCGATTATCTTCTTTCAGATATTACCATAATAAATTGAGGGAAATTTTTGTTGCTTCCTTTGCATTACTGCTGTTTTTTTTTGTGGGTCTTGCTGATGTGGGCTGCCATTTTTCTAAGAATTGGACACAACTACGCACGAGCAAAATATTATTTGCAGCAAAATGACTGTCGGATTGTAATGCAGACGGGCAGATCATTATTTGTAGGCAGTTACTTGTACGTCACCTGGTAGAACAGAAAGAACAGAAAAAAATACATCGAGTGATAATTGCTATTATTTGCAGGTCTTGGTTGCCGAAGTCTAAGGTTTGCCAAACCAGTTGATGGAGTTGCTCTGCAAGGTCACGTGATTGAAAACATCTCTTTGAAAATGGAACCCGATGAAGTACGTTTTCAATGTAGAGTTCTATGCGGCATGGAAAGTACATGTGTGTCTATCAACATCGGCCCGCCAGCAAAAGACGGTGCCACGCTATGCCAACTAAGCAATTCTGATCACATACGGCACCCTGATGATCTTAAACCACAAGAGGGATTTCTTTATTGGGCCACTAAGGTAAGAAATGAATTTTGGTTTTAATATAAAGGAGTGTAGTAAAAGATTATACTAAAAGGACATTTCCTCTCGTTAGGACCCATGCACCAGTAACCCATGCCTTCATAATGCCACATGTCTGAACGGATTCACAGACAAGAGATACATTTGCCTTTGCCAAACTGGTTATACGGGAGAACACTGTGAAACAGGTAAGACTAACGCAAATGTATTTTTCCCCATCGCTCTTCAACAGAGCTTTTATCTCTTTTAGCTGTACTTTCTCACATTTGACTTATGTAAACCATGCAAGGACCACCTGGACAAACAGGAGCAAGTTGTAGTTGGATCTTGGTGCAAATCAGCAATAGACTTTAATAAACGAACTTTTAAATTCAAAGATTGTCAAACAGCTGAACACTGATGTCGGACACATAATGCTCTTCGAAGAAAAAAAAAAGACACTTGAACATTATGGCACGAATAGACGTGATGAATGTTAATATTTATTTGTTTCTCGTTTTCTACCTTATTTGTTTTCGTTTCTTATTGCTAGCTTATAATTCGCCAGTATTTTACCTTAGCTCTCATTAGATATTGAAGCCGTTCCATTTATGAAGGAAGTTTCTATCCAGCCGAAATACTAATCATCATCATCATCATCATCATCATCACCACATCACCACCACTACTTCCATCTGTTTTTATTTCGCCATTGGACGCGCAAGGCCTCTTACCGAAAAAACAACCGAAATATTGGGTCAAATTAAACACAACACATTAGTTTTTTTGCCAGCCCTGCATTTTAAAGTTTGCTTCTGGTAAACATTTGGTTTAGAACTAGACGAGTGTACTCTGAGGGGCCAGAAATGTGATGCTAATGCTCTGTGCATCACCAATGTGGGGATGTATAAATGCCTGTGCAAAGATGGATTTCAGGGCGACGGGAATTCCTGCACGGGTACGTGTGATATGTCGCATGCCCTGTCTCGTGTCTCGTGTCTCGTGTCTCGTGTCTCGTGTCTCGTGTCTCGTGTCTCGTGTCTCGTGTCTCGTGTCTCGTGTCTCGTGTCTCGTGTCTCGTGTCTCGTGTCTCGTGTCTCGTGTCTCGTGTCTCGTGTCTCGTGTCTCGTGTCTCGTGTCTCGTGTCTCGTGTCTCGTGTCTCGTGTCATGTCTTGTCTTGTCTCGACTCTCGCGTCTTGTCTTGTGTCTTGTCCATTCTCTTCCCCATAGCTCTTTTCGCTTTTCCTAGCCGGCAGGGCCTTGGCACGAGAAACGAAGGGCTCTGGAGACAAAGGATTCTAGGACTTCCGATCTTCATGCATGCTGTCGTGTTATATACGGGAGAGTCATGTCTTTTACTTCCGCTCAAGATTTCTTTGTTTCAAACGGCCAATAAAAAAATCGAACTAATTCAAAATCCCATGTCCCCAGCTAAGAGAAGCAAAAAGCGCTACGGGAACGAAAGGGTCGCCCACTACCTCTCGGAATGAGTTATTTCATTGGTTCTTAAAACAATAGATAACAGGTCATACAATGCCCCTAACCCTGAATAACAATAGAGGTAGTGTTTACAGCGGGAGAATGAAAATAGAGGTTCTAGAGAGGTAGTGCCTTACTGGAACGAAAGTGTGTCTTGTCTTGTTAGGTCTACCATCTGATATCTTGCCCTTGTCCGACTACTGTCGTGTTTCGCGTCTCATGCCCTGTTTTGTATTAAGTCTTCGTCTCAAGACGTATCTCGCGTTATATGTCTTGTGTCCTGTCCGTGCTTGTCGTCTCGTATTGTCTCCTGTCCCGTGTCTTTTCTCCCGTCACGTGCCCTGTCTTGTCACTCGTCTTGTCTCGTGTCTTGTCTCCCTCTTGTATCTTGTCTTGTCCCTCGTGTCTCCTGGGTACATTTCACTTCGTCACCGTTTATTTTTTTCTGTCTCATGTTACGCAGTGTATCTTGTGATTTTACCGCCTGTTTTCTTATATATGGTTTTATGTGGCTTTAAGCTTGTGATTCTGTGTTTCTATTTGTGTATGTTCCAATTGATGTGTTGTCTATTTTTTGTCTCCTGCCGCCGTGTGGTATCTTTTGTTTAGCGTGTCCTATCTCATCTTATGGTTTGTGCGTTATGCCTGATGTTACATCTTCAAATGAAACTTGCCCAAACGCAATCCATTTTTATATTTAAGATATAGATGAGTGTACCACGAACATCCACAGCTGTGATGCAAAAGCTCTTTGCACTAACACTGAAGGATCCTATGAATGTACATGCAAAGACGGATTTGCTAAAAATGGAGAACTCTGCATCGGTAATTATAAAAAAATTCGCTGTTAAGAAATTTGGTAAACTAATAAGCACAATGTGTTTTTAAAATATCACGTGGTAAATTCTAAATTTTACAAGCTTTACTATGATAATATAAACAAGGAGGAGCTACTGCAAAACTGATTGACCTAATGACAACTGTGAAAATAAAATCAGCAGTTTTTAATTCAAAGATTGCGTAAGAAAACTGAGGTATCACACAATTGCGCTAGCAATAAAGATGAATTTGATAACATCAAAAAGTAATGACAGGCTAAACGTAATCACTCATTTTAGTCTGGGTCAGTCGAGTAGAGGAACAGCAGAGCGCGGGAGAAAAACAATTCGCGCGAGGAAAAACGACACAAAACGCGAGGGCAAGAAAAAACGTGAAGTTATTTATCGTGGTCTCGCGTGCCCAACTTGTCGACCAATCCAAAGAGATTACTCCAATGTTGATAATGATAACTCAATCTGCAAAAATGAACTTATTTACATTTTTTGCCTTTTTTCTTGTTTCAAATAAAGAATAAGAAAATAACAAAATATACTAAATGTAATGGCAGTCCCAAGTACTGAAGATACGCTTGTGTGAATATCTTAAAAAATCATCCGAACTGTTTATTTTGGAAGTCCTGCTCGCAATGGAGCGGGAGGGGGGGGGGGGGGGGGGGGGGGGAGAGATTTTTACTATTTTATTCAAATATAAAATTATTTTGAAATAATCTTCATTATATTTGTTCAGATATCAACGAGTGCGCCATCAAAACTGACAACTGCAGTCTGAATGCCAACTGCAGTAACATCGAAGGATCGTTTAACTGCACTTGCAAGCCTGGGTTTGATGGAGACGGGATTAACTGCACTGGTAACAGTGACATTTCTTTTAATTTGATTTGTAAATGTTAACAACTTACTTTTTTCACAGTGTATTTCTCTCACCCGTTTATTTTGTCTTTCGCACGTTTAAAAGAGACAGTTCAGTTTTAGCCTCTCTTTCGAATGCTAAAATCCGGTCGATAACTTTTAGTTCTTTATCGCGTCCCTCGCTTGCTCGTTTAATATGTTGTCTTTCCATCCATCAAAATTGGAAAGTTTTTACACGTAACTCTCAAACGGTGTCGATAAAGAAAGTCTGATTTATTTATTTTCTCTTGATCAGCTGCATTGGTATCTGCATTATACCTCAATGGTTTTAAAATATCACTGGAGTATATTTTCTTCGAAAAGAGATATCTTCTTACAGCTATCATAATGATTAATACTGGAGCCATGATCTAAAAAAGTCAGAAGAGCTGTTTAATTTGGAAGCGACGCAGAACAAGCCGGACATTTATTGTTTATTCTGATTGACTCACATAAAAACTGGCTGGCATATTGCGACGAACGGTACAGCACTTGGAGATAGTCATTGCTGTTTAAATAAAGTAAATATTTGTGTCTTAAAACTTGTTTACTTGTTATGACTGGAATAGTCTGTTCGAGATCGAAACAATTTCGAATTACGGGTAAACAGAACGGACGTTTCAGTAATTTCCACGAGCGGTGCGGGCACTAGCAAAATTGTCGAAAAAGTCTGTTTTTTCACAAGTATGATGTTGATGAAATTGATAAGGATATCTGGAATGATGTATGAGAACAAATACAGATTCAACCTACTTATCTGAAGTTCGTTATGTCTGTTTAGATATCAACGAGTGTGATATCAGAACCGACAACTGCAGCGTGAATGCCAACTGTAGTAACACCCAAGGTTCATTTAACTGTACTTGCAAGCCTGGATTTGATGGAGACGGGATCAGCTGCACTGGTAACTATGTTGTACCTTAATGATTTTTAAATGGCACGCTCCATTTTCCTTGGTAACAGCTATGGTGATGATTGACTCTAGAGCCACAATCTTAGAAACTCAGTGAAACTGGTTACATCGGCGGCTACACAAGCAAGCACATTGCTTTTTGCTTTTTTACTGAAGGAATTTCACTATCAAAGACACACTTAAGGGTAGGGGGGGGGGGGGGGGGGTATCACAACGTTGCGTCATACGAAACGTAAGTGAACATGATAGTGAATTATGGAACAAACCACAGAGAGCAATTCACTATCTTTGTCTAGATACTGACGAGTGTGCCATCAAAGCTGACAACTGCAGCCTGAATGCAGTTTGTAAAAACACCGAGGGCTCATTCAACTGTACTTGCAAGCCTGGATTTTATGGAAACGGGATCAGATGCACAGGTAATTACATTATACCTTGATGATTGTTAAATAGCATCCGAGTCTTCCGTCTTCGAATATAGTTATCTTCTAACAGCTATCATGGTGATTGATTCTAGAGCACCACGTTACAAATTCAGCGCCTATTTTTCTGGCGACACAATCTGAATTACTATTTTGGTTCACATGATACGAATCTGGATTTCTTGAAAAGTTTTATGTGTTATAATTTTACTGCAAGATCCTCCGACGAACGGTATATCTTGTTTTTATGCCATTTTATTTTTAACAAGTTTCACTTATCGCTCGTTGATGTGACATACCAACGAAGACCGACTTAAGTGATCCGAACGTCGTTTTAGTATCTACAATTCGAACTTACTGACATTAAGAGTCCAGAATCCGGGCTAACCAATGGTCAGCTATCCACTGTACTTTCGAAATCCGCGAAACCGCTCAATGTATCTCAAAGAGTCCGCAATCCATGCGCCGCTTCTCAAGGCAAAATCGGTCGATCCGCGAAACTATTCACTCTGCTTATTAAAAAATAGATAAGGAGCGGACCAGAAGCTACAGTTAATAACCCGGTTACATATTTTGATGAACGGCCCGTGACCTGAGAAAAGTCATAGCAGCTTTGTAGAGCAATTGAATATTTGCAATTGAATTTGTGTGTGACTGAAACTAAGTTCGTTTCAAATAAATGAATAAATAAATAAGCAATAAGGGACTTCGTGCGAACAGATCTTAACTTTTAGTTATTTCCACGATTAGTGCCGACAGGAATAAAGGCCAATATTTTCACATATACAGTGATGAAGACTTTTTATGAACACAAGCACAGGTTAAACCGATTTATGTGCAATTCCTATTATCTTTGTCTAGATATCGACGAGTGTGCCATCAAAACTGACAACTGCAGCCTGAATGCAATCTGTAATAATACCGAAGGAGCATTCAACTGTACTTGTAAGCCTGGATTTCATGGAGACGGGATCAACTGCAATGGTAACTATAATATCTCTTCTAGCCAATGGTAACAACAAACTTTATTTCACAGTGTAAAGTATATCTTTCGCCCGTTTATTTTTTTTTTTCCGCTCGAAATAGACAGTTCACTTTTAGCGTGTTTCTCGGACGCTATTTAAGCAATAGACCACACTTTCTGGGGGTTTACCGGCGCAGTAAACCTCTCTCTGGATGCTGGGAGAACACCAAAAAAGTATGTAAATCACGAGCCGTCAAGCGAGTGATTTTCAAGCTTTTTGAGTGTTCTCCTAACAGCAAGGGGGTTTATTGCGCCGGTAAACCCATAGAATGCGTGGTCTGTTTTAAATTTCGTGATCAAGTGGCTTAACATCATGTGTTCATCGAATGAAGCGGTTAGCCAATCACAACGGCTGAAAGAATAAAATACAGGTTCAGCTACACACCATAATCCACGAATCGACGCGACGAAAACGTTTATAAGTTCGGTTAAAGTTGTAAAAGTCATAAGAAAGGAAAGGGGAAAGGTTAACGGTTAACGAAAGAAATTGTATTTGGCGATTTAAAGTTACTTTTGCAAGGAAGTCCAGCAAACTGTGGCAAGAATCATTCATCGCGAAAACAAAATACTGCACGGAAAGTTTGCAAGTTTACAAACTTCACAGAGCGCCGAAGTGATAATGTTAGAATAAAAGTTAGTTCCAGAAAATCTGCTTCGGAAATTTTATTTCGAATTCATTTATTCCGTGTAAGCAATTGTGCGCTTTCGCCGAATGACGACTTTACAGACGGGAAGCACTTTAGAGACAATAAACAGCACTTTTTATTTTATCTTTCGCTGGCTTATTTATTTTCTCTTGCTATCGATAAAAAAATAGAATAAATAGTGTTTTAGGGTGTCTCGGACAAATAATATCAAATTACTTATTTGACATTTTTCGCTCGCCTGTTCAGTTTTTCTTTCGCTCGGTCAAAATTTACAAGTGTTTTGCTATTCAGAGTCGGTTGGAAAAAGGAACTCTGATCCATCTTGTCTTTCACCCGATATAAGTGGACAAGTGCTTTATCTTGTCTTTTGCTAGATCGTTCATATGGAGACTTACAGACAGGTGCAAAATACAAGACAAAATTCAAGAAGGTTTAATATGAATATATAATGTTTTTTTTTTTTTTCACTCACACTGTAGAATTCTACACACGCCAATACGTACACACTGTTGTACTTTAGACGAGCGTCAATTCGAAGGAGTGAAATTTTGCTCGAAAGCTATAAGGAATTTACTTAGATTGAGACACAAAATTTCGTCTATTATTCTTACCGAAAAACTACCGAAAAGTTTCGTATTTTTCTTTTTAAATTTACTTCCATAATTTGAACAGTAATGTGGTAATATAACAAGATATGTTGGGTAGATGCGAGTGACCTTTGATTATTGTCCTAAGCGAAGACGATCCTAAAGTCGAAATTAAGAAGCCGTTGCAAAAATATCAAGAACAACAAGATTGAAGATACCCATATGGTAATGAACCGCTTGAGAGATCAGTTTATAGCCAAAGGAATGATAAAAGCATGGCGGAGAAAGTTAGCAACGAAGCAGACGACCTTGTTGAACAAGTAGATGACGGGGCTATGCCTGTTCACACGCTGCAGCGTCACTCATGAATTAAAAGCAGCGCCCAAATTCCGTCGCTGATAGCGATGCATTACAAAAGAGAGAAGAAGAAAGAAAAAGGAGAAAAGGGAGCGGAGGGGACGGATCAGTTGAAATGGGAAATAAAAGAGTATCGTGAAGACCTAGAACGCTAGGACAAGAAGCTTCAAACTGTGAACGAAGAAATAAACAAACGATGCCAGAAGTTAGAAAAACACGAGATGCACGAACAATTAGAGAGAGTCCGATTTCCAACGCCATTACCACCTCAATTCAAGATGCTACGTTTGCAATTCGAAGCGTATCTAGCTGGAGAGGCTGCGAATACCATAAAAGGGATTGGAATGCTCATTGGGAGCGTACGAGGCGGCCAAAGCATTTCGGAATTATGGGGAAGCCGAAGGCAAGTTCAGTCGTCTCATCTAGAAGAACTTAAAATTATCCAATTGGTCTGTGACAATAATGACAAAGAACTGTAAACCTTGATTATCTAATGCCTTTAAAGCTGTTTATTAAATAGAAGCAACCGATCTCGATTAACAGCCAAGCAAAGGTAAGCAACACCTCTCTAGAAGATCTTCTCGAAGCTATTTCGGCGACAAAAAGGGAAGAAGAGGACAGAAGTGTTTCGTATGTACTAGAAATCCATCTCTGTTAAAATGTGAAGCAAACCGAGAACGTTCTGTTGACAAAAGATGACAAACGGCCACATGATTTGGACTACGCTTCCGATGTTTAACAGATAACCATTGCATGGGAAGATCTGCCCAAGAAGCAAACACTGCAACATAAATGGATGCCGAGCCACTCATCTCCTTCAGACTGTGATAAAGCGCCACCTGCTGTATATCGTCAGCGACCAAGAGCAGAACCATTCATCCAACCTTCATCAACGCCCTTTCAGCCACCGATCAACGCCAAAAAGAGACTGGGAGCAGACATGAGGGGGAACTGAATTGAAAATTTAACAGCGACTACAGCGAGTACGACCTCTACTGATCGGTAATCGAGGATGTCGTTAACGAACTGACCAAACCATTCCGGAAACAATACCAAAGATAGACACTTGACTGGATTCCATCATACATTTCGTCTGATCAAATCGAAAGGAAACAGCCGATGTCCAACTTACCAGAGAAGTACCTTGGCGCCTACCCGATTGCAGAAACGTTTCTGGGAACTAGAAAGTATCGGAATTATCCTGGCAAGTCCGCAGCTAACACAGGAAGACAAGATGGTGTGGGACAAGGCAAAAACGTAAAGTTTAATGGCCAAAGTTGCGAAGCATTTCTTCCATTGAGAGACGAAAGACACAACTACCAAAAAATTTCCGATGCCAAAGAAAACATTGGTGTACACCGAGCGAAAATTAATGAAGGATAAAGTGGCTGTGGCTAATCAACAGTTGCTTAACGATTACTTAATTAAGAAGTATATCGTCCGCGTTCATGATGACGAGTTAACTCTAGACTGCAAGTGGCGCCTTCTAAGCTTCCCAGTACTGCGATCAGATAAGTATACTACAAATATGCGGATACTATTTCACGTTTTAGCACTCTTCAAAAGAATATACTTGAACACAAAAGCTTTACCCAGCGCAAAGCTACAAAGTGATGTATTCGATATATTCTATGAGTTCCGGAGACAGTTAGTAGCCCTGGTTGGCGAAATAAGTCAGGAGTGCCATCTGCTAATATAACAGGAGGAAGACCGACCGTTGCATCATTTCTGGTGGCGTGTAATGGACCTCCGCAACGAGCACGAGGCCGTTTTTGATGGCTGCTTTCGTCCATTTCGCGAGAAATTCACCTTCCAGAAACACGCAGAGCTAAAAAAGACTACCAATTAGCGGCCGATTCAGTAAAGAATTTATGTTGCGTGAATGATCTCATGCCGTCAGTGGATACCGTAGACATGGTAGAGAAAGCCATAGAAACAAGATGTACGTATTGGATTGCCCAGAAGTGTTGGAAGATGTTTCTGAATAGGATCGCGCTTCCGAAGTTAATCTTGAAAAGAACCAGCTTCCAGCGACGAAAAAGTTAGGCGTGTCACTGTCTACACAAAACAATCTGTTTCTAGCAGCGCTAATTGACCCGCTTAGTTTCATCGCCCCTTGCGTCGCTAATGCTAAAACTTTCGTCCAACAGGTTTGGTTAGAAGCATTGCAGTGGGATGACCCTCTCCCGTCTAAACAGGAAGGAGAGCGGCAACATTGGTTCAGCGACTTGTCCCTCCTTTGGCAAGAGGAGATGAAGATTCCTGAGTGTTTAAAAGACACAAGTTCTAAAGGAAACCTCTATCAGTCTGTACACACTAACCGATTCTCCTGGGAAAGCTATCGCCGCAGCCGTCAAAAGCACACAAGAATGCGACATAGACGTGCTACTACGGGAATTATCGCATTCAATACCCATTTAGCTCCGTTAAAGACTGCGAGCATTCCTAGGCTTAAGCTTGTGGGCGCTTCAATCGGTCTACGATTGGAAAATCAAGTCCATTTTACACTTGAGATCCCTTTAATTAATGTCGCATATAGGATGGAGAGTCTGAATTTTGGATTCGGAGACAGAGCCGCGAATTAAAACCTTTCGTTGCCCACAGCGTTGGTGAGATCCAGGACAAATCTAATCTTGGCAAATCCGGCAGACAATATCACGAGAGGAATTACTGTGCGAGAGCTTACCGAGAGTATGAAGTGGTGGAACGAAACCAACCTTTTGCGCTGCTCTGAAGCTGAATGGCGGACCTGCAATTTTGACAAACCGTCACGTGAAGCAGTGACCGAGCTCAAATCAACGTCCAGGCAGAATAAAATATAGCTTTCTTTACAAACAATAGCGGACTAGAGGCCACTGAAAAGTTTAAGTGGCGTTGGTTGAGCGCTTAATGGTGTCAGTTGTCGTGTTCTTTGTCACGGTTGAGCTGATTGCGTTGCGAGGCAAAATGAAAGACGTTGCTATGTGGGAATGACAACATCTTGTCTGGGAAAAGCACAGCACGCCAAAACAGGACGTTGTCATTCCCGCCTAGCAACGTCTGTCATTTTACCTCGTAAGGTAATCAATCAACCGTGACATGCAACGAACGCGACAACTGAGACCGTTAACGCTTAACCCGAATCCGCTGTAATAACCGGGTGATATATTGTGATTAATGGTAAATTTCCTGAGAACGGTCATTGCCGTTTTGTAAACGACATGTTTATTTAATTAAAATATTATGACGGGTAATAGGTATGTTCTAGAAACAACGAGGGATTAGGCCTAAACAGAACGGACGTCGGTTTTAGTAATTTCCACAAGTGGCGCGGGCACGAGTCAAAGAAAATATAGAAAAATACAGATCTGTTAACAAGTTTAACAAAGAAAAAAATGAGAACGGAAATGAATATTGTATGTGAACAAGTGCACATTAAATCTGCTAATTATTATCTTTGTTTAGATATCGACGAGTGTGCCAACAAAACGGACAACTGCAGCCTGCATGCCATGTGTAATAATTACGAAGGATCATTCAATTGTTCTTGCAAGTCTGGGTTTTTTGGAGATGGTATCAACTGCACTGGTAACTATAAAACATCACGCTCTATTTCTTCGATAAGGCATATTTTGAAACAATTATCACGCTGAGTTGCAGCTGATTCCGGAGCACTTTCTTAAAATTTAGCCTAGATGCTTTACAGCAAACATGCCTTGCAGTTTGCTACAATAAGTACGTTCCACGTGACGTATATAAAAAGACAGATTTCTGGAATTCGATATATATACTGTTAGTTTCATTGTGATTGCTTAAATATTCTGGAAGTTTACGGAGGCGGGGATGGGGGGGGGGGGGGGGGGGGGGAGGGCAATCCGCCCCCACTCCCGGTCTGAAGAAATCCAAAAAAGCCCGGTCTTAATAGCGTTAAATTCCACGAGTGGCGCAGGCGGGAATGGAAATGATATACTGAAAGGCCCATTCCTTTTCAAGTGTGAACAATTTCAAAAAACTGCTAATGCGCAATTCATTTTATTTATTTCTTAGATATTGACGAGTGTGCCATCAAAATTGACAACTGCAGCCTGAATGCCTTCTGTAATAATGCCGAAGGATCTTTCAATTGTACTTGTAAGCCTGGATTTGTTGGAGATGGGACCAACTGCCCTGGTAAATAAGATACTGCTGATTGGTTCTCGAGCCCCCAACTTAAAAGGCTTTTGAATTTGACGGCACCCCATTTGGAAAGTACTTTTTGTTCTATTTAAGAGCGGGCTTCCATAAGTTTCGCCTGGAGGAAAAAAATCAAAAGTTCTCACACTTGGCCAGAATGTAGGTCTAGTGGAACTATTAATAAAAAAAAAAAAACAAAAAAAACAAACAAACAAAGAAAAAAAATTAAGTTCAATCAGGTTGTTCTTTTACGCCAACAACGACGGTGACCTTTTGAAAGCTCTAACAAGGGGTGCACACATGATTTAAAAAAGGTACCAAAAATGAACAAAAAAAGAACAGATTCAAACAATTAATACATCAATGAAAAGAAGACATGTCGATTAAAAATTTAAATGGTTAAATGAACAATTTCACTCAAAAGATAATATTTTCAAGATTGTTAATCTTTCGCCTTATTTTGCCGATTTCAGCACGGGAAAAAAAAGGTCAAAATTGAGAGCGAAAAAACTCAACTTGGTACATGAGCCGGCGCGATAAGAATATATCACAAGAAAGAGCAACATTCCATCTTCCAATAGAAGCAATAACATTTTTGGGTTACTCAAACAACAAAACTTGACAGCGCAAAATGCAAGTGCTATCCAGGTCAAAAATCGCCATTTCGTGTCGTACTCTCCCCATCAATAAAATGGTAAAATTGACAGTTAAAAAACGCACTTTTGGTTCAATGAAAAAATTCAGCCGTGCTTACTTTTACTTTTACACTGATTACCTTTCCCCATTACTTTGAGAGCGACACAATCAAACAGTAGTTTGTTTTTCTTCTTTATTCGAAATAATTTGAAATAACACATTTTACAGTCAAAGACTCACTTAAAATGTTGGGGGTCATCACAATGTTAAATCATGCAATAGAAAGTGAAGTAAAACTGCTCCCCCGCCTAAAAGCCATCATCACCACGAGTGGCTTGGTCACGAGTAAAAAGTATAGGGAAATTCCGATCTGTCGACAACTGAAATGATGAGCGATTTGTTGAATATTATTGAGAGCAAGTACAAATTAAACCCACTTATCTGCTTTTTTTTTAATATGTGTTTAGACATCGACGAGTGTGCAATCAAAACTGACAACTGCAGTATCAATGCCGTCTGTAACAACAGCGAAGGATCATTCAATTGTTCTTGCAAGCCTGGGTTTTCTGGAGATGGTATCAAATGCACTGGTAACTATACACTATTGCGCTCTATTTCTTCAACTCGATTAGACATATTATCTGACAGTTTTGACAATGAACTAATTCTAGAGCACCATCTATGAATTCAGTGTCTGTAAGGGCATTTTAGATGCTTTTTTTGATTCGAACAGTTAATTCCGACAATCGAAACTTGAGGCAGAGCACGTCCCAGCCTCAAAATGTTAGAACAAACACCTGCGAAATATTTGTTTGGTGCGGATTTAGATCTACAGTAATCTGATAGGATAAGTCCGGTCCAAACACCATTGCTTATTCCAAAAGTTGATCAAAAATTGTTTCTCAAAGTCGACGGCGACCTTAGAATAAGCTGAGCTTTCTTTTTATAAGCAAAGAACAAATAAAGAGGTGGGAAAGCAGCGTGATCGTAGAGAAAAAAGACTGGAGGATCAGACCTCAGAGAAGCTAAGTGGCGCAGCTAATAACTGATTGGCATATTTCGACGAACGGTACATCAGCCTCAAAATAGCCACTGCTGTTCTTTACAGCAAACATGTGCATTCACATTTGTTTCATTATTGCGACAGAAAATAATTATTTTCGAGAAACAGTTAGGGTTTAGTCGTTAACAGGTGAGACGTTTTATTGCATGATTTCCACTGGTGGCTCGGGCACGAGTTGAAATTATAGAAAAAGGCATTCTGTTTACAAGTAAGATTATGATGACATTAATTCTGACAATGGCATAATTATTGTATGAGCACAAGTACAAAGAACCCAACTAATGTACAATTTATTATCTTTATTTATTAGATATCGACGAGTGCGTAATCAAAACTGACAACTGCGGCCTGAATGCAATCTGTAATAATACAGAAGGATCATTCAACTGTACTTGTAAGCCTGGATTTGTTGGAGATGGCATCAGCTGTACTGGTAACTATAACATACTATGTAGATTTTCAAATGTTTCGCTCTGATACACAGCGCGTTGTCAAAATTACGCAAAAAAAAAACAAACAAAAAAAAAACAACTGTGAACATTTCATTCGACATTGATGTGCTTTTACCCGACGAGTAGAGCCTACAAAATATTTAGATCAAAGTGTATGAATTCTATAACTATTGCTGGCGCTGTCACTCAATCAAAAAATAAATTTGAGGCCATTCAACTACACAGGTTATCAAGTTTAAATATTTTAGAACGACAAATAGATAAACAACTTTTCAAAGTTTGAGGTCTGTACGGTGTACCGCTTGCGAGGTTTTAGGGACCACACTAAGATACACTACGGCGAGGCGCTACTACGGCTACCATGACCGGAAAGGTCTGGAGGAGAGTATGTCTCGGCAGTCTGCCAAATTTAGTGTAAGAAGGAATACAAACTACAAAGAAGCACCGTCTGAGGAATGGAAGGTCACTTTTATTTAGTTTCTTACAGCCGAATGGCTTCGCTTAGAAAACAATTGTTATTGTTTGCTTTGGTAGGTCCAACAGGTTAGTTCTGAACGAAAGCTTATGCTATACACTTTCTAAAACGATAACAATTTCAGAATTTGATTAATGAAATGTTTATAATTTGAAAGAGACGAATATCTCAACGAATATGGAGTTAAAAGCTGAAAGATACCAGCACTCACAGAAGCAAAATATTATCGGATACTTATCCAGATAAAGTGCATCTTCCCTGAACTCTCAAAGCAAGCTTTTAACTTTAAACAACTCGCGCTGAAGAAGAGTGTTTATCTTCGCCATGCCGACACTTTCATCAAACGAATTCAATTGAAAATTTACAAGCGTATGAGCGACAAACGCAACAAATATTCGACTGAAGTTGATTCCAAAGGATACATTTTGCGTTGGAACTTTGAAACTGCTGAGAAATTCGTAGAAAAATGACAGAGCAGAGAATTAAACCCACGTACTAGCCACTACGGTAAAACCTCCTAGCTCAGGTAGTCAGATTTCACGCTACGGCCGGACTCGACCGACTGACATGCGCAGTGTCTTATCTTGTTTGAAATTTTACTTCCTGCATCCGTAGTAGCGCCTCGCCGTAGTGTATCTTAAAGTCCGTATTTTCCGGACCTTTCCCGGCAAATTTATAAAGCTAAGTATGGAGACGCCATATTTGTTCCCTTCTTAGGCTCATGAGCTAGTACACTTTCACACTTTCACATGTTCTATCGGCTGAAAATGGATAGAAAAGGCCCTTTTTCAAATAACACAACTTTGTCACTGCACTCAGCTTGATGTCACATGCGACGGAGAAATCAAATATTCAAAACGATCTGTTTCAAAAACGAATGACACTATCGCGCTGGAAATTTGCAAAAAGATATATTTTTAGTTTATCTTATGCCTAACGACAACAAAAATTTAGCAGGATTGGTGAATTTTAATTTGAGAATTTCATGACGTAACATGAAAATAAGAATAAGTTTAAAAGATATCTTAAAAGATAAGGAAATGGAAACGAAGGAAGCGAGTGATATCTTCAACACTGTTGTTGTCAAGCCGGTGTTTATTCCTGGTTGAAAACCTGGCTTAAATACAAAAAAAGCCACCAAATGTGTCAAAACAATATTTTGCTCTAGCTTTCTTTAAGTGGAGCAATAACAGAATTATACAGAGAGAAAAGCGATATAAGGGGTCTGGTAAAGAGTATTCTCCTGGTCTAAATGGCCTTATTTCCCCCTGTGAAATGCAAAATGGCTTCTTTTCCTCGTGATTTCGTTATTAACCTTAAATCGTGATTTTCGAAGAGAAATTTCCGTGAAATGAGAAACTGAACAACCATGTAGTTTTCAACACGCATCAGTGCGTAACAAACATATTTCCCTTCAATAGGACAGGCCTATCTAAAGGATATCTTGAAATGAATATTTTCCCAGTTTTGAACAGTAGGTGGTTTTGTTAGACGCAGAACATACAAGGAAATACGAGGTAGTCATTTGAATGTAGTGTTTCAACATTTGACATGTTATTTAAGAGGGTGTGAAAAAAATGTCCCTATTTTCAAGTGAAACGAGAAATGCCTATCCCATCTTCCTGGACTCTCTTTCGAGATTCTCCATTCACTCTTTATGATACTAAGAATACTGTCGTTTTGTTTACTCGTCCAGTTCTTCAGCCATTTTGCATTTATAAAATTCAAACAGACTTCGCAGTTGCAGAACGCAGCGGTTCGACTTAATGGTACTTGAAGTGCCGCGCTATTCAATTCTAATTGGCTGGCTATGTAACGTTAATTTATTGTTTCTGATTGGATCTGGGTACTAAAATATAATATGTTATAGCACGTTGAATTTCCACTTAACTGCCGGTAAAAAAAAAAAAAAAAGAAAAAGTGGCGTGATGATATCATTATAATAAGCGAGATATGATAAGTTCTATATATTCACCACTACCTATTTTAACGGTAACGAATAGAAAGATTCTGCTGAGTTGAGGGCAACCTTCTAGGTTGTGGAACCTCTGTTATTTTGCACAACAATTATTTGTTTTTTTGATTTGTTTAAAATGTTAGTAAAATCTATCCGCAGTTATGTTTCGTGGCATGTCTTGTCTCGTGTCTTGTGTTTGGCTATCTCAAAAACACGGAACAGGGAATGGGAAAACGGATGCGTGAAGAAAAAAAAAACTATTAGATGAAGTTCATAGGCTAGAAAGCTACATCTCTGCAGACCAGTAGCCAATCGCGTTGAAGCATTTGCCATTCGCGGCTTTTGATTGGCCCGCTCGCAAGTCGGGCGAGAAGCGCTTGCCTTCCGGTTAGTCCTGGTTTACTTGCATAATTAGTTCCTTCGTCTTGACTGCCTTTTAAAGCGTCGCTATCGACAAACACCTTCTTTGGACTGATTGTCAAATAATTTTTGCCTGCCTCTTTTTTTATTTTTATTTTTTCATATTCCGCTAAAATGAAGAGGCATCGCAAGCCATTTACGACAGCGACCAAAAGCCGTAATTTGCAACAATCTCATTTCCGTGCTTGCCTTCATTGTTCGTGCATGCCACCATGTCTTCGCAAACTACATCAGTTTTTCGCCTGCAAGGTTTGTGCTAAAAAAAATTAAGCCTACTCCCGAAAGACATAGCACGTGCCCAAATATTAGATGTGAACTTCTAGGTTATGAACTTCTGCTACTGGTAATGAATTATCACATCCTATTTGTTTCACATCCTGTTTGTTTGTTTGTATCTGTATTACTTTGTCTTTTGTTTTTTTTTTTGTTTTTTTTTTCGTACTTCCTCGCTTATTTATTTAATATTTATTTTTTTTAGTTGACGTATGTCAAAACTACCTTACTCTGTCGGATGCGGAAAGAAAATACGTCTACGTAACGGTATCCCCCAAATGTGACAATACCCTCTCAATTAGCTGGTATCGTTTCCAAGGAGCTGCTGGGACACAAATGGCAGCGAAGTGTCCACCGGCGAACAGATGTGATGCAAGATTCCCGGGCTGGTTGAGTGGTGCTCATCCTACAGTGGCTGAGGGTATAGTCACAAGAAAAGTCTGCTTTCGCAAGTGGGGAGATCGCTGCAGGGAAACGAGGTATATTGAAGTAAAGAACTGCGGCTCCTACTATATCTACAAGTTGATTCCAACACATAGTTGTCCCTCCCGTTACTGTGGCAGCGACTAATCCAATTGCAAATCACCTTAGTGTTACAACTGGATATTTAATAATTATTCCATGAGCGCGCGTTGGATATAAGGTTATAAAATAACCAAAAACGCCAATTGTGCTGAGTGAATCAGTATCGCCTGATATCCAACAAGCGAGAATGGAATAATTAGTAAATTGTTACCTTTTACTTTAAATATCAAATCATTAAATTGTTCTTAATTATGAGTGACGTGCTTTCAGTTTGACCTAAATTAAGTGATTATATAAAAAAGGCGGTAAAATCGGTGACACCGTTGGTCAATGTGTTTGACTGAAAACGAAAGAGCTTTTCTTGCCCTGACAGCTAGTATTCTGTAAAGTAGTCTATTATCATAGAAAGTTAGTATTTGCAAACCAAACGGTTTAGCTTAACGAAAGATCCAAAACAATAACGAGCTGAACAATATATTCCCAGCACAAATAAAACCAAGGAGGACGTTATAGGTCATATTTATAGTCATATTTAGAGTAAGCTTGTTAGCAGACAGCGGAGCTCAATTGTGGAACAACTTACCTATAGACCTAAGACAAGCATCTTCACTGGCCGATTTCAAATCTAAATTAAGTCGGCACAGTTTGAAGTAATATCTTAATTTGAAGTAAATTTTAGACACGGCCTCCATGAAAAGCAGACTTTTCTTTTTTTTTTGTTATTTGAATTTGTTGTTATTGAATTTTTGTAGTTAGTTAGATAGGTAGATAGTCCAGTAAATTAATTGACTGATGGAAAAACCGTGTATAAATAAAGTTATCCTATCCTATCCTATCCTAGAAAAATTCATCTCGATTGCTGTAGAACATATTACCCGTTGGACGAGTATGGGAGTGGGGGGGCGGGGGGTGGGGGGGGGGGGGGTGGATGTAAACTGATAGAGTAAGCGATGGGCCTACTACTTAATGCAAGAGAATTTTACTGTACATCAACAAAACGAAAACCTTAAGACGGGGGGGGGGGGGGGGGGGGGGTCCATCAAGCTTCTCTTGTTCCGCGGTTTCGGTTTTGCCGCTGATTTTTACATGACTATGAAGTAAAGTTTAATGTCAGTGAACCCTACAGTGAATTTTATCATTCTTTTAGCACCACGGGCGGATCCAGACCTTCAGCTAATGAGGGGGCCCGCTTGACTATGAATGTTGAATTCTGCGAAGATAATTCAGGCACTTAAAAACAATTGCGCTATTTAGAAAAAATTGATTAAATTACACTTGCTTTCAATATTCACCTATGCAACGCAATGTCAGAAGTGTAGCAGATATCGTAAGCTTGTAACTGTACTGGTTCCCTAGTGTAGCAGTTGCTACTTTATAGCGGAGTCAGGAGTATCAGTCCTTTTTAGGTTTGTGGAATCATTCCTGTGAAATCTTATAAGAGCTGCTTCCCGACTTAACACTGTGCTTAAACCAGCTGGTGTGCATATTAATTGGACGGAGTAAAGTTATATAATAACTTACATTTGAGTGTCCTTATGTATGTGAGAAAAAAGTTGGGTAAAAACCAAAAAGCTGGGTAACAACCTCGGTAGAACAAGTCAGCGGAGAATTTTAGGGGTTCTAATGGAAAGTCAAATGTAAACCCATTCACATATAAGGAGAATTGAAATTTGATCCAAAGCAGCCGTACAACTGTTTCGCGCAAATTATAAAAGAACAGCGATGCTATCGGTTGTGGGAAAGGCTACGTAACTCGCCTTTGTAACGAGAATTGCGATGAGTGTTTAAAAGTTCTTCATTCGTTATATCGGGGTTGCCCTGATAGATGTTTGTGTACAGCGTGACGGAGAACCTGGTCTCCCTGAACAACCATTGCTTTGGTTGTCACGCAGTGTTTCCGAGCGTGACATTGTTTCAAAACTATGTTAGATGTACATAACTTAATTGTAAATAGGTTTTAAGACGTGCATAAGTTTGGTGATTATGTTCCGATAAAATACTTTAACTTATTATATGCGTTGTATTACAGAGCGAGATGCTGTTGCCATTCGTGACATTTTATGATTGAGTCTTGGCAGACAAACGTTTTTTTGTTGTTGTTTTTGTTGGTTTTCCAAAAGTTTCGGGCAATGAAAGAGCCAAGAACTGGACATGCTGTCAATCAGTAAGTTTATACATTGTCTTCTCCTAGCGGATCGGCCATGCAATGGGGAAATTTTCAAAACATATTTAAAAAGGTTTGGTGGCAGCGCTGCATTGTAACTTGACAATATATATTCATTATCTTGCATTTATTAATTGTAACAACCCGTATACACCTAAGCTTAAAAAGGGTATGAAAGCGAGTTACCTATCGATCTTTTAAAAAACATTGATAAGTATATCGTGTTATAATATTGATTACTGTGGTGAATTAAAAGTTCCCAAGTCGAAGTGCATTTCACTCTAGTTTTAGTGAAATTTATAGTTTTCAGTTTATGATACTGATTTGTAATGTAATTCCAAAGTAAGTTATAAGCTAGCTGGTGTATGCGGTGTATAACAAACTTTTACAGCTTTGTAGTTAATACTGGAAACTTAGTCTGCAGCTATCAATAAAAAAGGTTGTCCAGTAACGTGTTTACTTGGTTTCTTTAATCAAATAGATAATGAGGCCTATAACAAACAATATTGTTTTGATCACACTAAAGAAGAGCACCTGAAAAAAAAAGATAGAAAACAAGTCTGTATGCGAGCCTAGTGGCCCATCAATAGAGCCCAGCCCGAAACGTTGTTGATAAAACATTAAGTCTACCACCATCCCCCCTTCACTCCCTGTCTCAAAAACGAAACTGTTTTTCTTTTCTTTATTATTTTGTTTTCATTTTAATTCATTTTAATCTGTTATTCAGCCAATCTCTGCGTCCAAAGTGTCTGGGAACAAATTATTCTGGCATAATAATTCAATGAGTTGTTCTATATGTCAACCTGAGGCCGAATTTCGTAGAATTTGCTTTATAGTTCTGATAGTTTGTACTATGACGGCTTGAAGAAGTCTGTATCAGAGCCAAGTGGCCCATCAGGCCGGGGCTTATCTCGGTTTCCGTAGCATCGAGCGTGTAGGAGAATTTCTACTCCCCCCTGGATGGTATGCTAGTCATGATCGCAGGGCTACCCCAAGCAGGAAATTCACCCGTACCTGGGTGGAGAGAGGCACAATGAGAGTAAAGTGTCTTTCCAAGCATACAACGCAGTGCCCCGGTCAGGGCTCGAAACAGGACCGCCCGCTCCGGAGTCCAGCGCACTAACTAGTAGGCCACCGCGCCTCCCAATAAAAGAAAAAAAAAAGTTTAAATGGACGTATTATCGTGGTGTTCGTTTTATGGGCGTTTAAACCCCACATCAGCTGAGATGTTAAACTCAGGGCAGATCATGCATGCAAGAGCGAACAATTATCTGTAAAAACGGGAAAGATACTGTCATAATAAGACAAGTTGCGTAATCATGCTCTTAACAGAAGGTATCTTGATTTATATTAATTATATAAATAATACTCAGCTTACCAGTGCTATCTACCCAGAATTCCATTCGGTCTTATCGTTCACGGTTTATTCTTTGATCAGGGTCGACGTTTCTTTCGAGTTTCTTGAATTAGGCGTATATATCTAAGCAACTTTATAAATGGGGAACAAGATCTGTCGGGTAGAAGTAGCTCTGTACCTTCGGCCGTATGAATTCTCTAACCATCAATTGGGCATAACTTGCCATTATTCCTTTCCATGGGACGGGAGGGGGGGGGGGGGGGGGAGGGGGGGAGTTAGCCACGAGAGGGCCGGCAATGGAGAGATTGAGCATGGCGTTTATTTTTCCCGCAAATTAAACGAGAGTTTTACGAAAATTGGACGAAATTTTGCTGATTAAAATGTTATTTAAAAGCAGCGGAATTTTAAGGAGGCGAAGTGTCGCAGAATTTCGCAGTATGAAGAGAACGAACTCGTTATTTATGACTGGAAGCGAAGTGTGCAGCAAACTACAAACGAGTTGTTTACCTGTTTTATTGTTTTTAAATAAATCTGTAATGAGGCTATAGTACTAATAGTTAATCAATACCGTAATGGTTCGTAAAACCCCAATTTAAAGGTAGTCTCTGTTGAAGTACATGTAGTCGTGGCGTCGTTTTGTCGGGCTCACCTCTCAGTTATTATTTCTCCAAGTTTGAGGCTAGGATCGCCCCAAATTTGAAGATACGTAACTTCAAAACGATTAAAGATAACTAGCAAGCTCGGTGCATTACCTCTTATTAATTCTCCAAGTTTGAGGATCGCCCCAAAGTTGAAGATACGTTACTTCAAACGATTAAAGCTATCACTACCAAACTTGGTGACCATTCGTAAAATTGTATCGGAATCATTTTTACTCTTGTGAGACGTGATTAAAACCTTTGATGTTTTCATGGCAACCGTGTTGTATTCTGGGGGTTTGCTTTGCACTAAGCTTAGCAACAGTGTATTGCAATAGACATCAATAAGTCTAATAAATAATGGAGAGGGTAAATTTCATGCTTGGTAAATAATATGCACTTATTGACTGAGTGAGAGGGCCGGACGGGAAAATATTTGGCTCGAGATCCGTACGTTCCGACCGAGAGCCAAATATTTTCTCGTCCGGCCCGACCTAACTTAGTCAATAAGCATTTTATCAGTGACCACTATGTTTGTATTGAATGTTAAAAAAGCAATTCTAAGGGTACAGTTAGATGTTGGAATAGGACTGTACAAGCAGCTCAGTTGTTTCCCTTCGGGATTCGGCTTCAAGTTGTTTTCTTTACCACTGAGGATTCTGAACATCTGCCACTGCTGTCTATAGTACTCGATGGTGTTGAACTCTTATTACGGTTGTCTTCCAGTTAGTGGTTAAAATGCTTCGTGAGAACAAGTGGAACACTGTGTAAGGTTAGTCGTAGACAGAACCTTGCATGTAATCACATTTTCTTTGTTGTGATTGAAAAATTACACAGCTGGCTGAGATTTTCAAACTCAGTAAGAAAAATTTTCTTGGCGTTCGTATTTTTACTTCAATGTTTATCAGTGACTACGGCCTTATTTAGAAACCACAGAATACGTTTATGCCCGAGTATGTAGTTTTTATGGCCGCTTTCATTTCGATTTTATTGTTGTAGTCAGGAGTTGTTGTCGTCGAATAACAATGTTTATGCAGTTCTTCATCATTTGCCGAGTTTGAACGCGAAGTACATTGATTTCTAGAAAGTAAAGTTTAAACATGCCGGATATTCTTCCCTTTAGGAATTATCTTCAGAGCAACTATCACTCGTTTTGAATTCAAAATTATCGAATCGCCATCACAAATTCCATCTCGCGGCAGTGGCGGGTCCGTACGCCTTTTTCCATATAAAAAAATAGCCCGCAAGTCCGTACGGGTCATATGATAAATGATTAAATGAAATGACCATTTGCCACGAGCGTGCGAAAAAGAAAAATTATGAGTTCCCGACGTGAACCGAACCCATGGTCTCTCAGATACCGGTGGGCACTCTAACCGTTGAGCTAAGGCCTAATATATGTATTTTTTTTACGAGACACAAATCAAGTTGTAAATGACGTCATACTTCGTCAGAATGAATTGAAGCAATGTCTACAGTTAATTTGGTGACCATAGGATGAACGGTTTTAAGGTAATATAGAAGGAAACATCCTCGTCCCAAAATTTAAGAAAGAGCCCGGCCTGAATATTGATAAGTCACTACATGGCTGCAAAATCAAGGTCGCCGTTGTTCAATATTTAGGTTAAATGGAATACATGAAGAAATGGAGTATTCAAAGCCTCTATTTTTAATGCTACATTTTGTGTAGTAAATCCAAAGATTTTGATTTGTTTGCGGCGAACTGGCGCTTAACGTAATGAACATATGAAAAGTATATATGAACTGCGGATTAATGATGAAATGAATGCACTGATCCTGAGTCCTTTTTTAAACTGGCGTGTCTTACGTGTAACCGGCGCTCAGATGACCTGTTTCATCTTGTAATGGTGTAGAATTTTGTTAAAGGTGTGCACGGAATGCCACGCGGGAAAGAAGGTCTCTTTGACAAGGATTTACATTATTATTATAATATTACAATGAGTGGGAATTCAAACTTTGTCGATTAGTGTGTTTTATTTATCTATTTCTTTCTTTCTGTTTTTTTTTTTTATTTTATTTTATTTTTTTTATTTTTGCGGTTGCGAACAAATTCAACGTATTACACAGATGCAAAGCACGTGAATAATCAGGGTTTCACAGAATCAAAGAGAATACCAGCTCAGCAGCTTTTACAGTTCTCGGCTTTGATCAGTAAAATTTACTAGACGCAGCGTTGGCCTATTTGTCAGCCAACGCCCGTGAAATGGCGTATTTCTTCCATTTTTATTTGAAGAAAACGTCGATTTTTTTTTCTTTCCAGCAGAACAATTCTCTCTTCAAAGATTATATTTTTCCCAGCGAAAGGCCACTCTGTTTGAACTACAACAAAAGGATATATATAAATTGTAAAGTTGAAATTTCCATATACCTCAAACGTGGAAAAAAAAAAATCTTGAGCTCCCGATGGGAATGGAACACTTGGCTTCCAAGATATCGTTTGGGCGCTGTAAATAATAACATAGAAAAAAAATAGTCTTCTGGACTTTTCAACATGCACATACTTGACGACGAATGCATAAATTGGAAATAATGGGACAATTAGAACGGAAGATTATTATAAACACCCTGCTTTGCAAATTAAATTACCTGTGTTTTGTTTTCGTGGCTTAATTGAAACGGGAGATTTCCGCAAACGCGCTAAATTTAATTAAATTTGTCTTCTGCTAGGGACTTACACGGAAAATTTAAATTTACTTTAAATTTTAAAGGTCTTCTTGACATGACTCAACATTCTGTTTATCTATCTATAATAGCTTTCATTACATAAGACGCCCAATTTATAATTTAAGTTTCTTTAAGAATCTGACTTGTGTATTTTTTTTTTCTCAAAACAATTCATCTCCGCCTCAACAATTGAAATAACATATTTCTACCAAATCTGTTTATAAAAACGAATTATTATGACATCCAAACTCGCATGCTGTGAAAAATGTTTCTCGTTGTCTTTGCCGTTTATTTACATATGGTATTAACATTCGCATAGATGCGCACTTAATTGAGATCCACCTTTTATGACTGGGTAAACGTGTAAATTTCAACTTATAGAGTATTGTTATTTCTCTTTTCAATTATATTCCCGTTCTGACAGCAAGGCCTTGACTAACCGAGCATTCTGTTAATTCCAACCATAGCAGCTTTTCATAATAGACGTTTAATATATTATTAATGTCTCTCAAAGAACTTGGGCCTATTCTTCTTGAAACAAACTTCCGCTTCTTAACTCCCGGCTAGTTAAAATGAACTGGTGACTTGATGTATTTTTTCCTCGGATCTGTTGCTGAAGAGAAATTATTTTAAAAATATTTCGTTGCCTTTCCGATTCATATTCCGTGGAAAATAAGTAAGGTAAAATGATATCTCCTGGCGTTTTTAGCTTAAGTGCGTCATCATTGTTTATCTTATCGACAGTGGACAGAATAATTTTCTATAATTACGAGCGCCTTCACTTTCCTTTTTAAAACTCGTTTAATTTCGTAAAATTAAAAACTATCCATATCACCAACAGATCGATAAGTGAACATCCCTCGTGTAGATCTTGGATATATGTTCACGGTTTTAGTATTTCCACTGTAAGCCATAACAGAAACACTGCATGTTAATATAATATGTAAACAAACTCTCAAACGTTGAACGAACCGCTAAACAACTCTGAATAAGAAACACCTGCCATCGTGTTTGTTTTTTTCTCCGAGGCATGCAATATTTTTCTACCAAAATAAAAACTAAACGATTTTCTATTCTGAAATAAAGTATGCCCAAATGGGCTACCACTGTTACAAATTTAGTTTCGTAATTTTTGCTCCAGTAAACCCTAAAAAGGAAAACTTCCGTTTTAGTTGTAATTAGTTTTCCCTGTGACAAGTACGCCCACTTTTGTCAATAAAACCCGTGTTTGTTTGCGATACATCACTGGCTGTTAACGTTAATAGATGCGTCGTAAGTCACGCCCTCGAGTAGCCATGAAATACAGATAAGCGCCGTACGAAGAACACTTCAATTCAAATTAAATACCGGTTTTACTGCGCTGAACTGAAACTTCAACAGATCGAGAAGGTATGATGGGCATGACCATTAATGCGCTTTCATTGCTATTGGTAACACTTCTTTTGGGAGGCTGGCTTCACTGCTTCACGGTTGCTGACCCTCTGGGTATGTATTAAGATGCCATTTCTATGCCTGACTCAAGCTGTTAAGCTGAAGGTTCCACTATTCTAGAACAGCTTTCTAACCAGCTGATAATAAGTAACATTAACATTTCTTAGATAAAATCGTTTACCGAATAACAAGCAAATGTTTTCTAATTAGTCTGTTTACTGAGGGCGAAAAATAAGGGGTAAGCGGAAACATATCGTCATACATAATTTGGTTTTTGCACAATTTCAAGCTAAAACTTGTATATAGTTTATACATTATTACGTATTACCTACAACCTGGGCTTAAACTCTACATTTATTTATCTAACAGTAAATGTGCAGTTATTTAATCGAATCGTGAGCTCAAAATTCGTTACGACTCGGAAAACGTTAACTGAAGTTAACGCTTCGGAACTTTCTTCGTTAAGCTTTCTAGTAAACACTCATCGTGTCGAATTGTAGCTTATATATTAGTCAAAGACTAGAGTGAAGAACCATTAAACAACTTCTAAAATTCCAACTGTAAGCATCTCCCAAAATTTACGGGGCTAACTTCCAGGGAAGTTTATGCTATTGTCGTTCGAGACGACTACTGTGTGAACTGAACTAAAGATTTCGGAAATCTAACGGCTTGCACATGTTTGTGAGTACGCATTTTCAGAAACTAGCTTTTATAATTAAATAAAGCCACGGAAACAGAGAGTACTGCCTAAGTAATGATTTTGGTAGATTCGATTTTTAGGAAAAGATTACTTTTAACAGAAGTCCATAACTAGAAGTCTACATCTCTGGTAATAGGCTTTGAGATATGTCTTTCGCGTGTACCTCGCGTTCCTCGCGTGTAGGCTATTTTTAGAACAGCTTTGCCGCGAACAAGTAGCCAATCACATTGAAGTATTTTTTAATTCGCGCCTTTGATTGGTTGAACAAATTTTTGAAGAAAAGCAGAACTGCAGAGGGCGAGTGAACTCGAGCGAACGGCATTACGAAATTTCTGTTGTTGGTCATCGTAATTTCCGTTTTGTGAGGATTAAATCGTCCGGACAAGAATCATCAGGCCATCTTTCATCGATGACGATAGCATCGAAGTTGTAAAAATTCGGAGCATCCAAATAAGCGAGAGGACCTCAGTGTTTTGGAGTCAGAATACGAAATGGCAGCGGGCAAGATAGACTAATTCCGAGTCAAATTCAAAATGCGAAGACACTAAAGATTAATGGTACTCTCAAGATGAAGACAGGCACTTAGAGAGCAAGTGCATTTTGGCACAGGTTCGTTGCTATTTTGAAAAACAAAACCGTGGTCCCTGAAGCGCTCAACATCGAGCGTGGAATGAACAGAATGAAGTTTGATTCGTTTGAGAACAACATTCAGAGAAAACGACAAGTTTGGCGAGTTTCGCATGTTTTTGGAATTATAAGGACGGCATGAAAACAAAAGACTGACTAAGGTAATGTACTTGTTTTAATATGAATAGAAATACGAGTTTAATTCATCGAACAGTGATGATTTCATTCACATCCGTCAAAAGTTAATTCAAGTTGTGCTTCTCGGGCACTTCGCAGTGTGCAGCTATTTGTGTTGTGTATGTTGTTCAGTATTTTAACACGAGGATATGCTGTACAAAATAAAGACACACTTAACTACAAAAAGTTTGGGGAACTTCTGTTCATAAATTCTCTCGTAAATTATAAAAAGTCGACCTGTTTGTTTTGTGAGTTTGTCTACGGAAACCCGGCGACGGGTTGCTTTTTCACTCGCCTTCAAATGCCACTGAACAGACGTTTGAAATCACTATCTACGATACTACTTCTGTCGAAATGTGAGAATTAAAAAGAATGGCCTGTCAAGTGTTTTGATGTATTTCACCTGCCACTTTCCAAAATATTCGGCCGCAACTTAGAACTCCAATCGTGTCGAAATAGTGGGTTACGTCATTTTCTCGCGAGACATCAGTTTCTAAAAGTAGCCTACACGCGAAAGACATAGCACGCGCCCCAATACCAGATGTAGACTTCTAGTTATGGACTTCTGCTTTTAATAACACAGACATTGGGAGCCAAAACGCTGACGCGTATACACATTAAACGGATGACGCAGTAAGATTCTATTTCCCTTGTTTACGATTCTTTCAGCCACCGTTAAAAAAGGTTTTGTTATATTGTCACTTGACCCTTACCTTATATAACTCCCAAATGTTGTTGTTAGATGCGCGAAGGAATTTTTGCTCTGACTAAAATGTCTTTCAGGACCTTGTCTTTCCGATAAGCCACAATTAGAGGTTTAGGAAATGTTTCAGCGAGTTCGTTGTTCTCAGTTATGAGATGCCAGTGTTTCATCTGAGATTCTTCTAAAGATTCGGAGTAGCCTGGTTCAAAGTAGTGACAAAAGGTAAAACATTGCTAGATGTCGCAGTTTTGTTTTGTAAAGCCTAGTGTATTTCGGCTAACATTTTCTTGGCGAGTTCCCGAGGGTAACCTCGCTCGATTTATCGAGTCAGAAATTATAGTTTTCGTAACTCGAAAGTTTCTTTAACTGAGCTTGTTCTCAGTAAACGCAGAGCTTCCCCATTGATAAACCCCTTTTTAACACTGAAAGAGTAACATGAAGAGAAAAGCGTATATGGAAAAGTTTCTGTAGGCTTGAAATGAGTTCGAACACCTAACGTTTGCTGTCAGTGAACCGTGATTCTTTGAAAACTTCAGTGTCAAGGAAAACATTTTTTTCTAATGACATAATTCACGAGTGAATTTGATAGTGGCGCGGAATAAATTTACAAAATAGACAAACTCGTTAATTTCTCGCTCGAATAGAGTCCACACTTAAAATATGTCATCGATAAATCTTTTCCAGAGAATAGGTTTGTGTGAGCTAGCTAGAAGTAGTCGTTTTCGACGTGAGCCATAAAAAGACTCCGAAAGGTGCGGCCATTAATTTTGGTGCCTAAAGCGATTCCGTGAATTTACAAATAGTGTTTGTCGTGGAATTTGAAAGAGATTTCTTTTAGGATCAGTCGCATGAAGTCTTCCAAGAATGATGTTGGGATAGGAGGTTTCGACTGATAATGTTCTTCCTAGTATTGACAAACAACACTTATCCCTTCCTCTCGAGGAATGTTAGTGTAGAGAGAGCAAACGTCTAATTAACAAGAACCGCTTTGTCTGGAAGTGGAGTGTTTTCATTGAAGTTTATAAAATGAGCGGTGTCTTTGATGTATGACTCTTGCTTTTTGGCGATAGGTTGCAAAAGCAAATCAACGAAACTAGAAATTCGTTCTGTTGGGCCACCGCTACCAGAAACTATAGGTCTGCCGACCGGAGTAGGTTTCTATATTTTGGTCAGCGTGCAAAACTATCGTATTCTTGGTGGATTTTGGCCAGTGTTGAGCCATTTGTAAGTCATGTTGTGAAATAGTGGCCCATCAGGCCGGAGCTTATCCCGGTTTCCGTAGCATGAAGCGAGTAGGAGTATTTCTGCTCCCCCCTGGATGGGATGCTAGTCCACCGCAGGGTTACCCCAGCAATAAATTCGCCGGTACCCATTTATACACCTGGGTGGAGAGAGGTATTATAAGAGTAAAGTGTCTTGCCCGAGAACACAACCCAGTGCCCTGGTGAGGGCTCGAACGCGGAGCGCTCGATCCCGGGGGTCCAGTGCACTAACCATCAGGCCACCTCGCCTAACAATATTAAACAGAAAAAGAAAATCAGTTCAATCGGTCGTATTATCGTGGTGGTCAGTCATTTCATGGGCTTTTAATAGGATTCGCTTCATCTTTCTCTCGCGCGGATTCAGCCATGTAAGGAGGATGTTAATTTAAATTAAGGACATTTGCAACATTGCCGAGGAAATCACTTTTATCTAATTACTCAAAATGCGAAATTAAAGTAATGCAAAATACTAAAAATTTCGAAAAATCGCGAAATATGCGAACCTAAAAATCGCAGACTGATAAACGTGTCGCGAAAGTTTCATGTAAATTCACGTATCAAGGGAGCTGATGCAGACGGCTTTTGCCCAGTGTATCTTTGTTTAATGAAAAGAATGCGAGCTATGTTTGGACTAGATGGCAGCCGTAATAAATCGTGTGTGTTGGTCTCCTTCGCTAAAAACTTTATCGGGCTTGTCAAGCAATCACCCACTCTACATCGACGATTGCATTCAGGCGACTCGAATAAATGTCTCATCTTCTTTGAACGAACTATTTACGATAATTTGTGCGCCTTTTCATCGCCTTTAAGGGGGAAGAGAACACTTAAAACACCAGTTAGTTAATACTGATGTGAATAAAAAGGTACTTGACCCCTTGAAACAACTTGGTTTGTGATAATCAATAACTAAAACTTCACGGTAAGACTAGCCCTAAGCCCGCGAGCTGAGACACGTTTGGGTAAGACGAGCGAGAACGACTCCAGCGACTTGTCCCCGTGTCTTGGCCGAATTTTGCGGATTGGCCGGTTTTTATGTCTTTCAGAAACTATTTTTTTCAATTAATAGACTTCTTCCCTTACGGTGAAGGGAATTAATTCTGTGCTCCAAAGAGTCTTCTACTAAATTAGAATTATATATAGCACAAGGTCTTTTGCTTTGAGATGTGTAGTCGAAATACAGGTAAAGCAAGGTAACTAACGTGTAGTTGAGTAACATGTGGTTATGTAAGAAGATTGCTATTGAAATGGAGCATCAATAACTGCCTCACATTCGGACATTGAACACTTGAACATTCGGTAAACAGCGACACACCAAATACATACACCTAATTGAAGAAATGTTGAAATGGTAACACAAAGCCTCAACCCGGAGAAAATTTTACAGATTAATTCAGACGTTCAATACCAATACACCTTCATCCTTTAAATTGAATGCATCAATAAAACATATGGCCTGTAAGCTTTGCCAGGCAAATTCAGTGAAAAGTGCATCTTTTTGAAAATCTAAATATCCGGAAAAAGGGTCTTCTTGCGCCACCTTTGGAAAGTTTTCAAAATGTCCAAAAATTAAACATGATATCTTCACACAGGTTTATTTGCTCCTTGTAAATATTGCGGTGCGAGACAAATTGATTTTTGTCAAAACCTTTTAACATTAATAATTTAGGTATCAGTTAGAAACACTAAACCTAACCAATTTATGAAAGCGTTGTCTCGGAGTTGTTTCAGGAAAATAAAATGATATGATTTTATTTTTGGAAAAAAAAAGACATATTTCTTTCTAAAAAGAGTAGGTTTGCAAGTTGACAAAGAGGACAACTCTGCTTTGCAGGAATTACCGACCTGCTAACGATATTTGAATAATATCACATTTAAAAAGGTAAAGAGAAGAGAACTGTTTGGAACAACAGGTATTAAGTTCGATTATTTAATGCACTCTTCAGACGATGCTTCTGCAAACAGTTCCTTGAATAGAAATATAAATACTTTACATAGTGACCAGTTAAAAAAAGAAAACCACTTTTAGTTAACCAAGTTGCAAATCTTTCGCGCTTTTATCGTTTGCTTGTCTCTAAAACTTATTCATTTCCTTATGAGCCTCAAAGATGTTTACGCACCCCGCTGTTCCATTAATCCTTTAACTTGTACGAGTATTCAATATCTAAATTTTTCCATTGCAATATCGATCACATTTTATAACAAACGAGCGGAGAGAATATGGAAAATCCTCAGCTAGAGATACTACCTTGATGAACTATCAAACTCGTATAAAATATTAAAACAACTTTAAAAGAAAATTGCAAGGATAATTCATATTTTGACGTCGATACTGAATAGCAATTTGGAACAATTATATTTGAGCCAGGTTTTAAGGCGTGCAAAATAAGAACTGTTAGCATTTGAAAATGCGCAAATTATAGTTTTAAGATCGTGCTCACTTTTGTTTCTCGAATAACTGAATATTTACGAATAACGGAACGGATTTCCTTCAAGCACTGTCTACAAAAACTGTCGAAATAAACTTACTTAATAAACATATTTTGCTCTTGTTAAAATACATAATTAGAACATTCGGGAATTGTCTAAAAACAGCACATGTTGTCATCTTGTCAAGTCAAACCTGAACTTTATTGGCTTACCTGTGACAGTTACGAGTTTTGTTAACTGAGTGTCATAAGATGCCAACCTTCATTAGTCGGTGTTAGCTTGAGCTGCTACTTCGACTGGTGCTTATACCCAACGCTATCTTGACTTGTGTTCGAGACGTCAGAGCAGACGACATACACTGCCGGCTTTAAGAATGAGATTGCTTTTGCTCTTTGTTTTCCTCGCATGGATTTTAATGATGCCTTATTCATGTGTTTCTCAGGGTAAGTTTGATTTTTTTTTTTTTTATCATTGTTTTATACATTGTATTTTAATTTTGTCCAATTTGGCCAAAGATAGTTCTTAATACGATTCTTTAGTAACATTTTTGAACGCTAGTTTATTACAACCTTATTATTAAACACATTTCGCGACAAAGAGTTAAAAAAGTCTGATCATCCATAGATTTGGAAAGTGATGCGACAAAGTGCTACACCCATTTGGGTTCTGATCCCCTCTTCTTCCTTCAAAATGATGCACTGTCTACATTGTTACGAAACAAACAAATCTATCATAAACTTGCTTTATCCTTACTTTAAGACCAGAAGAAACAACCGTATGGATAAACCGACTTGACTTGTTTTTCCTTGTCATTCAGTAGTCGTTTACTTGTGCCGAGAAACAAATATTGAGCCAAATGTCATTGAGCTCTGCCTGGTGCAAATCTTTCGGAAAACTATCAAATACCTTTCAACCCTAGAAAATGTCGGAAAAGAAAAAAAAGGGACCTTGTCTGAATGTCTCTTGCCATTTGTGGCGGTCGTTTTCCAAAATTTGTTATGTGAATACAATCACCAAGCAGGCGCGCACGTCGACCTTGTTTGCCTATTTGAAATCATGTCTGTGTTATAAACTTGTTTTGCGAACCTTCTTTGTGAATTTCATTTAATTTTAGGCCATCCTTATGTACTCCCTTGTAGGGATGAAATTATCAACACTGAAATTTGCCTGTTAATAGAGAGAAATAACAAAATATAAAGGAAGTTATAAGAAGGTAGATGTGCATGAAGATTGGTCAATATTAAGTTACCGATTGAAACCAATTAAGACAAATTTGTATAGACAACAACGTTTCTATTATTAATTGGCTAGATCGGTTTTGTGCACGTTTTCAAAAACATGCACGCGAAGCGTTATTCAAGGAATATAGTGTGTAAAACGATAAACAAGACTTGAATTGGAAATAATATGCACCATCAGAGACGAAAGACGTCTGTAGGGGCATTGAAGAAATGCCGAGAAATTCTGGTTATAACCCCCCCCCCCCCCCCCTCCCCGGGCTATAGGCCCATCTACATGGAAACCAAAAAATCACCCGGTTATAAGTCCCCTAGATATAACCCTCCCCCCATTTACATTTCTACCCTAAAATACCCTAAATACTTTTCTATCCTAAAGAGTAAGTTTTTATTCTCTGAAAACCTACCCGGTTTGAGAAACTTTGTTATGCACTAGGAGAGTTCCATTAGACAGCATGAAAATTTTTGAAACCGCAAAACTAATAACGTAGTTGTGACAGGTCATCAATTTTATAAAGCCATTTTTTTAAACAATTACTTGAATTCGGAAACTACTTTTACCGAAACACATTAAGACCAAAATTAGGCAGTTATCATTACCAAAAGCACTGTTACCATGGTGGAATAAATTAAATAACAATCATGGTAGGGCTTCCCTTCGGCGAGCAGTTATTTTGCCAAGCCTCGTTTCTTTTGATAGGTTGCATGTATAATTATAGAAATTTGGGATCAAATGCATTTTAGTGCCTTCCCATGTTCCATTTGACCTACCATAAAGCGTTGTAGCAGAGAATGCATGGCAACGTGTAAATTTATTAACCAAATGCTAGGTGTACAAGGCAGACATAAACTCGTTAAAAACAACAACAACAACAACAACAACAACAACAACAACATCAACAACAACAAGAGAGATTGTTGATCGGCTAGCGGCAAAAATTATTCAACTTCACTCAGTTATGTACAGTAATGAACAATCATTCGCCGACGGAAGTGTAAGTGAATAGTGATGGATATGTCCACCACTTTCACCGAAACTGAGGTGAATAAATGTTTTAGTATATACCGCAAAATCTGAATAACTAGCGGACCAAAACATTACTTTCGGTAACCGAAGCGAAATGGGAAGCCGTTCTGTTTCTCTAAAGCCGTATTCACATTTTTTCACATGTTTGGTAATGAATTTTCACATAAGATAGTTAAATGCTTGCTTGTGTAATTTATGCAGTTTTACGGTTCTCGCATAAATCTTGTTTACTTTAAAAGAAAAATGGAGCTCGAAATTTCTATAACATTTCGACTTATTCTTTGGTTATAATTAGTGTCAATTTTCAAGACCTTCGGTGGAGAAGAGCTTTCCAGCGTTAAACGAGAAGACAACGTCTGCGTTATCTTCTGTAAGATTTGTTTGCATTTTTTTTTTGGTTTTCCATTGCGCTTGCAGTCGCTGTCTCCCAAATATTCTGATTTCAAACCATCACCGATAATTGCCTTTATGTCGCTACATCGGCCCATATTCTAATAAAACATTTGGACTCCTAGAAGGCCCAATTTTGGATTTTTTTGGGCACTCGCCTCCTCTCCACATGAACGCCATTTTGAACGTGTTTCATCTGATCGTTATTGAAACTACCTTGTAAGGTTGTTTCAATCATGTTCATAATAAACGTATTAGGATCATGATTCGCGCAACGCCCCGTCTGATTTGAACACTTTTCATAGCAAAACATGTTTAATTCGTGATCAGACTAATCATGTTTCCGTCTAGCGTGAACACGGTATTAGTCTGCTCGGAGGTGAATAGTACTTTGCTAATCACCGCCGAGTTAACCGATCAGAATGCACGAAAAGCTCTATTCATTCTTATGTTCCTGAGATTTATTGAGGCCCTATTAGGGCTTTTAGGGATACGGGATATTTGGATAGAAAATCATAGGGATATCAGATATTTAAACTAGAGATTTGAAGAAAACGAATATAACGGTTGGAGATGTAAACCACCGTAATTAACGGGATACGGGATATACGGTTAAAAAATAATGGGATACGGGATACCAAGACCCCCGCTAATAGGGCATCTTTATTATCATTATTATTTGCAGGTCTCTGTCGCCGTTTCAAATTTTCCACATGGATAAATGGATACGCTCTGGAGTTTCACGTGATTAAGAACCTTTCTCTGTTTCTGGTACCATCATTGCATAGTGCCTGTAAAAACCGATGCATAATGGATCCAGTATGTGTATCCGTGAACATCGGCCCACCAATGAAAGACAAATTTGTCTGTGAACTTAGCGATTCAGACCACATTCGACACCCTAAAGATGTCAAACGACGGGAAGGCTTTATGTATATAGGCCCTGAGGTAATATATATTTTCACTCAATCGTCAACATTTTCGGTTTTGAATTTTATTTCAGTGAATCACTTGCACAAAGCAAATTTATAAATAGAACTAGAAGTTTCCTTTCTTCTCGTCAGACTAATCCTTGCTTCAGTGACCCATGTCTTCATGATTCGACTTGCCTGAACGGATATACAGACAAAGGATATCTATGTGAATGTCAAACTGGTTTCACGGGAGAACATTGCGAAAAGGGTGAGGAGAAAAATTATTTATTAATCTTTATTCATTTCCCGAAAAGCGTAAAAGGATTGTGTTCAATTTTCTGTGAAAGGTGATCCAGACATTTCTCCTTTTTACCATCCTCTGAATTTAGCAAAACTTTAAAAGTAAAAGTAATAATCTAACACTTTTTCTTTGATTTTCTGAGCTGTCCTCTAAGAACATCAAGTTAAAATCAAGCTTGTAATGATTCACATGGAGTCCATCATCTTTTTCTTAGATATCGACGAGTGTGCCTCGAAAACTGACAACTGTAGTACGCAGGCCATCTGTAATAACACTGTAGGATCATTCAATTGTTCTTGCAAGCCTGGATTCGCTGGAAATGGAACAAGTTGCGCTGGTAACTATAACATACCTGCATGGAATGTAACACTCTATTCTTATTATTTTTTTTCGATAGAAAAATGTTCTAACAACAATCATGATATATTGTTTGATTTTGGATTACCATCTTAAAAATTCAGGACCGGCTATCTGCTTGCTTTGGCGGCTATTCAATCAAGCAAAACGGCCTTTTTTTATTCAGTTTAAACATAAAGTTTGAAGGACTCTAGAGGCTTTTGTACATTTGAATATGTAGGAAAGGACCAGCGTAAAAAGCTGATCAACTATAAAATTGCTATCAACGGAAAAGAGTTAGTTTGATTTCACTATTCAATGGATGTATTTATTTCAATTTCGACAGTCACTGCCTTTCTTTGTCAGTGTCTTACAAACGTTCAACGCTCAAATTTAATCAAAGGCTCCTTCGAGTTACCTCATGGTATGCCGTAATAATTCTATGAATCTTTGCCTCTTTTCGAACTAAGAAGTGTACACGACATACGCCATTTTGTAAACATGCACTGCCGCCTTTGTCCGACCCCCTCACCCTGCATAATGAACATGGAACGACTTTGTGGACAAAACAAAACCCAGTAGAGGAGACAGGGGAAAACATGTTTAATTCACTTTTAATGCGGATTTAATGCATACATTAATTGTTTAACGGGAATCGAGTGACAAATCCAACCATCACTATACATCATGGTGTGACGTACATACCGTGAGGTAAAAAGAATGGCTTTCGATACAATGCTATGAAAAAAAAAAAACAAATGATACAATGAGACGATAAACGGAGAAGTAAACGTTGAAAAACCTATAACAATATGCAACGCGATAATAACAATAGATGTAAAGGGAAATAATTAGTATAATATTTCACATGTTTTTTTATTGGTGCCTAGAAGGTCGGACGTGTGAAACCCAATCAATGAAATATACTTATCTTGCTTTTCGCGCACTGTCACGATTGGACTGAATGCGTTCGAGTGGAGTGAGTGTAATGTCTTAAGGAGAATGATAATAAGCAAGAAAATGTTCTGAGACTGTATCGCAGTGGGCTTTAAATTAGTGATCACATGTCCTGCCCTATTACAGCCTCAGTCGGATTACAAGAAAAGTTACGAAAAAATCCGGACAATCACAAGTTCGGGGACGTCCATCTCCTGAAATCGTGTACAAGGGCATGCGAAAGTGGAGATTCCCTTTATGAATGCCGTGAGAATACGAGAAATATGTTGAATCGACCGAAGCATAGGATAAAGAATATAGGGTTTGGGATTGTAGACAAGAGAAAAGAATCGCGTGTCCAGGGAGGGTTCGGATTAAACGAGAAATCCAACAGACTATAATCGTAAAGAACTAGAACGCCTTAACGAGAAGCTTCGACCTGCGAACGAAGAAAAAAAAACGATGCCGGAAGTTTTAAAAGCAAAATCGATGAAGAATTAGATCTAGAAAACGAATTTACCAATGAGTATCACCTGCATCCTATGCAACAACAACCCAATTGAAAACCAGCAAGTACAATTAGAAAGGAAATTATCTCAAATATCACCAAAGGATCAAATCAGATAATAAAGAGATAAAGAGATCCTACGTTAGGAAGCATGTCTAGCTGAAGAGCCTATGAACACCACAGAGGATTAGGATACGCTGTTGTGGCTGTGTCGTATGCCTCAGATAAGCTCAAAAGACAGGGGGCACTGTTAGTGTCAACTGTTCCTAGTATGAGAATAAAGGTCGCCACACACGAGGGGACCAGTCGCAGGGACTGGTCGCAGGGACCGGTCGCAGGGACTGGTCCCCTGTAGAGTTTACACGATGGAATGAGTCGCGGGGACCAGTCCCTTGAAGGGTTCACACGCTGGGACCTGTTTCGCAGCAAGATAGCAGTATTTATGACGTTTTCAATATATAAAACAAGATAATCACCTTGTGGAGATGGAAAATTATTATTATTATTATTATTATTATTATTATTATTATTATTATTATTCCTATTATTGTTCATATCTGAGCATGCTTACTGGACTGTGTTCAACAATTGTTTTAAAAACATGGAATGTTGACAATGTTCGAAATCCGCTCGTATTTTATAATTTTGATATCAGGTTTCCTTTCGGTGTTTTTATACCTGAAAAAAAAAAATTGCATCATTTCATCAAACACTACAAAAGTATAGTATTCTCCAGGCTAGCTGAAAAACACATCCGATCAAATTTGCACAACATAAACCGGATGTCACGCATTCTCTTCATGAAATGGCGCAAAAACATGCTAGCGACAGCTAGCGAGAAAATTTGGCGGGAACTTTGTTTTCATCGAGTAAAAATGGCGTCGAGAGCTGCGAAGAAAAAGACTCTGTTGCTCCTGATGATGATGCAACACGAAGAATTGCCGGTTTCTTATGAACGAAGAATCAATTACCATTCGTGTACTGGTGACGCTCCAATCTTCAATATTAATGCCAACAGTCTGTTCAGTAGTATTCTGTTCAATCTGTTCACTACTCTGTTCAGGCATCGCCATCTTCAAACACGAACGTGCAGAATTGTGGGAGCTTAAAATGCTGATCAGCGATTGGTTCATTTTTAATTGGTCGCAGGGACCAGTCCCACGACCCTGTTCACACGAGGGACCAAGCAAAATATTGCGGGGACCAGTCCCTGCGACTGGTCCCACGAATTCAAACCCGTTTGAATTCTTGGGACCGATTTCGGGGACCAAAATTCAGTCCCTGCGACCGGATTTTTGACGAAAATTGGCCTGTTCACACGATGGGACTTGGTCGCAGGGACTGGTCTCTGCGACCGGTCCCTGCGACCAGTCCCCTCGTGTGTGGCGACCTTAAGTGCATATTAAAACTGCTTATTTGCTTGTCATTATCTTTCTCTAGATATCGACGAGTGTGCCATCAAAACGGACAACTGCAGCCTGCATGCTACGTGTTATAACAACCAAGGATCATTCAGTTGTTCTTGCGAGCCTGGTTATTTTGGAGATGGTATCAGTTGCACTGGTAATTATAAAAAAATAACCTCCGTTTCCTCGATCAGACATAGTTTACGACAGCTGATCCAAGAGCACCATCTTCAAATTTAGCCAAGATACTTGCTTCGGCGGGTATTCATTTGAGCAAAACATTTATACTGTTCTTTACAGCAAACATTTACCTTCCAATTCGTTATGACTAGTACGATAGAAAATATATATTTATTTTGGAGAAACAATAAGGATTATTTGTTATCAGATTGGACGTTTTTCATTTCCACGAGTGGCGCAGGGGGGGGGGGGGGGGGGGGGTGATATACTGAAAGGCCTATCCTTTAACAAGTGACAACAAATAACAAAATTCATACTAAGGTGCTATCCGTTTTATTCCTTTCTAAGATATCGACGAGTGTGCCATCAAAACCGACAACTGTAGCCTGAACGCAATCTGTAACAACATCGAAAGATCTTTCAACTGTACTTGTAAACCTGGGTTTACTGGAAACGGGTTCAACTGCACTGGTAATGGTAACTAAGATGCTCAGGCCCGTAGGGAGAGTAGTGCGATGGGTGCCTCCGCACCCCCTCCCCCCCCCCCCCCCCCCCAAGGGAAATTGTATTTCCGTGCTTTGGCTATTTACATTCAATATGGTCCTTTGGTTTGAAGGTCTACCATTTGTAGATTCGCGTAGTATATTTTGGACCAAATTTTGTGATTCTAGGTTAATTTCATTGATACACTTTGACCTGCCTTGTTTCCTAACAACCTGTCTTCAAAACGCACGAAAAGCTGTCTAAGATTTTTTCAAAATTTCCTGGGGTAGGATAGCCCCCATACCCCCCTACGTTCTCGCGCCTGCGGCGCTCAGGATTAAGCGCCGGAGGAGCTCATGCGCAACCCCCCTCCCCCCCCCCCCCCCCCCCCCATGCAAAATCCTGGCTACGGGCCTGATACCGCTAATTGATTTACCGAGTCAACAACTTAAAAATCGGGACGCCCACTACCTCTCGGAACAAGTTACTTCGTTGGTTCTTCAAACAATAGATAACAGGTCATAACAATGCCCCTAGCCCTGAATAACAATAGAGGTAGTGTTTACAGCGGGCGAATGAAAATAGAGGTTCCAGGGAGGTAGTGTCTTACTCTAAAAAATCAGCCGTGTTATTTAAGGTAATTCCCTTGAAATTGTTCTACTATCAAACTTTTTTTGAAACTTGGTACAATTAACATTCAGGATATAAACATTAAAAAAATGCAATAAAAATATGGGGTCACCGTGCTTGTTTACGCGTCAGCAGGCTCTTAAAATGGGGTATTTTTACTGGTTGGACGTTAACAATTCGAATCACCTTCATACAGAATTTAGCCTTGGTAACTTGAAAGATACAAAATTTTATTTTGAAATCAAAGCTTCTTTTATTAAAATAAGTAGTATTGCTTCATTTTAGCTGATTTTGATTGCCACGTTGTGGGGATTTTGCATTTTTTCGGACAGTTCCGTGGTTAGCTGGAAGCCCTCGCCTTGGCCAAAATACACCAAGTACGGAACTATTTCCCAAAAAAGGTCATGTTCTACTATCAAACTTTTTTTCTTCTTCAAATATGTTCTTCATTAGACTGTTCTTAGCAAATACCTGAAAAAAAAAAAAAAAAAAAAAAAAAAAAAATCGGGTGTCACCGTGCTTGTTTCCTCTCAAACTGCCGTGAAAGGTGTACATGGTTTTGAGATCGCGGTCAGGGTGGAGAATTTGCGCGGCGGGGACTAGGACGAGAAACAAAATGGCGCCCATCGTGTTCGAGGTGTGCACTCGATATCAAGGTTGTTTTCGGTTGTTTTTGTCTGTTTGATATCGCCGACACAGAAATTCATACTTGGAAAAAGTGCAAAAATAACAACGAATTAGGTAAGTCAAGATTTGATGAGATTTTGAAGCTATAAACCTTTAGTTGAAACTAGTTTGTAGCGCTGGCGTTCTGTTAATTCTAGTGATCTAGGGTTCGATTTTTTTTATTAATTGGGACAATACAAGCTCGACAAAGAAACTTGAAAAAAGGACTGTTGATTCCTATTCTTTGTATATTTTCTTGTTTAGTTTCTATACACAGGAAAATGTGAATTCTTCACCCATCACTCTAACAGGAGTGATGTATACAGTACATTGTTTATACTCTGAAAAATACAAACTGTAAAATAAAATTTCCTTCTTATACTTCAGAACCACTCTTCAATGTCTCAGTCACTGGTCCTCATTCTGACTTCTACATTTTCCCTGCTAAAATGATTTTCAAACTTTTTACATTTTACATTGACTTTCATGCTTTAACATGTCACTAAATTAAGTTAGTCCTCTTGGTCATTTGTTCCACAGAATCGAATTTGATATTAATATAGACCCTTTCAGAATTACTGTTTGCATTCTTGTTTGCAACCAAACCAACAGAGTAAATATTAGTTTTACAAGACATTTATTGCACAATTGCAATCTTAATTTGCATTATCTATAAAGTACTGACATATTTGTGCCAGCACCCGCTTGTTTGAAGAGACTCTGGGTTTGTTGTCAAACCTCTCCATCAGAACTTGCTTCACTCCTTCTTCCTTGCCTCTTTGGTATACCACTTGTAGGTGATGGAGACCCAAACCTGAGCTTGCACACTTAATGGCCATTGAGGCTGACATGTACTTTGCTCTTACTAATGGCTGCAGGGTATTAACCAGAAGTTTCTTTTCTTTTTGGAGCTTCTGATAGGATGCCACCCATGAAACTTTGAAGCTGTGCTTTTGTAACAGTTTGACATTTAGAAATTTGTTCACCAGCTGGTAGAGCATTTGCACATCTGCAAGAGCATTGTGAGCCTCATATGATTTGCACAGAAGATCTTGTACAAGGTTTTCCTGGCTGTGGGATTTCCTTGCAGGAAGCAATTCCCTGAATGCTGGAAGGGAGTCTGTAAAGCCAGAGACAGTTTGAGCTAGGTCATCCATGACTCCATTTTTCTCTGCTGCTTGCACCAAGAACCTGGCATCAAATGATTTACAATTGTGTGCGACAAAAATGCAAGGTGTTCTTGATTTGAGCCACTCAATGAATTTTTTCAGGGCCACATCAATTGCAGCAGCATCAGTGATTGGCTTCCCATCATAAAATAGCATTCCTCTTTGGAAGGTTATTTTGTTGACAGCAGATGCTTCTGGCGATATAACATGATGAGGCTTGGCATAAATGGAGAACTCGTCTTTACCATCTGTTGCTGCAATTTGTAGAATTTCAGCATCATTTCCTGATGTCAACAAAGATAAACCAGTTTTAAGATATTGTAATCCAATTATTACTTTACAAAGACATTACAGGGAAAATGTAACACAAAAGCTTAGTGCATCTCTGCAGGGTATATCTAAAATAAAAAAGAAAGTGATTACTGAATATCTGATAAAACAAAGGAGTCTATGTGATGCAAATTAGCAGGATGAGTATTCAGCAATGTAGCAAAATAGCGGAAAAACAATTCCATGATAAAATATAATTATTCTCTAATGCGCAATTCAGAAAAACCGTGCTAAGACAAACATGGCTATATTCACTTTGTTACTTTTTTGCTAAACTCAACTCTGCAAAGCTAATTACCCCTTCCAGATGTTTCCAAATCAAATATGATTTGATGGTAGTCTTTGGTTAATGATACTTTCTCAATCTTTGAGGCTGCAGGTGGTGCTGGAATTTCCTGAGCAGCATCGTGTCCATCAAAGCCCATTCCAGAACTGTACTGTTGCCCTTCCCTGTTCTCAAGCTGTTTTGTCTTTTTCAATCGCTTCTCTTTCTTCTCAATTCTTTTCTTCTTGTACTCTCTTGTTTTCTGTTTCTCTTTCAAACTTAGAATTCTCTTGTCCATTTTCTTTGCAAACTTTAAAGAGTTGGAACCTGGAGATAGTTGTGTCTTTATAAAAGCCTAAAAGAAATTCACCTGTCTTAGCGAAAACAATATTCTAAGTTATAATATTATAGTGATTTTTTTGTGACTTATGATATGCAATAGGTACTGGTAGTGTAACACTGGACACATTGGATAATGTGTAATGTTCAATCGATCACAAATTGGGTAGTGTACAAAATGCTCATAACATTATATCTGCTCACCTGAGAAACATAGGAATGACCTAAGTTCTTTTGGCCAACAGCACATGCAACACGGAAGTCATTACTCTCACTAGATCCATAATGCCTTATCTTTGGAGCTTTGCTTCCTATGGTATTGTTGAGTGCTTCATTTGCCTGGCTCGACCCAAGGGGAGCTAGCTTCTTGGCATTTGAAGCATAAACCTAAATTGAAGAAGCAAATGGTTTTTATTCATTAATATGTGGTATCTCATAAAGCTTGTGAAACTAGGAAAGAGATTGATAGTCTCCTAAAACTTATAGCTTTATCCCTTGCAGTTATTTTTTAGAATACAATCATAAGCACTAACACTATTTTTGTAGAGTTGTGTGCCTCTAAAAAACGGTGGAAATTAGAAATTTGTGAGGAGCGAGCTGTGCCACCATACATGTACACTGTACTTACTTCTATGATCTTTTCCAGGGACTGCCTCAAGCTTTTGTCTGTCAGATCCTTGCCATGGGGAAGAACTCTGTGTTTGTAGGATGCAGGATTTTTTAAGTAGCCACACCAGTTGCCACAGGAAGAATGGTCACCATAAGCATGGGGCATGATAGACTTCAGACCATTTCGCACACCTTCTTCATCATCCTTATTCTGCTTAAGTGCATAACCGAAGCATCGCTGGAAATACTGTATCACCATATCTGTGAGGCTTTTGTGTTGTTTCTTGATGCTGTATAGTGAGCTACCAAAGGATCTTTTAGCATGGACTACGTCTGACCATTTTTCAACCTCATGCTCAACATTTTTCCTTACTTTGCTTATGGTGGACGAATCGTCATCCCCAACAAGAACAGATACAACTGCATTTTTTTCTTCACAACTGTTAAGTAGAGTAAAACCACAAAAATAATACATAAAAGTGCATTTTTATGTTTACTTGTCAAATTTTCAATCATTATTACTAAGGGTGTAAGGTACTGTAAGACTTTCCACTGTTCATGGTTCTAATGTCATTACTGTAACACTGATACCATAAGAACAGATTCCACAAGTCTCTCTCTGGAGCAATAAAACTGTGAATTTAACATGTTAACAACTATTATTATAATTTTTATTTTATTTTTTATTATTATTATTACATACCCAGTTAGTAATTACCTTTTGACTAGATCAACACAAACATCAGCTTCCATAGCTTTTGACGAGCCTTCCCAGTTTAGCCTGCAGTCGTGTATGCGAGGCTTTTTCGACTGTCTGCTGGCAGTTTCACATGTTACACACCTTTACAAAAGACATTACGAGTAAAGGTCTTTAGTAATGCTTTCAAGAGGATACAAATATGGGTGCTGTAATATGTTGAATTATTCTGTACTTTTTGTGGTCTCACTCTGGTTGTTTAGAGTGAGGTCCTAGTAGACAAAAAACATGTATATACATCACCTTTTTGACCTTGAACCATAGCAAATCACCTTGCCAGTTTTTAGGCCAACCATGGAGCCAACACCTAGTGGTGAAAATAAGGATATATTTTATTTATTTATTTATTTATTTAATTACTTATTTGTTTGTTTGTTTATTTATTTAATTTACTTTGACTACTGGCTGACACCAAAACTTTCAGTAAGGGACCAGTCATTATTAAGCAGGGGGAGGCCGGGCCACTATATTTCGGGGAGGGTCACCATTTTTGTCTTTTTTTGTGATGTTAGAACAACTGACTTTTTTTATTCTTCAGAGACTATTAAGACTGTGCTTTTTGTTTTAGCTCTGTGTTGTCATCCACCCTCGGTAACAGTCAAACATTTCATCAATAGTGCCATTTTACTAGTTAGTAAACATGCAATCTCGTCCTTCTGTTGCCATTAAATTCGCTTGCAGAATCATGACGAATATTTCATGGTCAGAAAGCATTTCACACCTTTGATCATGATGTGAGTGTTTAATGGTTTACTTTTTCTGATGATTTGCAGTTTTAGATGCGTTCCAAACCTCACCCTAATGCCAATTTCAATTAGATAGCTCGCCAATAGCATAAACATAGACAACAAACAAAAGACTGGAAACAAAATACAATGAAATAAAAACGATGTCTATCAAAAGGGGAGGGTCACATTTTTTTTGGGCTCCGATTTGGGGTTGGGTCAATTATTTAGCCCACCTCTTCACAACTTTGGTGGCCCTCCCCTCCCTCCCCCCCCCCCCCCCCCCCAAGCTAAAAAACAACATCAGCCTTCTATGAAAACAATATCCAAATGCACCCTTTTCAATTCTTTCAGATATAGGATTTGCAGTGTACCTGTCAGGCTGTTGTGGGCTTTTCCCCGTTTTTGCCATCCCATGTCATATGACACTCCTATCGCCACATTTTCCTTTTCACTATCCTTTTTCCACAGGTTTCTTTCGCTTTTCGCTTTTCTTTCCAGACATGATTCCTTTGCCACCTTTTCAATTTGGGGCCCTACTTCCCTCTCGCGAGCCTTCAGCGTGGACTCTCCAAGTGGTGGTACATTGATAGAAGACAACAATTCGTTTACGTGGGTAGGACCTATGCCTGCGTGTAGCATCCCTATAAATATGGCGAATCAACTTATTAAAAAAAATGGATGCTTTAATTGTGGAAAACAATATTTTTAGCAACATAAAATGTAAACAAACCTGCAGCGAGCTTCGTGTTTACATCAAAGATTGGTCTCCCTCGCGTTGTTCCGGTGCTACGGTGGGTCTTATTTGTTCGACAGATATTTGTCTCTCCACACTCGGAGTTTGAACAGCATATGTAGAGTAGTGATCCTAGCCCAGACACTGTTTCTTTTATGCAGTCGGAGAGCCGTAGAGCTGCCCCACAGGCTTCACAGCCCGCGTCCAAAGCCTCAGCGAGGACATTTAATTCTACAACTCGACGGCCGCGAAGTGGAAATCCACTGCAGACTTCCGGATCACGCACATTTTTTTCATTTTCTGGTTTTTTGAGAACAGACCAGGAAGCTGACAGCCGATTTGCGGCATTTTTATTACGAATAAAAGATTTCGCTCTGCAAAAGCGGCCCTTATCTGTCCTTTTCACGTTAGCGTGAAGATCGGCCGCCATCTTGGATGTCGCAATGTTATGCGCAGAAAAGGTTGCGCAGTGCAAAACAAGGGAATCACCTTAATTTGACGGCGACACAATCGAACAGTACTCTAGGTTTTCCTGTTTAACTGTAATATGAAAAGGGCTCGGGCGGGAGCGAAAATTATAGAAAGGCCGAACTGTTCACAAATAAATATGTATCTTGCTCGTTCTAAGTTAATCACAACTTATTCAAAATGTATGAGAACAAGTACAGATTAAACCTACTTATCTGCAAATTATTATCGCTGTTTAGATATCGACGAGTGTGCCATCAAAACTGACAACTGTAGCCTGAATGCATATGCGACCTGTATTAACACCGAGGGATCATTCAATTGTTCTTGCAAGTCTGGGTTTTCTGGAGATGGTATCAGTTGCACTGGTAACTACTATACACTGTTGCGCTCTATTTTTTTTTTCTGTTCGATTAGACATATTATCTAACAGTTATGACGATGAACTGATTCTAGAGCCCCATCTATGAATTCAGTGTAGCTGCTTTCTTCAGTTGGCGGCTATACAACAGGGCAGAAGATCTTTTTTGCTATATTTTTTTCGGACATTTTAGATGCTTCTTTATTCGTACTGTTAATTCCCACAATCAAAACTTGAGCACATCCCAGCCTCAAAATGTTAGAACAAACACCTGCGAAATGGCTGTTTGGTGCGGATTTAGATCTATAGTAATCTGATAGGATAAGTCCGGTACACACAAGTTCATACACCATTGCTTATCCTAAAAAAAAAAAAAAAAAAAAAAAAAATGTTTATCAAAGTCAAGGGCGACCTTAGAATAAGCTAACCTTTTTTATAATATAAGCAAAGAACAAATAAAGAGGTGGAAAAGCAGCGTGATCGTAGAGAAAAAAAAGACTGGAGGAGCAGACTTCAGAGCAGCTAAGCGGCGCAGCTAATAACTAATTGGCATACTTCGGGGAACGGTACATCACCTTTAAAATAGCCACTGTTGTTCTTTACAGCTAATATGTTCATTCCCATTTGTTTCATTATTGAGACAGGAAATAATTATTTTCGAGAAACAGTTAGTGTTTAGTCGTAAACAGGTGGGACGTTTTATTACATGACTTCCACTGGTGGCTCAGGCACGAGTTGAAATTATAGAAAAAGGCATTCTGTTTACAAGTACCATAATGATGACATTAATACTAATAGTGGCATAATTACTGTATGAGCACAAGAACAAAAAAGCCTACTACTGTACAATTTGTTATTTTTATCTATTAGATATCGACGAGTGTGCCATCAAAACTGACAACTGCGGCCTGGATGCAATCTGTAATAATACCGAAGGGTCATTCAACTGTACTTGTAAGCCTGGATTTCTTGGAGACGGGATCAGCTGCACTGGTAACTATAACTATGTAACTATTTTTTTAAATATTTCGCTCTGATGCAAAAAATAAATAAATAAATAAATAAATAAATAAATAAATAAATAAATAAATAAATAAATAAATAAATAAATAAATAAATAACTAAATAAATAAATAAATAAATAATAAAAACTGTGAACATTTAATTCGACATTGATGTGCTTTGACCCGACGAGTAAAGCCTACAAAATATTTACATCAAAAAATACTAATTCTGAAGATGAATTTTCAACAATGACACGAGCATGGGACAAAGAAAAATTCTGAGTTCCCGACGGGAAACGAACCCATGCCCTCCCAGATACCGGTTGAATATGAATTCTATAACTATTGCTGGCACTGTCACTTAATCAAAAAATAAATCTGAGGCCATTCAACTACACAGGTTATCAAGTTTAAATATTTTAGAACGAGGTGTCTCAGGTCCGTACGTTGTACCGTTTGCGAGTTATTAGGGACTTTAAGATACACTACGGCGAGGTGCTACTACGACTACCATGACCGGAAAGGTCTGGGTGAGAGTACGTCTCGGCAGTCTGCCAAATTTAGTGTAAGAAGGAAAACAAACTACAAAGAAGCACAGTCTAAGGAATGGAAGGTCACTTTTATTTATTTTCTCACAGCCGAATGGCTTCACTTAGAGAAAGATTGTTATTGTTTGCTTTGGTAGGTCCAACAGATTAGTTCTGAACGAAAACTTATGCTATACACTTTCTAAAACGATAACAATTTCAGAATTTGGTTAATGAAATGTTTATAATTTGAAAGAGACGAATATTATCTCAAAGAAAATGGAGTTAAAAGCTGAAAGATACCAGCATTCACAGAAGTAAAATATTATCGCATACTTATCCAGATAAAGTGCATCTTCCCTGAACTCTCAAAGCAAGCTTTTAACTTTAAACAACTCGAGCTGAAGAAGAATGTTTATCTTCGCCATACCGACACTTTCATCAAACGAATTCAATTGAAAATTTACAAGCGTATGAGCGACAAACTCAACAAATATTCGACTGAAGTTGATTTCAAAGGATACATTTTGCGTTGGAACTCTGAAACTACTGAGAAATTCGTAGCCACTACGGTAAAACCTCCTAGCTCAGGTAGTCAGATTTCACGACTAACATGCGCAGTGTCTTATCTTGTGTGAAATTTTACTTCCTGCAGCAGTAGTAGCGCCTCGCCGTAGTGTATCTTAAAGTCCCTATTGTCCGGACCTTTCCCGGCAAATTTATAAAGCTTAGTATGGAGATGCCATATTTGTTCCTTTCTTAGGCTCATGAACTAGTACACTTTCAAACTTTCAAGTGTTCAATCGGCTGAAAATGGATAGAAAAGGCCCTTTTTCAAATAAAACAGCTTCGTCACGGCACTCAGCTTGATGTCATCACATACGACGGAGAAATCAGATATTCAAAATGATCTGTTTCAAAAAACTCAAAACTCAAAACTCTGTTAAAATGAACCGACCCGAAAGAACTGGGATTAGAATTTTATTGGCTAAAACACAAAGACCCAGTTGCTTCATTATATTTCTGATCATGTCGTTATGAGTTTCGCGTTCCCACTATAAAGAAAAGCAACATAGTTATAGTCATAGACATAATCATAATCATAAGAAAATGGTCGATAATTTTCTTATGATTATGATTATGTTGATCATAAGGACGCTTACGATTATGTTTCTGGACGTTCCCACTAAGACATAAGCGACATAACAGCGTTGTGTTTGTGCTTATGATTATGATTATGATCGTTATGTCGCTAGTGGGAACTAGGCTTAAAGAGTATTCTCCTGGTCTGAATGGAACAGGCCTATCTAGGATTTCTTGAAATGAATACTTTTCCCAGTTTTGAGCGGTAGGTGGTTTTGTTATACCCAAAACATACAAGGAAATATGAGGTAGTCTTTTGAATGTAGTGTTTCAAAATTTGACTTGTTATGTAAGATCGTGTGAAAAAAATGTCCCTATTTTTAAGTAAAACTAGAAATTCCTATCCCATCTTCTGTGAAATGTAAAATTTATCGGCCTTGCTCATGTGAAAGGCACCCCCCCCCCCCCCTCCCTCAACTACTTTCAGTAGTCATTGAAAAGTGTTAAATTTATTGTTCAAGCATTCCGTTTACTTCCTGAATTTTCCTTCGAATTCTCAATTTACTCTTTATGAGACTAAGAAGACTGTTATTTTGTTTACTCGTTCCATTTTCAGCAATTTTGCCTTTATAACATTCTAACACACTTCGCAGTTACAGAACGCAGCGGTTCGACTTAATGGTACTTGATCTGCCACGCTATAAGTTTTCAGTTCTAATTGGCTGGCTATGTAACGTTAATTTATTTTTTTCTGATTGGATCTGGGCACTAAAATAGAATATTTTAAAGCACGTTGAATTTCCACTTAACTGCTGGCAGAAAAAAAAATGGCGTGATGATATCATTGTAATAAGCAAGATATGATAAGCTCTATATATTCACCACTACCTTTTTACCTCATGGTATCATGAATACCATGAGGTATAGTGAGGGTTGGATGTCACTCCATTCCCGTTAAACAATTAATGTATGCATTAAATCCCAATTAAAGGTGAATTTAACACGTTTACCCCTGTCTCCACCTCTAGGTTTTGATTTGTCCACAAAGTCGGGCCATTGTCTTATGTTCATATAAGTGGGGGGAGGGGGTGGAACAAAGGCGGCAGTACATGTTTACAACATGGAGAGAACCAATATGGCGGCTGTTGGCTGGAAAAAAAAAAAAAAACAGATGGGTTTTCGTTGCATTCAAGTCATGATCATATCAAAATACACGTTTGTGGAGTTCTTAAACGAAATGGAATCATGCTTAAGAATACTTGACTGCAGAGAAATGAGCACCAAAGTCTTAAAACGACGATAATCGATCGTTGGGAAATGTTTACATGCATTTGGTGATTTGGATGGCGACGAAATGACTACAATGCAGCCACAACAAGAAATTATGCTGCAAGCTCAAATGAAATGAGCGCTTTACTATCTGGAAGCAAAGGTAAGACTCCCTTACCATCGTATTCCATTTTGTATAAAGCTTGTAGCAAAAACATTTGTTCGGAAACTTGCTTCATAATTTCCTGAAAAAACTACGAAAACCGTTTGTATTTGTGGCATTCGTTTCCGTCGATAATAACAAGTCTCTGTCGTTATTTCTTTTAGGTGTTCATATAAAAGCAGGAGTTATGTTCCTCATGCAAACAGCAATTGGAATGAATATCCGCAGTTCATATATGAATCATTTCATATACAATACGTCACTTCACTCCTTTCACGGGAAGATAAGAACTCACAATTGCCCTCGTTCCCAATGTGTGGCTTCGTAGCTCAGTTGGTAGAGCATCGCACCGGTATCGCGGAGGTCTCGGGTTCGAATCCCGTTGAAGCCCTGATTTTTTTTCAGGCTTCTTCATTCCAATTGCTTAAAGTGGAAATTCACTGCGAAGATCACGTATCACCTTCATATATACAGCTATTTCAATTAACGTTGTCGGAGTAAATCTTCAAACCTACGAGTCAAGACCGAATGGTGCCATGGGTATTTACTGCAATTTGCATATCACCATTCAGGAAATCTACAAGTTTGTATTTTTGCACGTGGAATATTTGTTTTTCTTTCCGTGAAACCTTTCTTGTATCTTTTCTTTCGCCGTTATGTGGTTTGGATTATTCCTTTTAAATGAAATGAGGCGGAAAAGGATCTTTTCTACACATGTCTGAAGAGAAAGGAAACGAAAAACGTCTCGTTTGCTATATCGCTGTATCTCATTAGTATTCAGCACGCGTGGAACACTCTTTCTTCGCCCATACTACCTTTCGGTCTTGTCTTTAAGCTTTGAGCTTCAATCCGACAACGTTAATTGAAATAGCTGTATCCGCAGTTCATATATGAATCCTTTCATATACAATACGTCACTTCACTCCTTTCACGGGAAAACAAGAACTCACAATTGACCTCGCTCCCAATGTGTGGCTTCGTAGCTCAGTTGGTAGAGCATCGCACCGGTATCGCGGAGGTCACGGGTTCGAATCCCGTTGAAGCCCTGATTTTTTTTCAGGCTTCTTCATTCCAATTGCTTAAATTGGAAATTCACTGCGAAGATCACGTATCACCTTTAAGTGAAATTTATAGTTTTCAGTTTGTGATACTGATTTGTAATGTAATTCCTAAGTAAGTTATAAGTTTAGCTGGTGTATGCAGTATATAACAAACTTTTACAGCATTGTAGTTAATACTGGGAACTAAGTCTGCAGCTATCAATAAAAATAGGTTGTCCAGTAACTTGTTTACTTGGTTTCTTTTATCAAATAGATAATGAGGCCTATAACAAACAATATTGTTTTGATCACACTGGAGAAAGCCCCGCCCGAAACATTTTTTATGAAACATATTCTTTATTTGTGTCCCAGAAACAGAAGACATCGTCAATAAACCTTCAGTGGCTGCTTAGTGCTTTGCCTCAAGATCTCTTTTTCTATTTTTGCCATAAAAGTATTGCATCGCAAGGGCTATTTTAGTCAATGGTGGCCATGGCTGTTCCGTGTGTTTGTTTGTTTGTTTGTTTGTTTTTTTTTTTCCAATAAAATGGAAGGAATTTTCTTTTAGGATAAGGCTCAGCATTTCTCTAAGATAATGTGTAGCTATAGGAAAGTTTTTGTCATGAAAGGTTTCGCATGCTTGACATACTAAAGTAATTCCTTCCTCCTGCGGGATGTTTGTGTAAGTGACATCCATCGAGACTAGGACTGCGTTACTTGGAACCTCAGTGTCGTATCTTTAAGATACGAGTCTTGTATTTGTGCTATACAAGGGATGATAGGCGTTGTGTTGGGCCATCACAACCCGATATGATAGGACGGCCGACCAAAGTCGGTTTGTGAATTTTTGTTAGAGTGTAGAAAACTGGAATTCGAGGCGGATCTGGTGTCTGGTTAAACCATTTACCCTTCTTGTACGAAAGTGGTATTCCGCAAAGATGCAAAAGACGAATCAGTGACAGAAAATCGAGAAGGAATCTAGCAAAATACATGCATGCCACCAGCTGCAGATCACGATCATGGCGTATCCGGAATCACATTTGTGGACGATAGCGTGGTTGCAGTTGTTGCTGTTGGTGACATGACTGATCTACCTGTGCAAGAGGATGAATACGACACCGACTCTGAGAGCGATGTGGACGATGATACCGCATCTGGGATAACAGTCAGCAGATGTGGTCGTGCCATCCGCGCACATTTTCGTCTTGATTGGTAAGATTATCTGGGCGATCAGGTATCAAAGCTTTTGAGAGGAAAGGAATGACATATAACTGCCAGTTTTGCTGAGCATTGAATCCTACTTCTATCCTATTTCTACGATATATGTAGCTGATATCTTGTTATTATATAAATTAGAGTGAGCAAACTGTAACTTAACTTAAAAAATCGCAAAAAATACGCTTCCTATCAGAAATATATATTTTCCATATGTGAATATAACGACGAAAATATAGCAAAAAATGTTCGGATTTCTCCTCGGGAATATTCAATATTGTTCGGATACCTTCGAGAGCCTTCGGACATCTTCGGTAGTCTCCGGTGATCATCGTTACTGTTACAGTGAATTTTTTACAGTTAGTGTTAAAATGCCTAAAATTTTACTGTTTTATGTTTCAGAGCCTAAAAATTAAGTGTTTAGTGTTATCGAGGTACCCCCATTCATACCCTCCTACTACAGTACCCTGGTTTCAGAGGTTTTCTCCATTCTCTTTTACATGAAACTTGAGTTGCAAGTCGTGAAGGAATCGAAAAGAGGCGAAGCGACAAGCCAGAAAGCTTCTGGTGACAAACGAGAGGCACGAATCTCACTTTCATTCTTGAATTTAATTCAAATAGGGTCAAGATCTTACCCTCTCGCTCTGATTGGAAGATATTTTAACGACCACGCAAATCAATTTGATTAATTTGCATGATTGAA
>OY855907.1:7451647-7459147 GCA_963693305.1 Meandrina meandrites
AAGCCTTACTGCCCTTGCTCCAGCTAATTGTTTCAACTGGATCCTTTAGTGATCAAGTGTGTAAAAGAGCGATATTGATTCCTCTCAAATAGATTATGTTTTTTACTGTGCTACATTTCTAAGTTGCTTATTCTAAACGGTTTCATATACTAACACGGGTTGTATCTTGTTTCATGCTCTATAGCACCTGATAGCCTCATTTACGGTAATAATATAACTGACTTTCTGATATCAAGTAGACTCCCCCGCAAGGCCGTAGCCATACGAGAAATCTTATCGAGGCAATGTCGAAAAAAAAAAAAAATAAAAAAAATAAAACCACTTTCCTATTATACTCGTTTATTAGTATTGCATAGCCTCTTACAGAAGCCTCTTACTGACTCTATCGATCCATGCGAACGTATTTGTTTAAGGAATTTTATGTTTGTTGTTATGCAAATCTAGAGACGTTGAAACTGATATTTAAACTCATTCGCATATTTAATTGTTACTCAGTCTCGATAATGGCATCTTGAAGATGCCGAAACGTTGGCTTTTTTAATTTACGTGTTCTCTTCTTACGTTATACGTACATGCAGAGTGCAAGGTATTTGTTTTGTGTGGTTACGTCAGTAACCGTACAATGCTAGAGGGTCTGTTAGTAAGTCCGTAAGTTTTTTCATGGGAATAACTGCTGACCGTCACGTTGTCAGAACTCTTCTTTAGTGGAAGAAGAAGAAGTGCTGAGCCCAAAACATATGGTAGATTATTATTTTTTTTTCGAAAGGGACTTAATACTCATTTAGTAAGAACTTTGTTTTTATTTTTTTTTTAGTCTTACGAGTACCACGCAGTACGCGGAATTTTTTTTTCTTTTTACCACGTTGTCAGAACGTATATGACATTCCAGGCTCGTTTTCCCATGCCATATACTCACGCATGGTTGACCAAACAAAGAAAATGGCGTCTGTTGTAGGCTCTTTCGAGGCAATGTTTTTGCTCCGTTAACGATTGCAAGACATCTTTTGAAATCTAGAATTGAAGGAAATGAATCTGGAGAATACTCAACGGCAGAAACAAGTGGACATTGATGTCTTAAAAATCTTCGTTTCTGGTTCGTTTGTCAAGGAGGATTTTCTCAAGACACACGGCATGAAATTTAACCCAAACTATAAACTTCAAATGGAGTTTTCAGGACCTGGACGTGCAGCTAAATACAGGGAATGTACTAGACATCTTGAAAAAAAAAAATAAATAAATAAAATGTTCAACAAATTATGCGCCGTGGGGGAGTCGAACCCGGATCCAATGTTTCAGGAACGAAAATACTAACCACGAGACTACCTACTATAGGTATTGAATTAGGGTCAATTTTAACCTTAAAAATGCAAGGTGCTTGCTTTTATTGGTGTAACTGCTGACCGCCACGTAGTCCAAACGCAGGACATTGCAGACTCGTTTTCCCACGGAGTTTCGAAACTTTGCATTGCGCGTTATTCGCCGACTGGATATCTTGGTGAGTAGACAATGTTTTCTATGTTTTTTTCTAATATAACCAGGCACAGCTTTCAGCGAATGTGTCAAAATGTTGTTCTCGAAGAATCGTGCAGGATTCCTTTCCTTACACTTTTTATGTTGTTGTTTAGTTATTGGAGAGGGATCAGTGCAACAAAGACCAGCATCACAGCCAGTATAATATTTGTTGTTAAGGAAATCAACTGACATCTTGTTTTCATGTTCCATTTTGCTTTTGAGGCAAAATTATTCATTAGTATTGTTTTCTTGGGTTCTAGTATCTTACGCCATTTTGGTGTTGTTCTCAGCATAATTTAAGAGTGAAATTATTGTCGTGAAGTAACATTTTGAGAGATTTTGCTAATTACCACTGTAACATTACTTTGAAATTGTTTTTATAATAAAAAAAAAAAGTTAATATTATTTCATCTTGACTTCTTTTGGTGTCTCATACAGCTTTTGTGTCCACCTTTAAGATCCCGCTTCTACGCAAAGCACCCAAAGGAACACATAACAGTAACCAGATGTCCTCACAGAGGGCTACTTTTATTCAGTTGCTTCGATTGCTTGATTCACTATAATTTACTCGAGAATACTGTACATTGATTTAGAAATCCCAAGAAGTCCCTGCAGGCTCCGTATCATTTCCTTCCGTTAATATCGATCGATTGAAATAACTATTCTCATTCATAATAATACACATGCAAAAAATTCAGCAAGCTCATTGGCTGAGAGCACGTCAACTAATCCCAAACAGTGCAGAAAGTTGAAATTGAGTCCAAAAAGGTGAAACTGAGTGCAAAAAGTTGACTGTTGATTGACAGGAAAGCCGCGAAAGCGCGCCAAACAAAATGGCGGCCGCTATCGGAGGGTTTGGAGAGAACAAAAACATCAATTTATGCAAAATTAGACCGATTTAACGAAAATTATCAGTGTATAAACTAATATACTAGCAGCTCTACCTACGAAACTACTGAAGGCTACCAATCGAAGATTTTCTTTGGCGACAGCTCGTTAAGAAGGGAGATTACAAGCCTGAATTGAAGTCGCACATTTCATGTAACTGAATGAGGATAAAAGCACCTGATAATGCATGACAGAGAGCTTTAAAATTCCGTAGCAGTATTTGGATTTACAAAGCTTGGCAACTCCGTAATGTTTGAACAAGAAATCAAGAAATCACATGATTTTTTTCTCGTGCAATTTGGGATAAATCCACTACTACAGATTACACATTGCACTCGCCTTACGGGCTCGTGCAATTTGGTTAGCCTTTGAAAAATTTACTCGTGCTGATTTATCCAAAATTGCACTTGAAATCATGTGATTGCCTATACTAATTATGTCGCGGAATTCCGTATTGCGTGGATTACATAACCCCGGCCGTTTGTTTATGGATAGTTGTCTTATATAATGCTGTATCGCCACGTACAATATCTCCTTATTTAAAGATCTCTTTGCTGAGTTTCGGGACATTTCGAAAGAGATACGCAAACCGGGAAGTCCGGGAAATTTTCGACCCTCCCACCTCCCCTTCGGCGACGTAACACACAATTATAGTTCTTTCGCACCCAGCCGCTTATTGCCTCGGCCATAATCTTTTTATATATATTTTATCCAGGCTGGACAATGAGCGGCATAATTAATGAGTGAGAATGGTACACTGTTGACAGTGCAAGCCAACCGTGTAAGACTATACGATGACAGCTAAGGTATCCTCTAATCAGATTAAGTAGGGTAGAAATACGGATAAAGTTACGGCCTACAAACTTTACGTCGAAGAGGAGAATATCAGAGTTTGAATCTCCGGACCTCGATGATTATAGAGTGATCAGGAGCGATCAAAATATGGAGTCCAATGCGGCAGTTACTGGCGAGGAAAACATATATTTTGAGATGGAATCCAAAAGAGAAGCTGATAGCTATGATGAAGTCGTTCAAACTTTACCAACTGTACTAAAGCGGACGAATTGCGAGACGTGTATACAGGAAGTTAACAACGGTAGACATGCCTTAGCAGAGCTTGAAAATGTCTGTCGCTCAAACAGGCTGATAATTCGACGAATGTGGTTCATTCTAGCCGCTACAGTTGCTCTTCTTCTGACAGCGGTCGCCACGCTGGTTTTATTAATAATGACGATTTTGTCAACATCTTCAGCTCTTCCTGCGAATTGTGCTGTTACGGCCGGAGCGAAAGGTAAGGTTTATAATCTTCACTTCCATTGCTCATGCTGGCCCGTAACCAGGGGTGCATGCGTCACGATCAGCCGGCATAGGAGTAATGTTTAGGCTTTTCAAGTGGTAAAAGCGAGAAGCGACAAAGCCCTGAATCTTGGTGACACGGGAATTTGTAAACGTCGACAAGCGAAATGATTACTGCCAAAATTAAATGCAAAAGCGACACAGTATCATATGTGCTCAAAAAAGACAGCGACATGACTGAAAGTTTCGCATTTACTATACCAGGAGGGAAAGGCAACTCTACAGTTTTTCCAATATTTCCCTGTGACCGACTGATCAATACCAGTGTGACGTCGCATAGCAAGGCAAGATCTCTGCACAGCCGCATACATTTATTTTGCATACAGTTCTTTGTTTATTGAAAACAATGAACAGAACAATAGAGCGCTTTTGGGACTAATGCGCTTTGTTTGAGTCATTTCTTTGTTTTAGTAAAAGTCCAAAAAAAAACCCGATTTTTTCTTAATTTTGCGTCGAGAATAGGTAAAATAATTAAAGACTTAGAAAACGTTTGTGATTTCGCGTTCAAAATACGGGAAATCGAAAGCAAATCTTGAATTTTTGGCGCTTTCACCGTGTTATAAAACTAACCACAAGCCTACAAATAGCGATTTAGACCTTGGGGTTAGCTTTAAAATGTTGTTTGGGTCAGCGAGTATTGTAATTCTGCAAAACACAAGTCAAGTAAACTAAATTATTGACTTTTTTTTTCGTGCATTAAAATTTTATTTAGAAACATAGCTTTCAATACGTTACCATATCTCCTTAATGATTCTGCTAAAATACTTGCAATCATTACTTACACTACATTATATTACATTGCCTTTACTCATTGATTTATTTTAGAACATAGTAAGTCTTTTGAAATATACAATGCAAGTCAGTTAGTCTATAATTTTACCTTTCGCGTCGTTTTGTCTCGAAGTTTTCCCTTGATTCCTTTCTTGAAATGCAGTCAAGAAGGATCGCTTCCATTTGTTGTCGTGTATGTTGTCTTTCTAATCCGGGAAATTGCAGAGGAATTACGAATAACGCCCATCATGGGATGAAGTTCTTCTTGTCCTGGTCATTATTTACTCCGTACATCTTCCGATGTATACGTGTATTTAATGAACGACTTGAGCAGATTGTTTCCCTGCAACACTGTATGCAACAGGCGCTCATGAACAGCAATAATCTTGCACAGCGTGTGTCAGGTTGAGAAAGACATCGAAGCATTACCTCTGGCGCCGGACAAAGAGAAACAGTCGAGGATTTCATGAAGGACTTAGAAGATTTCGAATACTTTTTGGAGACGAAGACTTCTAAGCAAACGCGGTTAGAGAAAACAAGAAAAAATTCAACCTTCGATGTTATACACCAGGGAGCCAATGATTAACATATGTGGTGCATGCCTTCGTGGAATCAGAAATATGCTTCAAAAAGGTGAAAAAATAAATTGTAATTTAAATTTTTCTTTGTTTTCATGGCTGACGAACAACTGGCAATTTTCAACTGAACCTCGTAGCGTAGTGGTATAGATGTTGGACTTGTAATCCAGGGGTAATCGAAGGGTAAAGGTTCGAGGCCTATCGTGGAAAAAAAAAAAAAAAGAAGAAAAAGTCGAGGGAAGGCTGGGTACAGAAAAGTGGCATAGAGGGGAAGGAAAAACAAAGAAGAACGGAGCAGGGAAAGGGAGAAAGAGAAAAAAAAAATCGCGCGCAACGAAATCCTCTTTTATTTGCACAGTACTAATAATTATCAATGTATATATTCAGTACCTCAAGGTGTTGGCCATTGTCTCATAAGACAATGAAGTGCATGTATAATTAATTAATGTGCTTGTATAATAAATGTATGGGGCTGTGCGGAAATTTTTCCCATAGCAACAAGGTCATGCTTCGCTTCCGTGCACAGTTTTGCGTCGCGAAGGCATTGAAGTGATATCAAAACAACAAAAACAAAAACAAAAAACAAAAAACAAAAAAAACAAAGCTTAATTAATCGTAAGTGTGCAAGCTTTGGTGTAAATATTGTCTGTGTGCTTAAAAATTGTGTTGTTTGTTTTGGGGGTTACTTTTGTTTGTAAAAGTGTTCAATTTACTTCGGAACAACTGGCGGGTCCGCCATCTTGAAATCGGGGCTAGTTAGGTCCACCCAAAACATCTTCTGTTAACTCTTAAAGTGTTCAACCGATTAACCTCATAATAAGACGTTTTAATATTCTTTACTAGCAAACGTTTGAACCTGTGGTTTGTCTGTGTCAATCGAATCAGCCATTCTGTTCACAAATTCTTTTGAGTGCGAAGGTATTGCTTGCTTCACTTGATTTCGTTGCCTTTTTAAACCAAAATCTGTCTCGAAAATTTTAGTTCTCCAGATTTAGAGGGCAGCCTTATTGGATCAGTCTCTTCGATCTGTAGGCGATCTTGTGTCGTAGTCTATCTGGTTTTGTAGCGCTGTGTTGGAATTTTGTTGGCTTAACTGCCTCGCGTTATTTTATATCGACTGTTTTGAATTAAGTTGGCTTATTGACTGCCTGTGTTTTTTGTTGGATTGTATGTGTTCTGACTGCCTGTGTACGCAATTTGTTGTTGATTGCTTGACTTAAAAAAAAAAATGTTGGCTGTGTTGACTGCCTTTCTGCAATGTGCTTTTTTATTTTAGTATATTTTGGTTGTATTTTTTTTTTTTCGTTGTAAAACCGAAAACATTCTGCTCCGCAATGTTCTTTTCTGATCTCAACATTGACGCGTGGAATGTAATTACCATAATTACCTCCCTTGGCAATCGTGTTTTAATCGGAACACCTTCGGAAATCTCAAAGTTTGGACTTTCCTCACAATTTAGTGCCCAAGAATTCAGCGCAGATTTAGAAGTTCATGAGCTGGCACTCCAGAGAGGTAAACTAGGGATACTGCAGGGTGTCATGACAGACGTGGAATTCTAAAAGAGCGCTTTAAGAAAAGATGGAAGGCGATAAATCCAAATGTGCACATTAAAACGACTTTTACCCGCTGGTAAAGTTTAAATTAAAAAATCCGCTTCTGTCATGACACACTAGAGGTTTTAGCTGATTTTTTTTATTATTAATATTATTATTATTTATTATTATTATTATTATTATTATTATTATTATTTTTTTTATAAAATCACAGAGCGCTGTCTTCTACTAGATCCGCAAACTTGGACGCAAAATCATGGATTTTTCAGTTTGGCACTAATGGCGGTCGCTGTAAAGATCAACCTACCAAATCAAAGACAACACTCGTAAACCTCCATCATCCTTTTATGTCTCTGGAAAATGTCAGCTCAATCGCACCCAATACAGTCAAGATATGAGCATTTTAAGCAAAATTTTGTGCCCAAGAATTCAGCGCAGATTTAGAAGTTCGTGAGCTGGCACTCCAGAGAGGTAAACTAGGAAAAGCGGTCGCTGTAATGAATGGACTTATTCAAACTTTGAATTTATTCATGGCTAGGTGTCCCCCGCGACCTTAACAGCTGGTCTGCCGAGAAGGCGCGAAATTGTAATGGGGTCCGCGGGGACATCCTTCTAGGGAAATTAGAAAAACAACAACTTTGTTTCACTGAGAACATTGAAGATAGCTTGAAGTAAAACCGGGCAGTCAAACAGAACGTAAACACATGAATGGAATTTTGATATCAGTGCAGCTACTTCACCTGACCTGTAATATTGACAGGAATATATCGTCACTTATGATTTACCTAGATGTATGCAGCAACGTGAAAGAAAGACCGACACAAAGTATACTCTACGCATCT
>OY855907.1:7466647-7514147 GCA_963693305.1 Meandrina meandrites
TCAGCGAATGTGTCAAAATGTTGTTCTCGAAGAATCGTGCAGGATTCCTTTCCTTACACTTTTTATGTTGTTGTTTAGTTATTGGAGAGGGATCAGTGCAACAAAGACCAGCATCACAGCCAGTATAATATTTGTTGTTAAGGAAATCAACTGACATCTTGTTTTCATGTTCCATTTTGCTTTTGAGGCAAAATTATTCATTAGTATTGTTTTCTTGGGTTCTAGTATCTTACGCCATTTTGGTGTTGTTCTCAGCATAATTTAAGAGTGAAATTATTGTCGTGAAGTAACATTTTGAGAGATTTTGCTAATTACCACTGTAACATTACTTTGAAATTGTTTTTATAATAAAAAAAAAAAGTTAATATTATTTCATCTTGACTTCTTTTGGTGTCTCATACAGCTTTTGTGTCCACCTTTAAGATCCCGCTTCTACGCAAAGCACCCAAAGGAACACATAACAGTAACCAGATGTCCTCACAGAGGGCTACTTTTATTCAGTTGCTTCGATTGCTTGATTCACTATAATTTACTCGAGAATACTGTACATTGATTTAGAAATCCCAAGAAGTCCCTGCAGGCTCCGTATCATTTCCTTCCGTTAATATCGATCGATTGAAATAACTATTCTCATTCATAATAATACACATGCAAAAAATTCAGCAAGCTCATTGGCTGAGAGCACGTCAACTAATCCCAAACAGTGCAGAAAGTTGAAATTGAGTCCAAAAAGGTGAAACTGAGTGCAAAAAGTTGACTGTTGATTGACAGGAAAGCCGCGAAAGCGCGCCAAACAAAATGGCGGCCGCTATCGGAGGGTTTGGAGAGAACAAAAACATCAATTTATGCAAAATTAGACCGATTTAACGAAAATTATCAGTGTATAAACTAATATACTAGCAGCTCTACCTACGAAACTACTGAAGGCTACCAATCGAAGATTTTCTTTGGCGACAGCTCGTTAAGAAGGGAGATTACAAGCCTGAATTGAAGTCGCACATTTCATGTAACTGAATGAGGATAAAAGCACCTGATAATGCATGACAGAGAGCTTTAAAATTCCGTAGCAGTATTTGGATTTACAAAGCTTGGCAACTCCGTAATGTTTGAACAAGAAATCAAGAAATCACATGATTTTTTTCTCGTGCAATTTGGGATAAATCCACTACTACAGATTACACATTGCACTCGCCTTACGGGCTCGTGCAATTTGGTTAGCCTTTGAAAAATTTACTCGTGCTGATTTATCCAAAATTGCACTTGAAATCATGTGATTGCCTATACTAATTATGTCGCGGAATTCCGTATTGCGTGGATTACATAACCCCGGCCGTTTGTTTATGGATAGTTGTCTTATATAATGCTGTATCGCCACGTACAATATCTCCTTATTTAAAGATCTCTTTGCTGAGTTTCGGGACATTTCGAAAGAGATACGCAAACCGGGAAGTCCGGGAAATTTTCGACCCTCCCACCTCCCCTTCGGCGACGTAACACACAATTATAGTTCTTTCGCACCCAGCCGCTTATTGCCTCGGCCATAATCTTTTTATATATATTTTATCCAGGCTGGACAATGAGCGGCATAATTAATGAGTGAGAATGGTACACTGTTGACAGTGCAAGCCAACCGTGTAAGACTATACGATGACAGCTAAGGTATCCTCTAATCAGATTAAGTAGGGTAGAAATACGGATAAAGTTACGGCCTACAAACTTTACGTCGAAGAGGAGAATATCAGAGTTTGAATCTCCGGACCTCGATGATTATAGAGTGATCAGGAGCGATCAAAATATGGAGTCCAATGCGGCAGTTACTGGCGAGGAAAACATATATTTTGAGATGGAATCCAAAAGAGAAGCTGATAGCTATGATGAAGTCGTTCAAACTTTACCAACTGTACTAAAGCGGACGAATTGCGAGACGTGTATACAGGAAGTTAACAACGGTAGACATGCCTTAGCAGAGCTTGAAAATGTCTGTCGCTCAAACAGGCTGATAATTCGACGAATGTGGTTCATTCTAGCCGCTACAGTTGCTCTTCTTCTGACAGCGGTCGCCACGCTGGTTTTATTAATAATGACGATTTTGTCAACATCTTCAGCTCTTCCTGCGAATTGTGCTGTTACGGCCGGAGCGAAAGGTAAGGTTTATAATCTTCACTTCCATTGCTCATGCTGGCCCGTAACCAGGGGTGCATGCGTCACGATCAGCCGGCATAGGAGTAATGTTTAGGCTTTTCAAGTGGTAAAAGCGAGAAGCGACAAAGCCCTGAATCTTGGTGACACGGGAATTTGTAAACGTCGACAAGCGAAATGATTACTGCCAAAATTAAATGCAAAAGCGACACAGTATCATATGTGCTCAAAAAAGACAGCGACATGACTGAAAGTTTCGCATTTACTATACCAGGAGGGAAAGGCAACTCTACAGTTTTTCCAATATTTCCCTGTGACCGACTGATCAATACCAGTGTGACGTCGCATAGCAAGGCAAGATCTCTGCACAGCCGCATACATTTATTTTGCATACAGTTCTTTGTTTATTGAAAACAATGAACAGAACAATAGAGCGCTTTTGGGACTAATGCGCTTTGTTTGAGTCATTTCTTTGTTTTAGTAAAAGTCCAAAAAAAAACCCGATTTTTTCTTAATTTTGCGTCGAGAATAGGTAAAATAATTAAAGACTTAGAAAACGTTTGTGATTTCGCGTTCAAAATACGGGAAATCGAAAGCAAATCTTGAATTTTTGGCGCTTTCACCGTGTTATAAAACTAACCACAAGCCTACAAATAGCGATTTAGACCTTGGGGTTAGCTTTAAAATGTTGTTTGGGTCAGCGAGTATTGTAATTCTGCAAAACACAAGTCAAGTAAACTAAATTATTGACTTTTTTTTTCGTGCATTAAAATTTTATTTAGAAACATAGCTTTCAATACGTTACCATATCTCCTTAATGATTCTGCTAAAATACTTGCAATCATTACTTACACTACATTATATTACATTGCCTTTACTCATTGATTTATTTTAGAACATAGTAAGTCTTTTGAAATATACAATGCAAGTCAGTTAGTCTATAATTTTACCTTTCGCGTCGTTTTGTCTCGAAGTTTTCCCTTGATTCCTTTCTTGAAATGCAGTCAAGAAGGATCGCTTCCATTTGTTGTCGTGTATGTTGTCTTTCTAATCCGGGAAATTGCAGAGGAATTACGAATAACGCCCATCATGGGATGAAGTTCTTCTTGTCCTGGTCATTATTTACTCCGTACATCTTCCGATGTATACGTGTATTTAATGAACGACTTGAGCAGATTGTTTCCCTGCAACACTGTATGCAACAGGCGCTCATGAACAGCAATAATCTTGCACAGCGTGTGTCAGGTTGAGAAAGACATCGAAGCATTACCTCTGGCGCCGGACAAAGAGAAACAGTCGAGGATTTCATGAAGGACTTAGAAGATTTCGAATACTTTTTGGAGACGAAGACTTCTAAGCAAACGCGGTTAGAGAAAACAAGAAAAAATTCAACCTTCGATGTTATACACCAGGGAGCCAATGATTAACATATGTGGTGCATGCCTTCGTGGAATCAGAAATATGCTTCAAAAAGGTGAAAAAATAAATTGTAATTTAAATTTTTCTTTGTTTTCATGGCTGACGAACAACTGGCAATTTTCAACTGAACCTCGTAGCGTAGTGGTATAGATGTTGGACTTGTAATCCAGGGGTAATCGAAGGGTAAAGGTTCGAGGCCTATCGTGGAAAAAAAAAAAAAAAGAAGAAAAAGTCGAGGGAAGGCTGGGTACAGAAAAGTGGCATAGAGGGGAAGGAAAAACAAAGAAGAACGGAGCAGGGAAAGGGAGAAAGAGAAAAAAAAAATCGCGCGCAACGAAATCCTCTTTTATTTGCACAGTACTAATAATTATCAATGTATATATTCAGTACCTCAAGGTGTTGGCCATTGTCTCATAAGACAATGAAGTGCATGTATAATTAATTAATGTGCATGTATAATAAATGTATGGGGCTGTGCGGAAATTTTTCCCATAGCAACAAGGTCATGCTTCGCTTCCGTGCACAGTTTTGCGTCGCGAAGGCATTGAAGTGATATCAAAACAACAAAAACAAAAACAAAAAACAAAAAACAAAAAAAACAAAGCTTAATTAATCGTAAGTGTGCAAGCTTTGGTGTAAATATTGTCTGTGTGCTTAAAAATTGTGTTGTTTGTTTTGGGGGTTACTTTTGTTTGTAAAAGTGTTCAATTTACTTCGGAACAACTGGCGGGTCCGCCATCTTGAAATCGGGGCTAGTTAGGTCCACCCAAAACATCTTCTGTTAACTCTTAAAGTGTTCAACCGATTAACCTCATAATAGGACGTTTTAATATTCTTTACTAGCAAACGTTTGAACCTGTGGTTTGTCTGTGTCAATCGAATCAGCCATTCTGTTCACAAATTCTTTTGAGTGCGAAGGTATTGCTTGCTTCACTTGATTTCGTTGCCTTTTTAAACCAAAATCTGTCTCGAAAATTTTAGTTCTCCAGATTTAGAGGGCAGCCTTATTGGATCAGTCTCTTCGATCTGTAGGCGATCTTGTGTCGTAGTCTATCTGGTTTTGTAGCGCTGTGTTGGAATTTTGTTGGCTTAACTGCCTCGCGTTATTTTATATCGACTGTTTTGAATTAAGTTGGCTTATTGACTGCCTGTGTTTTTTGTTGGATTGTATGTGTTCTGACTGCCTGTGTACGCAATTTGTTGTTGATTGCTTGACTTAAAAAAAAAAATGTTGGCTGTGTTGACTGCCTTTCTGCAATGTGCTTTTTTATTTTAGTATATTTTGGTTGTATTTTTTTTTTTTCGTTGTAAAACCGAAAACATTCTGCTCCGCAATGTTCTTTTCTGATCTCAACATTGACGCGTGGAATGTAATTACCATAATTACCTCCCTTGGCAATCGTGTTTTAATCGGAACACCTTCGGAAATCTCAAAGTTTGGACTTTCCTCACAATTTAGTGCCCAAGAATTCAGCGCAGATTTAGAAGTTCATGAGCTGGCACTCCAGAGAGGTAAACTAGGGATACTGCAGGGTGTCATGACAGACGTGGAATTCTAAAAGAGCGCTTTAAGAAAAGATGGAAGGCGATAAATCCAAATGTGCACATTAAAACGACTTTTACCCGCTGGTAAAGTTTAAATTAAAAAATCCGCTTCTGTCATGACACACTAGAGGTTTTAGCTGATTTTTTTTATTATTAATATTATTATTATTTATTATTATTATTATTATTATTATTATTATTTTTTTTTTTATAAAATCACAGAGCGCTGTCTTCTACTAGATCCGCAAACTTGGACGCAAAATCATGGATTTTTCAGTTTGGCACTAATGGCGGTCGCTGTAAAGATCAACCTACCAAATCAAAGACAACACTCGTAAACCTCCATCATCCTTTTATGTCTCTGGAAAATGTCAGCTCAATCGCACCCAATACAGTCAAGATATGAGCATTTTAAGCAAAATTTTGTGCCCAAGAATTCAGCGCAGATTTAGAAGTTCGTGAGCTGGCACTCCAGAGAGGTAAACTAGGAAAAGCGGTCGCTGTAATGAATGGACTTATTCAAACTTTGAATTTATTCATGGCTAGGTGTCCCCCGCGACCTTAACAGCTGGTCTGCCGAGAAGGCGCGAAATTGTAATGGGGTCCGCGGGGACATCCTTCTAGGGAAATTAGAAAAACAACAACTTTGTTTCACTGAGAACATTGAAGATAGCTTGAAGTAAAACCGGGCAGTCAAACAGAACGTAAACACATGAATGGAATTTTGATATCAGTGCAGCTACTTCACCTGACCTGTAATATTGACAGGAATATATCGTCACTTATGATTTACCTAGATGTATGCAGCAACGTGAAAGAAAGACCGACACAAAGTATACTCTACGCATCTTTATTATTCCGTCAAATCCTGATTACAAAAGTCCAAAATGTGTCACAGAACAAATCTACAAACGATAAAAGAAATTCTCAGGCCAAACCATATCAGACTTTGCCTATTGTTTCTTTAGAATTTTCTAACATAATGTAGATTTTCAGGCTGTCCGTCCATGGGGATTTTTGTCGGCCTAAATCGGATTCAGTCGGCACACAGTTGATGATGACATTTTTGTTTCCAATGGGAGCCTATTTGGGAAAACATAGACTGACCAGCAGGCGGTGAATGGGTAAATGTCGGTACGTCAAAAGTTTGACTAAAAATAACTTCAAAAACTGAATCTAGCTTGTGGCATTCCTCATACAACTTCTGTTCTTGCGAGCAAGCGGCCGTAGCTGAGAGCAATCAGAAAGCCAGCTGCTCAGTAACTGCAAGTAGCTAACGACGCATTTTTTTTTTCAGTTATGCCGTGTACTCTTTAAATCTGTTTTGCTTCTGGTTCACTAAATTGAAATTGACTTCTTTTTTTGAATTTATCAATGACACAAATAATATAAAAGAAACTTAAGGTATCATGTTCGCACCTTTTCCCTTTGAACGATTTAACCCTATTCATACCGAGCTTTTTTGGATTTTTTCAGACCGGGGGTGGGGGGGGGTGGGATATTTAAGCAATCGCAATAAAACTTACAGGATATATAGTATGTCCAAAAATCGATCTTTTTTATATACGTCACGTGCGGTGATGACGACACATCACGTGAAAATTACATCATGATGTCAAAACAGCCGACATCTTGGATCCGCCATCTTGGATTTCAATTTTTTTTCCAAAACATCAGAAAACCGCCCAAAATTACTGAAAAATACTCAAAATCTACAAAACAGTGCAAAAAAACCTAAAAGAGGTGAAAATAGTTGAATTAAAGTTAATTTTTATTAATGGAAACACGAAAATTACAAATTTGCAAAAAACAAGCCTGTCAAAATGACGTTGCCATGGTAACGTCAAGTTCCAGACACAACAACCTATCCTACCAATTTGTTCCCAGATAAATTTTAGAAAAACTCGTAAAGTTTGGCAGTGTTTGGTTGAATCTTGAAAAAGTTATAAACGTTCAAAGTCGGCGCGGGCACTCCCCCCCCCCCCCGGTCTGAATAGGGTTAACTTAAATTTGGGCGCTCGTTTTAGAATTTTTGCATCCTCTGCATATATTTTTTCCAGTTTTTCTGGGCAAGCGATCGTGGTTAGCCGGCGATCAGTTTAGCCTTACACACGTGATCACCGCCCACGCGACGCAAGGAATGCGTATGAGATTTCAATCCATGCTTGATTACCTTTGTCGACGAAGACGACATATGTAAAAACACGTACCACTCAAATCCAATCTTTCATTGTACGGTGAGCGCTTCTCAAACTCCCGAAGTCATTTTGGGCCGAGAGTTGTTTATTGTAAATGCGATTTGTATCAAACGGCGGTGTAGTTGCAAGCAAAACAAAAGACCATACGTGTTACTTGTGTAAGGTTTTATTGCCCGCTTTTCAAAATGACAAAAACTGAATCTTTGTTGGTAAACATTCTGAAAGGCCAAATCATTTAAAACCTAAGTAAAACTGATGGAGAACATAGTAAATAGATGGAAATGGCTATGAACCCCAGCAAAGTTCTTTGTTATAGGTTTTTGTTCGCTAGTTGTACGGCTTGACCATTCAGAAAATCCTGCACAATACATCAGGTGGTTACCTGTGTTCTTTCAACTCACCAATAAATAAAAACATTGCGATTACGTAACTCATGCATAGTGTATGGTGTATGGGCGCAAGACAAGATGTGCACGGTCCTGGACCTTTCAACCTAAATCTTTGCCTCTTTCTTTGCTCCTTTGAAGTTTGCCGGGCTTCCTTACCATTTTCCTATAACCTTTAAGCTATGTAGAGAATTATGGAACAAATCTCAGTAAACAATTCATTATCTTTGTTCAGATATTGACGAGTGTGCCATGAAAACTGACAACTGCAGCGTGAATGCCATCTGTAACAACACTGATGGATCATTCTCCTGTACTTGCAAGCCTGGATTTCATGGAAACGGCATCAGCTGCACTGGTAACTACATTATACCTCAATGATTGTTAAATATCACGCGGGTCTAGTTTCTTCGAATATAGTTATCTTCTAACAGATATCATGGTGATTGATTTTAGAATGTTCTAGAGCACCATGTGACAAATTCAGCGTCTACTTTTCTGGCAACAAAATCTGAGTTGCTTTTTTTGTTTTTGTTTTAAGTACTGTACATGCACCATCGCTTATTTTAAGTGCTGACTAAAATCTTTGACACAGTCGAGTGCAAAGAACAACAAAAAAAAGAGGCCCAAAAAGCACCGTGACTGTAGGCTAAAGAGAGGGGTGACTAGGGGTAGGCAAAAACGCCGGTCCGTGCTATGTTTTGGGAAAATCCGCAACTATTTTGGTTCATATGATCGCAATCTGGATTTCTTGAAAAGTTTTACGTGTTATAATTTTACTACAAGATCCTCCGACGAACGGTAGAAGTTGTTTTTTATTCCATTTTATTATAACAAGTTTCACTTATCGCTCGTTGATGCGACTTACCGACGAAGACCGACTAAAGTGATCCGAACCTCGTTTTAGTATCTACAATTCGAATTAACTGACAATAAGAGTCCAGAATCCGGGCTAACCAATGGTCAGCTATCCACTGTACTTTCGAAATCCGCGAAATCGCAAACAGTCCGCAATCCATGCGCTTTTCAAGGTAAAATCGGTCGATCCGCGAAACTATTCACTCTGCTTGTTAAAAAAAAAAAAAAAAAAAAAAAAATAGATAAGAAGAGGACCAGAAGCTACATGTCGCAGTTAATAACCCGGTTACATATTTTGATGAACGGCTTGTGACCTTAAAAGAGTCATAGCAGTCATAGCAAATATTTGCTATTCAATTTGTGAGTGACTGAAAATAGGTTCGTTCCAAAATAAATAAATAAATAAATAAATAAATAAACAATAAGGGACTTCAAGCGAACAAATGTTAAAGGCCGACCTTTTCACATAATGATGACATTTTTTTTAGCACAAGCACAGATTAAACCGATCTATCTGGAATTCATTTTATCTTTGTCTAGATATCAACGAGTGTGCCACCAAAACTGCCAACTGTAGCCTGAATGCAAACTGTCATAATACCGAAGGAGCATTAAACTGTACTTGTAAGCCTGGATTTGACGGAGACGGGATCAACTGCAATGGTAACTATAATATCTCTTCTAGCCAATGGTAACAACAGACCTTTTTTTTCACAGTGTATATCTTTCGCCCGTTTATTTTTTTTTTCTTCCGCTCGGAATAGACAGGTCACTTTCAGAATGTCTCTCGGACGCTATTTAAGAAATAGACCACACTTTCTCGGGGTTTACCGGCGCAATAGGCCCAACTAGGGATGCTGGGAGAATACCAAAAAAGCTTGTAAATCACAAACCGTCAGGCCAGTGATTTTCAAGCTTTTCGAGTGTTCTCCTAACGGCAAGAGGGTCTATTGCGCCGGTAAACCCATATAATGCGTGGTCTATTGCTTTTAAGAGTTAACAATTGAAAACGGGAATCTATTTTACATTTCGTTATTAAGTGTATTAACATGTTCATCGAATGAAGCGGTTAACCAATCACAATGGCTGAGAGAATAAAACACAGGTTCAGCTACACACCATAATCTACGAATCGACGCGACGGAAACGTTTATAAGCTCGGTTAACGTTGTAAAAGTCATTAGAAAGGAAAGGTGAAGGTAAAACAGTTAACGGAAGTTACTTAAGTTACTTTTGCAAGGAAGTCTAGCAAACTGTGGCATGGCAAGAATCATTCATCGCGAAAACAAAAGACTGCATGGAAAGTTTGCAAGTTTACACTGTAGAATTCTACTCACGCCAGTACACACTGATGTACTTTAGACGAGCGTCAATTCGAAGGAGCGAAATAAGAATAAATAGTGTTTTAGCGTGTCTCGGACAATAATATCAAATTACTTATTTAACATTTTTTCGCTCGCCTGTTCAGTTTTTCTTTCGCTCGGTCAAAATTGACAAGTGTTTTGCTATTCAGAGTCGGTAGGAAAAAAGAAACTCTGATACATCTTGTCTTTCACCCGATATAAGTGGAGAAGTGTATTATCTTGTCTTTTGCTTGCTTGTTCATATGGAGACTGACAGGGGCAAAATACAAGACAAAATATAAGAAGGTTTAATATGAATATATAATGTTTTCTTTTTCACTCACACTGTAGAATTCTACTCACGCCAGTACAGACTGTTGTACTTTAGCCGGACGAGCGTCAATTCGAAGGAGCGAAATTTCGCTCGAAGACTAGAAGGAATCATTCTTACCGAAAAACTACCGAAAAGTTTTTAATTTTTTTTTTCTAATTGACTTCCATAATTTGAACAGTAATGTGGTAATATAACAAGATATGTTGGGTACATGCGAGTGATCTTTGATTATTGTCCTAAGCGAAGACGCTCCTGAAGTCGAAATTAAGAAGCCGTTGCAAAAATATCAAGAACAACAAGATTGAAGATACCCAGATGGTAATGAACCGCTTGAGAGACCAGCTTATAGCCAAAGGAATGATAAAGACATGGCGGAGAAAGTTAGCAACGAAGCAGTCACGACCTTGTTGAACAAATAGATGACGGGACTATGCGTGCTCACACGCTGCAGCGTCACTCACGAATTAAAAGTAGCGCCCAAGTTCCGTCGCTGATAGCGATGCCTTACAAAAGAGAGAAGAAGAAAGAAAAAGCAGAAATGGGAGCGCATTTACGGAGGGATCAGCTGAAAAGGGAAATATAACAGAATCGTGGATAACTAGAACGCCAGGGCAAGGAGCTTCAAGCTGTGAGCGAAGAAATAAACAGACGATGCCAGAAATTAGAAAAACACGAAATGCACGAAAAATTAGAGAGAATCCGATTTCCAACGTCATCATCAATTCTAGATGCTACGTTTGCAATTCGAAGCGTGTCTAGCCGGAGAGGCTGCGGATACCATAAAAGGGATTGGAATGCTCATTGGGAGAGTAAGAGGCGGCCAAAGCACGCTTATTTCGGAATTATGGGGAGCCGAAGGCAAGTTCAGTCGTCTCATCTAGAAGAACTTAAAAAATCTCCAATTGATCTGTGACATTAATGACAAAGAACTGTATACCTTGATATCTAATGCCTTTGAAGCTGTATATTAAATAGAAGCAGCCGATCTCGATTAACAGCCACGCAATGGTAGGCAACACCTCTCTAGAAGATCTTCTCGAAGCTATTTTTATTATCAAAATTACAGTTCTATGGTATTAATGGACCTGCGCATAAATGGTTTTCTTCTTATTTAAAAAGTCGCACACAAACCTGTCTAGTAAATTGTAATAAATCATCCGAGAGGTTTCTTCAATGTGGTGTTCCACAGGGAACTATTTTAGGTCCTCTTTTATTCTTATTGTATATAAACGATCTACCCAACTGTCTTTGTCACTCGCAACCAAGAATGTATGTTGACAATACCAGCATTACCTTTGCGACCAATAGTGTCGAAGAAATAAATGAATGTATAAATTCTCTCGGCGTACATATTGATCAAAATCTAAATTGGGAATTTCAAAAAGAGGGAATTTCAAAAAAGATCGCCTCCGGCGTAAGCGCCATTAAACACATAAGGGATTTTGTTCCACGTGAGATACTTCTCACCGTTTACAATTCATTACTTCAGCCTCATTTCGATTATTGTAGTGTAGTGAGGGGATGCTGTTCAAAGGGACTCTCTCAGAAACTACAAAAGCTACAGAACCGTGCTGCGCTTATCGTAACCTTCTCTAATTATGATAGAAATACTCACGAACTCTTACATAGTTTTAATTGGCACAAACTTGAGCATCAAAGGGCCGTGAGAAAATCGATTGTGATGTATAATGCTGTGAACAACCAGACTCCGAATTATTTGAATTCTCGGTTTTTCTCGCGTAATGAAGCCTTGAATTACAATCTCAGGAATACTGAAGGAAAGCTATCCATACCACAGCCACGCACTAATTATTGCAAACGAAGTTTTAGCCACAGCGGGGTTGTGTTATGGAATAGCTTACCGAATGAAACTTGAAAAATCACACTTTCGGATCTTCTTACATTTAAATTTTGAATACACGGCATCCTTGTAAAGCAGGTTTTGTTTGCTTGTTCTTATTAGTAGTTAGTCTCTCTTAGTTAGTGTAGTTAGTGTTTTTATCCTTTGTTTTTTATTGTCTGTACCTGAATGGATTTTACCGTGTTTAAATAAAGTTACCTATCCTATCCTACCTACCATGTGGGAATGACAACTGAAGCACAACACGCCAAAACAGGACGTTGACATTCCCGCCTAGCAACGTCTGTCATTTTGCCTCGCAACGTAATCAGTCAAACGTGAAATCGAACGCGACAACTGAGACCGTTGACGCTTAACCCGAATCCGCTGTAATAACCGGGTGATATATTGTGATTAATGGTAAATTTCCTGAAAACGGTCATTGCCGTTTTGTAAACGACATGTTTATTTGATTAAAATATTATGACAGGTAATAGGTCTATTCTAGAAACAATCAGGGATTAGGCGTAAACAGAAGGGACGTCGGTTTTAGTAATTTCCACAAGTGTCGCGGGCACGAGTAAAAAATTATAGAAAAATACAGATCTGTTCACAAGTTTAACAAAGAAAAAAATGACATTGGAAATGAATATTGTATGAGAACAAGTGCACATTAAATCTGCTTATATGCTAATTATTATCTTTGTTTAGATATCGACGAGTGTGCCATCAAAACAGACAACTGCAGCCTGCATGCCATGTGTGATAATTACGAAGGATCATTCAATTGTTCTTGCAAGTCTGGGTTTTTTGGAGATGGCATCAGTTGCACTGGTAACTATAAAACAATTCGCTCCATTTCTTCTGTTAGACATATTTTGTAACAAGTATGACGCTGAGCTGCAGCTGATTCCGGAGCACTATCTTAAAATTTAGCCTAGATGCTTTACAGCAAACATGGCTTCCAATTTGCTACAATAAGTACGTTCCACGTGACGAATATAAAAAGATAGATTTCTGGAAATACTATTGTTAAGAAGCGAAATACTTTCATTTTTACTTTTATGATCAAAGGTCGTTTTGGCAAGCCAAGATTAACCGACACACCCTTCCTGTTTCCCCAGAGATCCCACGCCCAGAAAAACACCCACACCTGTGATTATGTTTTTGTCTTTCTTGCAACCTTGGCTACTACTTTCCCTAATTAGAACCAAGGTTAGCTTTCCCTTAAAACAATTGTGTTTTTCCAGTTTCGATTGGTTAATCTTTGCTTGCCTAAGTAGGTCATCTGCGTACGCTTGGGATGTGCATCCAAGTACTTTGTTTTTAGCCACCTGGCCAGTGTTTGGCTGTTGTCCCAAGCGTACCCTAAGATGGCATAAAAGCTCGTACATTGTAACAAGTAGTTCGTTAGTTAGTCAGTTAGCTGTTGGCTTGCTATTAAAAGACCTTCTAGAAGATTCTCGGTACCTCCTTGCTGTGAAAGCGAGTGCTGTCCAACACTATTTATATACTGTTAGTTTCATTGTGATTGCTTAAATATTCTGGAAGTTACGGAGGGGGGGAAGGGGGGGGGGATTCCCCCACCCCCGGTCTGAAAAAAATCCAAAAAAGCCCGGTCTGAATAGGGTTAAATTCCACGAGTGGCGCAGGCGGGAATGGAAATGATATACTGAAAGGCCCATTCTTTTTCAAGTGGGAACAATTTCAGAAAACTGCTAATGCGCAATTTATTTTATTTATTTCTTAGATATTGACGAGTGTGCCATCAAAATTGACAACTGCAGTCTGAATGCCTTCTGTCATAATACCGAAGGATCATTCAATTGTACTTGTAAGCCTGGATTTGTAGGAGATGGGATCAACTGCTCTGGTAAATAAGATACTGCTGATTGGTTCTCGAGCCCCCAACTTAAAATGCTTTTGAATTTGACGGCACCCCATCAACCATCCTGGAACTATTAATAAAAAAAAAAATAATAAATAACAACAACAACAACAACAACAAAAAACTTTAAGTTCAATCAGGTTGTTCTTTTACGCCAACAACGACGATGACCTTTTGAAAGCTCCAACAAGGGGTGCACACATGATTAAAAAAAAGGTACCAACAATGAACAAAAAAAGAACAGATTTAAACAATTAATACATCAATGCGAGGAAGACATATCGATTAAAAAATTAATTAACAATTATTCACCGAAGTGGAGGTGAATAGCGGTGGATATTTACCGAGCCGCGAAGCGGCGAGGTAAATATCCGCCGCTTTTCACCGACACTAAGGTGAATAATTGTTTTAGTATATACCAAACCAGTTGAAAAGCCGGCCTAAATTTAAAAGTTTTACCGTGAAAGAAAGCAATTCAAAGGACTGAACACTGCGCACATGAAAAGGCGACAGCGCGGGAAAAGTCACATGACAACACTACACAGGCGATCGACCGAAATAAATTTGCAACTGTGTTTCGTTTGTTCGATGGATTTGGACGATTTCAAGCGGAATTCTTTACTTTATTTTCACTACTGAAGAACACATGCAAGTCTTTAATTTACTCGTGAATACAACCTGTGCCGGTCACTATAGCCTGGGAAACGTCCGTGAAGTCATGAAACGTGCTGCAAAAACTGTTCATTGAATTATGTTGACAAGATGCTGCGAACGACCGCGAATGTCAAGAATACGTGGACTGGATTTGATCGAAGTTTAATACGGCTGCTAAGTTAGTTGACTGGAGGAGAGTCAGCGGAAGAGGAGTGAAAAACCACAGTAATTCACAATTGAAGTTGATCTTCGGTGCAAACCTAAATATTTTAGTCTTCAGCGTGACTTTATATGGCCAAGCCGAAAACAACTTGCCAAAATCGTTTATAGCACGACCAAAACAACTGCAAGGATTTACTGGCTTTAAAACAGAGATACAGGTAAGAAATGTACTTAATTTTCTTAGTTGGACGGTGTATATTTGGAAAAAATTCAGACTTAAACGTTTTAATTTTGCGTACGTGTACGCGGCGAAGGTAAACAAAATATTTTGTACCACATTTTATCAATCGTTTTGTTGAAGGAAACGCTTAAAAGATTTTAAATAAACATCGCTACGTATCGCTAAACCTAGTATTGTTCTGACCTGGTAAAGTTGACAATACATTAAAGTACAGCGGCTTCTTTTATGGATCAAAACTCGCTTTTTTAACCGAAGTTACTCGTAGAAGTCATCTTACTTTGCTCGGAGGTGAATAGTACTTGCTATTCACCTCCGAGCTAGCCAATCAGCGCGCGCCAAAAGCACTATTCACTGGTTTGGTATATACTAAATAGTTTTATTAACTATTTGACTCAAATCATAATATTTTCAAGATTGTTAATTTTTTGCCTTATTTTGCCGATTTCAGAACGGCAAAACAAAAAAGGTCAAAATTGAGAGCGAAAGAACTCAACTTGGTAGATGAGCCGGTGTGATAAGAATATATTACAACAAAGAGCATCATTCCGTCTTCCAATACATGCAACAACATTTTTGGGCTACTCAAACAACAAAATTTGGCAGTGCAAAATGCAAGTGGTATCCAGCTCAAAAATCGCTATTTTGTGTCACACTATCACCATCAATAAAATGGCAAAATTGACAGTTAAAAAACGCACTTTGGTTTGTCATCTTGTGTTATAAAAAATATAACTCAATGAAAAAAAAAAAAAATCAACCCTGCTGTTTCCTTTTCCTTTTACATTGATTACCGTTTCCTTTGTTAACTTTCCCCATTAATAGTCTTTTGTTTTTCTTATTTATTCGAAATAATTTGAAATATTACATTTTACTGTAAAAGACTCACTTAAACGGTGGGAGTCATCACAATGTTAAGTCATGTAATAGAACGTTAAGTAAAACTATTCCCCGCCTAAATGACATCATCACCACGAGTGGCTTGGTCACGAGTAAAAAGTATTGGAAAATTCCGATCTGTCTACAACTGAAAGGATGAGCGATTTGATGAATATTATAGAGAACAAGTACCAATTAATGCCACTTATCTGTTTTTTTTTATATTTATTTAGACATCGACGAGTGTGCCATCAAAAGTGACAACTGCAGCCTCAATGCCATCTGTAACAACAGCAAAGGATCATTCAATTGTTCTTGCAAGCCTGGGTTTTCTGGAGATGGTATCAGTTGCACTGGTAACTATACACTATTGGGTTCTATTGTATTTTATTGATTATACATATTTTCTAACAGTTATGACGATGAACTGATTCAAGAGTACCATCTATAAATTCAGTCTAGAGTCTTGCTTTGGCGGTTATTCAACAGAACAGAAACCTATTATTATTATTTATTTTTTTTTTTGTTTTAATATGAAAATTCTAAAAAGTGTATTTTTTTTAGGATATTTTAGATGCTTGAGCACGTCCCAGCCTCAATATGTTAGAACATGGAAACACCTGCGAAATATTTGTTTGGTGCCGATTTACAACTGCAAAGATGATGATGATGATGATGATAAATATTATATTCCTTACTTGCCAATTTTTATATTTGTTTAGATATTGACGAGTGTGCCATCAAAACTGACAACTGCAGCCTAAATGCCATCTGTAACAACAGCAAAGGATCATTCAATTGTTCTTGCAAGCCTGGGTTTTCTGGAGATGGTATCAAATGCACTGGTAACTACTATACACTGTTGCGCTCTATTTTTTTTTTTTTTTCAATTCGATTAGACATATGATCTAACAGTTATGACGATGAACTGATTCTAGAGCACCATCTATGAATTCGGTGTAGCTGCTCTCTTCAGTTGGCGGCTATACAACAGGGCAGAAGCTCTTTTTTTACTGTTCAATTTTTAAAAAGTCTAATTTTTAGGACATTTTAGATGCTTTTTGTTTTATTCGAACAGTTAATTCCCACAATCGAAACTTGAGTACGTCCCAGCCTCAAAATGTTAGAACAAACACCTGCGAAACATTTGTTTGGTGCGGAGTTAGATCCGTTATAGTAATCTGATAGGATAATTCCCGTCCAAGCACCATTGCTTATTGTAAAAGTTGATCAAAAATTGTTTATCAAAGTCGACGACGACCTTAGAATAAGCTAAGCTTTCTTATTATAAGCAAAGAACAAATAAAGAGGTGGAAAAGCAGCCTGATCACAGGGAAAAGAGACTGGAAGAGCAGACCTCAGAGAACCTAGGTGGCGCAGCTAATAACTGATTGGTATATTTCGGCAAACGGTACATCAGCCTCAAAATAGCTACTGCTGTTCTTTACAGCAAATGTGTCTATTCTCATTTGTTTCATTATTGCGACAGGATTTTTTTTTTTTTCGAGAAACAGTTAGGGTTTAGCCGTTAACAGGTCGGACGTTTTATTGCATGACTTCCACTGGTGGCTCAGGCACGAGTTGAACTTATAGAAAGTCCATTATGTTTACAAGTACGATAATGATGACATCAATAAAGATAATGGCATAATTACTGTATGAGCACAAGTACAAAATACCTACCAATGTATAATTTATTATCTTTATTTATTAGATATCGACGAGTGTGCCATCAAAACTGACAACTGCAGCCTGAATGCAATCTGTAATAATACCGAAGGAGCATTCAACTGTACTTGTAAGCCTGGGTTTCTTAGAGACGGGATGAGCTGCACTGGTAAATATAGCATACACGCGGAAGAGTTTGGGTCGAGTACATGAAAGCGAGGCGAAAGGGGCTTCCGATTCAAATGAAAACAAAGCAATGCAAGTAGTATCTCTTGTAATTCTTGAAATATCTCGTCAGTTAGGCAGTGATTCTTGCCTGTTGATGACTGCTGTTGAAATCCCTGGCTTTACAACCGCAGATATGGTCGTATGGTCTCGAAGTCAACACCAAAAAGTCGGAAAATGTCGCCGAAAAACCGCATCGATTATCTCAGTCTCTTCACTGCTTTATACTCGTGTACAGTTTTAATCCACGCTACTCTAGTTTCTTTTCAATTGAAGACCCTGGAAGCTGAGTATAGAAACAGGATTTAGAAAGGAATGTAGAGCTTTTAAAAAAATTGACAGGTCTCTTGAAACGGTAAGTAAAGTACGCGATTTAGTAATAAAAGTTCATAGCACTTCTTTGATGCCAAATCTTTTCTCTGATTTTTTGCCTCTATTTACTGATCCGACTGGTGATTATAAAATGGCACATGCATTTGAAAACCGTTGCTTGCAGCATTAAATCTATGTATAGACTTAACAGAAATTTATATTAGCCTGTTTGTGTAGTCGCACAATGTTCTGCTACAGTTTAGAAGAGACTCGCGTATGATACTTTGAGCTTTGTTGAATAATATATAGTGATTATATTTCAGAGAATCTTAAAGTTTACTCACTTTAAAGGCCGCTCTTTCTACCTTATTTCTGCTTTCCCAGGCTTTACCTATTCTATAATTTAAGGATTTATAACAAGTTAAGTCTCTACTGAATGATCAGTCGTTGTGAATAACATTTACGCCGCTTTTGGAGGCGAAATACTCAGGAAACCTCGTGTCATATAATTGCCGTTCTTTACTTACCGTATCAAGAGACGTGTCGTTTTTTTTTAAAGCTCTATAATCCTTTCTTATTCCTGTTTCTATACTCAGCTTCCAGGGTCTTCTATTAAAAAGAAACTAAAGTAGCGTGAATTAAAACTGCACACGAGAAAGCAGAGAAGAGACTGAGAAAATCGATGCGGTTTTCCGATAACATTTTCCCATCTTGACTTCGAAACCATACGACAAGATCTGCGGTTGTAGAACCAGGAATTTCAATAGTAGTCATCAACAGGCAAGAATCACTGCCTAACGACGAGATATTTCAAGAATTACAAGAGATGCTACTTGCATTTGCATACTCTGCTTTGTTTTCATTTGAATCGGAAGCCCCTTTCGCCTCACTTTCATGTACTCGACCCAAACTCTTCCGCGCGTTCCGCCATTTATGAATAAGGTGAATACTTTGAAGATTTTAAATGTTGCGCTCTGATACACAGCCCTTTGTCAAATTACGCGAAAAAAAAAAAAACGTTTAATTTGCCATTGATTTGCCTTGATCCAACGAGAAGGGCCAACAGGATATTTACATGAAACATGAACTCTATAACTAAAAGCTTAAAAGGTATTTTAAAAGATTAGGAGCAGAAATCAAAGAAAGCGAGTCATATCTTCAACACCTTTGTTGTCAAGCTGGCGTTTATTTCTAGCTGAAAACCTTGCTTTCTGGCTGAAAACCTTACAGAAAGCCACCAAATTTGTCAAGGTAATATTTGTCTCTAGATTTCTTTCTGTTGTGAAATAACATAATTCAAGAGACGGGAAGGGGTATGGGGACTGGGAAATAGTATTCTCCAGGGGTGAATGGCGTCATTTATCGCTGTAAAAGGGCTTCTTTTTCTTCTTGATTTCGTCATTTACCCTGAACCGTGATTTTTGAAGAGACTTTCCTGCAACAGGTCATTTTCGACACGCATCAGTACGTTACGAACAGGCCTATCTAGGATCTCTTGAAATAAATAGTTCCCAAGTTTTGAGCGGTAGTTTTTGTTGGTCGCAGAACATACAAAGAAATTCGAGGTAGTCATTTGAATGTTATGTTTCAAAATTTAACATGTTATGAAAGATCGTGTAAAACAATATCCCTATATTAAAGTGAAGCTAGAAACACCTATCCCATTTTCCGCACAATGTAAAATTTAACGGCCTTTCTCGTGTGAAAGGGACTCCCCCAACTACTGTCAGCAGTAGTCATTGAAAAGTGTTAAATTTATTTTTCAAAAAAGGCGCATTCAGTTTACTTCCTGAATTCTCCTGCAAGATTCTCCATTTACTCTTTTTGACACTAAGAGGACTGTTTTTTATGTTTGTTCGTTCCATTTTTCAGCCATTTTGTTGCTATAAAGTTCAAAAACACTTTGCAGTTGCAAACTGACGCGGTTCGAGTTAATGGTACTTGAAGTGCCGCACTAAAAGTTTCCAATTAACGTTAATTTACTGTTTCTGATTGGATCTGGGCACTAAAATAGAATATGATATAGAACAACACAAGGCGCGATGATATCATTATAATAAGCGAGATATGATAAATTATGTATGTTCACCACTACCTAATATACTGTAATCAATACAAAAGATTCTGCTTAGTTGAGGGCAATCTTAATTTTAGGTGGTGGAATCGCTGTTGTTTTGTACAACAATTATTTTTTTTTCTGGATTTGTTTAAAATCTTTGTCAGATTAATTGAGGGCATCACATGGCATGTCTTGACAAGGAACAGGGAACGTGACAAACGGATGCGTGGAAAAATATATAATTACATTAGCAGAAAATCATAGAATAGAAGTCTTCATCTCCGCGGACCAGTAGACAATCGCGTTGAAACATTTGCCATTCGCTGATTTTGATTTACCGCTCGCAAGTCGGGCAAGAAGCGCTTGCCTTCCGGTTAGACGTAATTTACTTGCATAATAAGTTCCTTCGTCTTGACTGCCTTCTGAAGCGTCGCTATCCACAAACACCTTTTTCGGGCTGATTGTGAAATAATGTTTGCCTTTTTTTATTTCTTCACCTATTACGGCAAAATGAAGAGCCCTCGCAAACCATTTACGACAGCGACCAAAAGCAGTAATTTGCAACAACTTGCAACAATCTCATTTCGTGCCTGCCTTCATTGTTCGTACATGCCACCAAGTCTTCGCAAACTACATCAGTTTTTCGCCTGCAAGGCTTGTGCTAAAAAAAGACTTCTCGCGAAAGACATAGCACGTGCCCAAATATTAGATGTGAACTTCTAGCTTAATATGAACTTCTGCTATTGGTAATGAATTATCACATCCTATAAATCGGCGAAAAATGGTTCGTTTTTTTTTTTTCGTTCGTTGTTGTTTTTTGTTTGTTTGTTTGTTTGTTTGTATCTGTATTAATTTGTCTTTGGTTTTGTTTTTTCTTACTTTCTCGCTTATTTATTTAATATATTTTTTTTAGTTGATGTATGTCAAAACTACCTTACTCTGTCGGATGCGGAAAGAAAATACGACTACGTAACGGCATCCGCCAAATGTGACAGCAACCTCAATGGGTGGTATCGTTTTCAAGGAGCTGCAGGGACACAAATGGCGACCACATGTCCATTGATGAACAGATGTGGTACAAACTACCCGGGCTGGTTGAGTGATGGTCATCCTACAGTGGCTGAGGGTATAGTCACAAGAAAAGTCTGCTTTAACCAGTTTGGAAATTGCTGCAGGAAAAAATATGTCATTCAAGTGAAGAATTGTGGCTCCTACTATATCTACAATGTGTTAGGAACACCTGGTTGTAACTTCCGTTACTGTGGCACCGACTAATCTAATTGCAAATCACCTTAGTGTTACAGGTGGATATTTAATAATTATTCCATGAGCGCGCGTTGGATATAAGGTTATAAAATAACCAAAAACGCCAATTGTGCTGAGTGAATCAGTAATATATAGATTTAGGCAGGCCTAAAAGCGGAGCTCCCAGTTATTATTTTTGCTTGAATTTAGTGTTTTGATGTCCCTGCACTTTATTGGGTTCCCCACGAATGCACGGAGGCGCACATATCAAATTTTAGTATAAAAACGTTTTACAACTTTTACTGTACACTAATAAACCTCGTAGAGCAAATCAGTGTAAAAAAGGACCTCGATGAAGGCAAGGAAATTTGTTTTGATTTACTTCAAAGCAGTCAAGGCAACACAATCAACTCAAGGCAAAAAAAAAAAACTACAGCGCGAAAAAAAGTCAACACGCGGCTAAGGAAAATGAGTTCACACCAGAACAAAGAAAAACACGGCCGCAAAAAAAAAAAAAAAAAAAAAAAAAAACCTGGCAAATTCATTAGGAGCCGGTTATGCAAGTTATTTTAAAGCAGTTTTTGTGTGAGTTGTGGCAGTTTGTGATTTAGAAGTGGTGCTCGCTATCTAACAAGCGAACAATTTAGTTTGAGCCGTCTTGTTTTGGTTGCATGATTAACTATTCTGTTTTATCGTACACGTTGCTTAATACCTTAGAGAATTTTATTTAGAGAACTAAATGAATTTTTTCTTCGTTTCTGGTAAGCAAATGTGCGGTAGAAAAAGTCTGAACTCACTCACCCAGGCACAGTTAACACGCAACCAAACCGGCGTAGAGAATTGTTTACGAATCTTAAATTACGCGTACGAGATTTAACATACACTCACTGAAATAAACAATGCGAGCGAATAAAATAGAGCAGTTGGATAATAAATCGCTTAAATTAATTTTAGTGTGCAGTATCTTTGAGTAGTTTTACTAGTTTTGGTTTGGACTTGTTCAGTTTGCGGGATTTTCCTCAGTATAAGCTGGTATACCGTAATGATTCGATTTAGCGCCCTCCTTCCAATAAGCGCCCCCTTCCGAATAAGCGCCCCCCATAGAATGTGTTTTTGTAAATAAGCGCCCCTATTCCAATAAGCGCCCCCATTCTTATAGTTTTTGTTATTGTTAAGTACCGTGAATAAACTCATGAACATTCACCGTACCGTACATGTATATATCTACTGCTAAAATGAACAATTCTTTTAAAAGTAACTGACCTTTCAACAATTTGTTACTGTTACAGTTTCTGTCATTGTTAGTTATTTTAAGGTGATTCCACTGAAAAAGAAGGAGTATTTAGAATTTTCTAAGACTTGGTTCAGTTCATAACTATGTTATGAGCGTTACAAAAATGCAATAAAAAATGGGGGTCACCGTGCTCGTTTTTGTGCAACCTGGATGGCTATTATAGTAAACATATGACCAACAAGGTTCATACTAGGAACCCTCATAACCCGAAAAGGGAACTATCATTTCTAGAAAAAATCATTTCTTGCGTTAAAATATCGAAGCAGTTCAACGAAATAGACTTTAATCTTACATAATAAACCATTTTAATTAAACTGGAATTAAGATTATGAAAGAAATTAATGATTTTGCTGCGTGCGTGCGTAAACAGCACTACCTCAAAACGTACTTTTTAAAGCATTCAAATAAAAATATCTCAAAGTAGAGTATTTAACTTTTCTTTAAATTGCGATATATTGTAGTCAACCGGATGTCTTTTAAATTTATGCATTAAAAAATGGGGGTCACCGTGCTCGTTTAGAAGAAAATGACCATTTATTTCTCTTCTGAGCTTGACCTAAAAGAAAAGCCGTAATGTTGTTGTGTGCGCGCGCGCTCGTGCATGCGCTAAATGACGCGAAAACTCGTGCGCAGCACGGATGCGCAATGCAATTCAGTGGAATCACCTTAATATTTATTAAAGTTTTGTTTTGAACATTTGGTTGATTCTCAAAAAATTAAATAAGCGCCCTGTCCCGAATAAGCGCCCTGTCTCGAATAAGCGCCCTCCCTTGAGGTGCCAAAAGTAAATAAGCGCCCCGGGCGCTAAATCGAATCATTACGGTAAGTGTAGTTTGTAATATTTTGTAAAGGCGAAACGTGCTTTTCATCCGAGTACATGTAGCTCAATAATTTAATATTCTTTTCAAATGAAAATCCAAAAATGAACTTTACAGTTGACTCCACTATAAACTAAAACACAGCATTTGAAACCAAACATTTAATAGACAATGTCTGTATAAAATGTACAAAAGTGATTTAACCTATTAAAGAGGTTTGAAAGCAGCATTAAGGAATAATGGAATTTGTAAATATGTAAGCCTACGGAAAGATCTGAAAAACGATACAACTTCGAATTCGTTTATAAATGACTGAAGTATAAACAGATTCTCACAATAAAAACAGACTTCAGCTTAGGGTATAAATTACGTTTGTTACCTTATATTTGGAAAAGGCTTGTAAATTCTGCAGGGCAAAGCTTTCAAACCAGCGCCATAATATCGGAAACAAACACGCCAGTTTCCATGTGAGCTTACTCCAACTCAAACTCCATCGACATACACATCATATGAATTATCAGCGAAGATCAATCTCTTCCTTTCTTTCGATGTAGCTGTTAGCAGTCTTTTATCCATCACTTCGTGAACTTGACCGGCTCTGAGATCACTTTTAGTTCGGCTTAATGTCAACTGAATTAATCAACCGCAGAAGCCGTAGACAGTTCTTCAACTCTCGCTGTTTTGACTTGTTGTCCGATAAATCATATTCAAGTCGGCAAACATTTCGGATGTTCACGCTAAGAGGCTATCCCTAAATCATTTGGCATATGTTTCCATGATGTAGCTAGATGAGTAAATAAAGCGAGAAATATTCACGAAGATCTATGTTTTCCAGCAGCTTTGTTCGCCTCTTTCATTCAGCGTAAAAAGCGAACAAGGTGCCACCCGTGCCACAGATTTTTGCCGCCTTTTCATACAATCGCGTCGTTAAGTTAAAATGAAATGTCCAGATCATTTTAAACCTCTGAAGTAATGCAGAGTTCTTACAAATTTTTACGACAGGTAACTCAACTCTAAACGAACCGAATAGAACCGATATGTTTTTGTGTCACTTTTTGCGTAAGAAGGACTCCAAATCAAGGACAAAGGCAAACTCGTCCCCAGGCCTAATCCGTGCGTACGGGCGTACGTACGTACGGACGGACATGACATCATAACCAAATTTTCTCGGCTCAATGGGTTCACCATATTCTATAGCTATGGATGCTCCGCCCGCGGGCGCCTTTGGCGCCCGCGGGAGCTCCGCTATCACCTGATATCCAACAAGCGATAATGAAATAATTAGTAAATTGTCGCCTTTTACTTTAAATATCACATCATTAAATTGTTCTTAATTATGAAAGTGAGGTCCTTTCAGTTTGACCTAAATTAAGTGATTATATAAAAAAGGCGGTAAAATCGGTGACGCCGTACGTTGTTCAATGTATTTGACTGAAAACGAGAGAGCATTTCTTGCCCTGACCGCTAGTAGTTTGTAAAGTTGTCTATTATCATGGAAAGTTAGTATTTGTAAAACATCTTACAGAGTAAGCCAAGGGCTTACTACTTAATGCAAGATAATTTCACTGTACATTAACAAAACGAAAACCTTAAGAAGGGGGAGGGGAGGGGGTCCTTCAAGCTTCTCTTGTCCCGCGGTTTCCTTTTTGTCGCTGATTTTGACATGACTATGAGGTAAAGTTTAATGTTAGTGAACCCTACAGTGAATTTTTTAGTTCATTTAATCTCAGTGGCGGATCCACACCTTCAGCTAAGGAGGGGGCCCGCTTGACTATGAATGTTGAATTCTGCGAAGATAATTCAGACACGAAAAATTAAGGTGGGGCCGGCCCCCCGGGACCCTCCCCTGTATCCGCCACTGAGCTTGGTGATTAAATTAAATTACACTTCCTTTCAATATTCACCTATGCAACGCAATGTCAGAAGTGTAGCAGATATCGTAAGCTTGTAACTGTACTGGTTCCCTAATGTAGCAGTTGCTACTTTATAGCGGAGTCAGGAGTATCAGTCCTTTTAAGGTTGGTGGAATCATTCCTGTGAAATCCTGTAAGAGCTGCTTTTCAACCTAACACTGTGCTTAAACCAGCTGGTGTGCATATTGGACGGAGTAAAGTTATATATTATTTAATAACTTACATTTGAGAGCTTTTTGTAACGTGATTCGATGCCCTTACGTATGTGAGAAAAAAATAAAATTCGTAATTTTTTAATTGTTCGTTTCTGAAAAGTAGCTAATTTTGGTTAAACATTGAACGGTACATAACGGAACGGATAACAACCTCGGTAGAACAAATCCACGGACGATTTTGGGATTTACAACCGACAGTCAAATGTAAATCCCTTCACATATAAGGAGAATTGAAAATTTGATCCAAAGCAGTTGTACAACTGTTTCGGGCAAGTTATAAAAGGACAGCGATGTTGTGTTGTGGGAAGGCTACGTAACTCGCCTTTATAACGAGAATTGCAATGAGTGTTTAAAAGTTTTTCATTCGTTTTATTGGGGTTGCCTTGATATTTGTGCGTGCAGCGTGACGGAAAACCTCGTCTCTTTGAACAACCACTGCTTTGGTTGTCACGCAGTGTTTCCGAGCGTGACATTGTTTCAAACCTATGTTAGATGTAAATAACTTAATTGTAAATAGGTTTTAAGAAGTGTTTAAGTTTGGTGATTATGTTCCGATAAAATAGTTTAACTTATTATATATGTTGTATTACAGAGCAAGCTGCTGTTGCCATTCGTCACATTTTATGAATTAGTCTTGACAGACAAACTTTTTTTGTTGTTGTTTTTGTTGGTTTTCCAAACGTTTCGGGCAATGAAAGAGCCAAGAACTGCACATGCTGTCAATCAGTAAGTTTCTACTTTGACTCCTCCCAGCGGATCGGCCATGCATGAAATGGGAAAATTATCAAAACATATTCAAGAAGCTTGGTGGCAGCGCTGCATTGTAACTTGATATTATATATTCATTATCTTGCATTTATTAATTGTAACAACCCGTATACACCTAAGCTTAAAAAAGGGTATGAAAGCGAGTTACCTATCGATCTTTTAAAAAAACATTGGTAAGTGTACCGTGTTATAATATTGATTATTGTGGTTAATTAAAAGTTCCCAAGTGGAAGTGCATTTCATTTTAATTTTAGTGAAATTTATAGTTTTCAGTTTGTGATACTGATTTGTAATGTAATTCCAAAGTAAGTTATAAGGTGTATGCGGTATACAACAAACTTTTACAGCATTGTAGTTAATACTGGAAACTTAGTCTGCAGCTATCAATAAAAAGGTTGTCCAGTAACGTGTTTAATTGTTTTTTTTTTTTTTTTTTTTAATCAAATAGATAATGAGGCCAATAACAAACATTATCGTTTTGATCATACTGGTGAAGAGCCCAGCCCGAAACTTTGTTGATAAAACATTTAGTCTACCACCATCATCCCTTCCCTCCCTCACTCAAAAACGGAACTGTTTTTCTTTTCTTTATTACTTTGTTTTCATTGTACTTCATTTTAATCTGTTATACACGCGATCGCTGCGTCCAAAGTGTCGGGGAACAAATTATTAACCTTAACCTTACCCGCTCGGGTAGCCAATCGGAACATAGGATTCGCTTCATCTTTCTCGCTTGCGGATTCAGCCATATAAGAAGTATGCTTTTTTAATTTAAGGACATTTTTATAACATTTTCGAGGAAAAAATATATCTAATTTCTTCTTTAACGAAATGCCAAATACAAAAATTTAGAAAAATCGCAAATATGCGAACCTTAAAATCATGAACTGATAAACGTGCCGCGGAAATTTCATGTAATTTGATGTTATGAGGTAGTTCATGCAGACGACTTTGGTCGAGTGCATAATTTTTTGGTTGAATGAAAAGAATACGAGCTCTGCTTGGACTAGATGGCAACAATAATTAATCGTGTGTATTGGTTTGCTTCGCTGAAGACTTTATCGGGTTAGTCAAGCAACCCTCCACTCTACATTGACGCGGGACGATAGCGTGTCAGGCGACTCAAATCAATATCTGATCTTCTTTGAACGAACTATTTACTTACGATAGTTGGTGCGCCGGTTCATCGCCTTTAAGGACTGAGGAAGAAAACGCTTAAAACACCAATTTATTAATATTCAAGTGAATAGAAAGTTACTAGACCTCTTTAGAACAACTTGCTTTGTGATAATCATAAACTTGTAAACTATATGGTAAGACTGGCTCGTAGCCCGCGAGCAGGAACACGGCTTGGCCAGGCGCGCGAGAACGACTCACGCCGTACTATCGTCTCGCAGAAAATTTATAAAAGAGTATAATTTTGCGAATTGATTGGGAGCTTTTAATGTTTTAATGTGTTTAATGAAACTAATTTGTGCAACAGGTAGATTTATTTCGTTTTTTGGTAAAGGGAATTAATTCTATGCTCGAGAATGTCTTCTACTAAATTAAAATTATATATAGCGCAACGCCGTTTGCTTTGATATGAGTAGTCGAAATACAGGTAAAGCAAGGTAATTAGCTTGCAGGTGAGTAACATGTAAATCAGAGTTTGCTATTTAGGAAAATCGCTATTTAAATGGAGCATCAATAACTGCCCCACATAATCAACATTCGGTTGACCCATAAAAATGTAATTTCTGACGTGTGGATGAATGAATTAGTCTGAAATTACTATTCTGACGGCACGACTAAGAGGTTCGCAGGTTGTTCTGGGATGTTTAGGTATATATAGCTTTTCGGCGGGAGATTTAGGTCATTCTAGGTCGGTCAGTCTTCGTCTTCGCTCGCTTTTCTTTTTTCTTTAACACGTTGTTTGGAAAGCTTTTGTAAATAGTCTACTGTAAAATGTACTAGTTTATTAAGTTGACCATTTCCTCGGGGTTTCGTGCTGCTGCATTAGACGAGGAATACGTTTCCACACAATTTTGGCCACTTCTAAAGGGTGGTTTTAGTGGTTTTTCGTATCTGGCGTAGCACACCTTTGTATTCTTGGAAACAATAGTCGTTCTTTGTAAGATTTTAGATTGTAATCAGGATATCCTTTGCATCAGATGACTGACTTTCACATTGAATGTCTCGTGCTAGTGTAGTCAGAATGCATGTTTACTGTAAAAACAGGAAAGATACTGTCATAATAAGACAAGTTGCATAATCATGCTCTTAACAAGAAGGTGTCTTGATTCATATTAATAATTGAAATATTACTCAGCTTACCAGTGCTGTCTACCTAAAATGCCATTCGGTCTTATCGTTCGTGTTTATGCTTTGATCAGGGTCGACGTTTCTTTCAGTTTCTTGAATTAGGCGTATATATCTAAGCAACTTTATAAATGGAGAACAAAATCTGTCGGGTAGGACCCTAGAAGTAGCTCTGTACTTTCGGCCGTATTAATTCTCTAACCATCAATTGGGCATAACTTGCGATCAAGGGGGGGGGGGGGGGGGGGGGGGGGGGGGCTACGGCTTTATTTAGAAACCACAGAATACGTTTATGCCTGAGTAGGAAGTTTTTATGGCCGCTTTCATTTCGATTTTATTGTTGTAGTCAGGAGTTGCTGTGGTCGAATAACAATGTTTATGCAGTTCTTCATCATTTGCCGAGTTTGACCGCGAAGTACATTGATTTCTAGAAAGTAAGGTTTAAACATGCCGGATATTCTTAGTTTGCTTTCGGAATTATCTCAGAGCAACTATCGCTCATTATTTTTGAATTCAAAATTATCGAATCTCCATCACAAATTCCGTCTAGCGGCAGTGGCGGGTCCGTACCCTTTCCTAGTGAGGCGATACGGTTTTTCCGGCCCCGTTACATCAAGGCGTAAGGAACTCATACGGGACTTTTTCCATGTAAAAAAAAAAAAAAAAAAAAAATAGCGCGCGGGTCCGTACGGGTCATGTGATAAATGATTACATGAAATGACCATTTGCCACGAGCGTGCGAAAAAAAAAAAATTCTGAGTTACCGACGTGAACCGAACCCATGGTCTCTCAGATACCGGTGGGCACTCTAACCGTTGAGCTAAGGCCTAATATTTTTTTTACGAGAAACAAATCAAGTTGTAAATGACGTCATACTTCGTCAGAATGAATTGAAGCAATGTCTACAGTTAATTTGGTGACCATAGGGTAAACGGTTTTTAGGTAAGAAAGAAGGACACATCCTCGTCCCAAAAGGTCAAGAAAAAAACCGGCCTGAATAGTGATAAGTCACTACACGGCTGCAAAATCGGTGTCGCCATTGTTAAATGTTTTGGTTAAATGGAATACATGAAGAAATAGAGTATTTACAGCCTGTATTCTATTTAATGCTGCATTTTATGTAGTAACTCCAAAGATTTTGATTTGTTTGCGGCGAACTGGAGCGTGACGTAATGAATATATGAAAGGCATATATGAACTGCGGATTAATGATGAAATGAATGCACTGATCCTGAGTCCTTTTTTAAACTGGCGTGTCTTACGTATAACCGGCGCTCAGATGACTTGCAATTGTTTCATCTTGTAATGGTGTAGAATTTTGTTAAAGGTGTCCACGGAATGCCACGCGGGAAAGAAGGTCTCCTTGACAAGGATTTACATTGTTATTATATTGCATTGAGTGGGAATTCAAACTTTGTCGATTAGTGTTGTTTTTTTATTTATTTATTTATTTATTTATTTATTTATTTATTTATTTATCTATTTATTTATTTATTTATTTATTTATTTATTTAATTATTTATTTATTTATTTATTTATTTATCTATTTTTTATTTTATTTTTGTGATTGCGAACAAATTCAACGTATTACACAGCTGCAAAGCACGTGAATAATCAGAGTCTCGCAGAATCAAAGGGGATACCAGCTCTGCAGCTTTTACAGTTTTCAGCTTTGATCAGTAAAATTTACTAGATGCAGCGTTGGCCTATTTTGTCAGCCAACGCCCGTGAAATGGCTTATTTCTTCCATTTTATTTGAAGAAAACGTCGATTTTTCTTTCTTTCCAACAGAACAATTATCTCTTCAAAGATTATATTTTTCTTAGCGAAAGCCCACTCAGTTTGAACTACAACAAAATGATATATATAAATAGTAACGTTGAAATTTCCATATACCTCGAGCGTGGGACAAAGAAAAAATCCTGAGCTCCCGACGGGAATGGAACCCTTGGCTTCCCAAATATCGGTTGGGCGCTCTAAATAATAACGTAAAAAAATAGTCTACTGGACTTTTCAACAAACACATACTTGACGACGAACGCATAAATTGCAAACAATGGCACAATTAGAACGGCAGAGTATTATAAACACCTGGAAATCACTTCATGGCATTGCCTCAGACCATGTGAGACAGCTGATGACATATTATACCACGTAATACTAAACAACACTCGGGTTAGCCTAATTAGCACTCCGGTTAGCCTAAATAGCACTCTGGTTAGCCTAACTAGCACTCCGGTTAGCCTAACTAGCACTCTGGTTTGCCTAAAAAGCATTTTGTTTAGCCTACATTAGCTTAAGGTTGCTTGCGGTTAGCCTTTATACTGAGGTTAGGATTTATAGCCAAACGTTTCAGAATTCTGGCAGTTGGTCGTCGGTGGCCTAGTGGGTATGATAGTCGCTTGGTATTCCGACGACCCGGGTTCGAATCCTCTTTCTGCCAACTCTTTTTAATATCAAAAAAAACAAAAAACAAAACAAAAGATAAGTGAGATCTTACATCATGTATGAAAGAATAAGAAGTCCACTTGGTCTGAAACAATGCCATGAAGTGCTTTCCCTAAGGCCGCGCTGGACCCTTGCTAGCCTGCGAACGCAGACGTATTTCCGGCTGTCGCGGAGACAAGCGACAGCCGGAAATACGTCTGCGTTCGTAGGCTAGACCCTTGCTCTCATTATGTATATATTTATTTAAAGAGTATGTGGGAACTGCGACGACTTAAAGCCGCGCTGGACCCTTGCTTTCATTATGTATGCATTTATGCACGAACTGCGACGACTGAAGCCGACGGCAAACGAAATATTCATGAAATTAATTTCTAAACGTTCTTTGTATCAGTAATTACACGTTATTGTTCTCAGCTTTGACAGCTTTGTGTCCCGTGCGCTGGAACGTAGCGAATTATCATAATTAGATTCACAGCTATGAATATAGCGCACGTTGTTGTAAACATAGACTCGGAAGGTCTTCGGAAGCCTCAAAACCTGCAATTTTGTGTCCAAGTTTTCTCCGCCGATACAGAATTTCATGACTTGATTTGCAGAGCAAATAAACTTGGTGTACTCTATTGTGTTCTGGTCAAAACCGATTTTTAAAATCCCTTTTCAAAAAGAAGATTAAGCACGTTTCAAAGTTTAGATTTCACATTTTTACCCTCTTAGGAGCCAATAACTCCTAGTAATTATTGAATTCGAGAATTTCGTTCGAACCAGAACACAAAAGAGGTTGTGATTTACCACTAGGTTATATAGACCGTGTTTTCACGGCACCGATTGTCTCGCTTAACATTCCTGAAAGTGCTTTGTTTACAGACATCGTTAAGCGACTTAAAAATGATAGGTGTTTTCATGAGTGAGATTTAAGTAACTTGAGGAGGGCAGCAGCGCAACTAAATCAATTTGAATAATGGCGGGAGATGCCGACGAAGCTCGTATGTGCGTCTTCGCTTCTTCTTTTCATTAGTGTGTTTATGCGCTTTATTTGGCGAGAACATTTCCGTATCTCGAGGAATATGTTCCAGTCTGTTTGCAATTTTGTTAGACCAAATCTACTACGACATGGCATGAACATTCCAGTGGCAAAGCGAGCATCTCTTGCTTTGCGGCGGCTTGCAACAGAAAATTCATACAGGACTTGTTTTTGGAGTTGGAAGATGCACTGATCTAAAATTAAAAGACGAGTTTTACTCAGCACTAAGTTCCCAAGAGGCATAAAAAAGAATCCGTGTTCTATTTTAGCCTGCGAATACAGCCGCCTATTTCCGATTTGACAGCCTTGTCAGATGAATGACCGCAAGTTGCTTTTCATTGGCAGAAATTAATTGCCGACTCGCTTAAGCTACCTGGTTTGGTGGCTTAAATTTAATGAGAATTGCATTGAAGTTTGCCGACTCGCTTAACTTTAAGCGAGTGGGAAAAGTAGCTGTTTTCACGAGATTTCCGGTTGTCACTCGCTAAGCGACCTGAAAAATCGCTCGTGAAAACACGGCCATAGTCGTTTAATTTGGTGCGCTATTCTAGCTGGAAACTTGGACACAAAATCGCATTATCTGCAGATTAACACTTAAGAGCTTGTAACATCAAAGTAAACGGGTCATCTCTCAATAAAACGACAATCATGATAAAATTCCATCAACCCCTATTATCCTTGAAAAGTTTTGAAGGAATCGGTGTTCAAAATTCGAAGAATTAAACATTTACAACATGACACCCCGTCAAAATAAATTGCTAATGAATTTATTAATGAGCAAGGGTCCAGCGCGGCCTTAAGCCGACAACGAACGAAGTATTCATGAGAATATATTTCTCAAAGTTCTTTGTAAAAGCAATTACACGTTATTGAGGTCGTTATTGTTCTCAGCTTTGTGTGTCGTGCGTTGGAATGCAGCAAATTATCATAATTAAATTCGCAGTTTTGATATAGCGCACGCTGTTGTAAACATTGACTCGGAACGTCTTCGGAAGCGGCAAAACCTGCAATTTTGTGTCCAAGTTTTCTCAAGCGATACAGAATTTCAGGAGTTGATTCCTAAGGAACATAAACTTGGGGTACTCTTTTGTGCCCTGACAGAAGCGAATTTAAAAAACTCCCTTTCAAAAAGAAGATACCACGTTTCAAAGATTAGATTTCAAATTTTTACTCTCTTAAAATTCAATAACTTCCAACAATTTCTGAATTCGAGAGATTTCGTTCTGTCAGGGCACAAAAGAGGTTATTATTTATCACTAGGTTAATTTGTCATTTAATTCGGTGCGCTATTCTAGCAGAAAACTTGGACACAAAATTGCATTATCTGCACAGTTTAACTTGGCTTGAAACATCACCGTAACCGGCAAGCTGCCAGTAAAACTACAACCATGATGTATTTTCATCATCCCCTAATATCCTTGATAAGATTTAGAGGAATCGATGTTCAAAATTCGATGAGTTATAGCTCAACAAGATAACACCTCCTCAAGAAATTTGGCTAATGAATTTATTAATGAGCAAGGCTCCTGCGCGACCTTAAACACCCTGCTTTGCAAATTAAAATTAGCTGTGTTTTGTTTTCGTGGCTTGAAACGGGAGATTTCCGCAAACGCGCTAAATTTAATTAAATTTGTGTTCTGCGAGGGACTTACACGGAAAATTTAAATTTACTTTAAATTTTAAAGGTCTTCTTGACATGACTCAACATTCTGTTTATCTATCTATAACAGCTTTCATTACATAAGACGTTCAATTTATAATTTAAGTCTCTTTAAGAACCTGACTTGTGTATTTTGTTTTCTCAAAACAATTCATCTCCGCCTCAACAATTGAAATAACATATTTCTACCAAATCTGTTTATAAAAACGAATTATTATGACATTCAAACTCGCATGCTGTGAAAAATGTTTCTCGTTGTCTTTGCCGTTTATTTACATACGGTATTAACATTCGCACAGATGCGCACTTAATTGAGATCCACCTCCTTATAACGGGGTAAAAGTGTAAATTTCAACTTATACAGTATTGTTATTTCTCTTTTCCATTATATTCCCGTTCTGACAGCAAGGCCTTGACTAACCCAGCATTCTGTTAATTCCAACCATAACAGCTTTCATAATTGACGTTTGATATATTATTAATGTCTCTCAAAGAACTTGGGCCTATTCTTCTTGAAACAAACTTCCGCTTCTTAACTCCCGACGAGTTAAAATGAATTGGTGACTTGATGTATTTTTTCCTCGGATCTGTTGCTAAAGAGAAATTATTTTAAAAATATTTCGTTGGCTTTCCGATTGATATTCCGTGGAAAATAAGTAAGGTAAAATGATATCTCCTGGCCTTTATAGCTTAAGTGCGTCATCATTGTTTATCTTATCGGCAGCAGACAGAATAATTTTCTATAATTACGAGCGCCTTCATTTGCCTTTTTAAAACTCGTTTAATTTCGTAAAATTAAAAACTCTCCATATCACCAACAGATCGATAAGTGAAGATCCCTCGTGTAGATCTTGGATATATGTTAACGGTTTTAGTATTTCCACTGTAAGCCATAACAGAAACACTGCATGTTAATATAAAATGTAAACAAACTCGAACGAACCGCTAAACAACTCTGAATAAGAAACACCTACCATCGTGTTTGTTTTTGCTCCGAGGCATGCAATATTTTTCTACGAAAATAAAAACTAAACGATTTTCTATTCTGAAATAAAGTATGCCTAAATTGGCTACCACCTTTACAAACTTATTTTCGTAATTTTTGCTCCAGTAAATTCTAAAAAGGAAAACTTCCGTTTTAGCTGTAATTAGTTTTCCCTGTGACAAGTACGCCCACTTTTTGTCAATAAAACCCGTGTCTGTTTGCGATACATCACTGACTGTTAACGTTAATAGGTGCGTCGTAAGTCACGCCCTCGAGTAGCCTTGAAACGCAGTTGAGCGCCGTACGAAGAACACTTCAATTCAAATTAAATAGCGGTTTTACTGCGCTGAACTGAAACTTCAACAGAAGGAATGATGGGCATGACCTTTAATGCGCTTTCATTGCTATTGGTAACACTTCTTTTGGGACGCTGGCTTCACTGCTTCACTTTTGCTGACCATCTGGGTATGTATTAAGATGCCATTTCTATGCCTGACTCAAGCTGTTAAGCTGAAGGTTCCACTCTTCTAGAATAGCTTTCTAACCAGCTGATAATAAGTAACATTAACATTTCTTAGATAAAATCGTTTACCGAATAACAAGCAAATGTTTTCTAATTAGTCTGTTTACTGAGGGCGAAAAATAAGGGGTAAGCGGAAACATATCGTCATACATAATTTGGTTTTTGCACATTTTCAAGCTAAAACTTGTATATAGTTTATACATTATTACGTATTACCTGCAACCTGGGCTTAAACTCTACATTTATATATCTAACAGTAAATGTGCAGTTATTTAATCGAATCGTGAGCTCAAAATTCCTTACGACTTGGAAAACGTTAACTGAAGTTAACGCTTCGGAAGTTAACGCTTCGGAACTTTCTTCGTTAAGCTTTCTAGTAAACACTCATCGTGTCGAATTGTAGCTTATATATTAGTCAAAAACTAGAGTGAAGAACCATTAAACAACTTCTAAAATTCCAGCTGTAAGCATCTCCCAAAATTTACGGTTCTAACTTCCAGGGAAGTTTATGCTACTGTCGTTCGAGACGACTACTGTGTGAACTGAACTAAAGATTTCGGAAATCGAACGGCTTGCACATGTTTGTGAGTACGCATTTCAGAAACTAGCATTTGTAATTAAATAAAGCGGTGGAAACAGAGAATACTGCCTAAGTAATGATTTCGGTAGATTCGATTTTTAGGCAAAGATTACGTTTAATAACACAGACGTTGGGAGCCAAAACGCTGACGCGTATACACATTAAACGGATGACGCAGTAAGATTCTATTTCCCTTTTTCTACGAATTATGTTGTTGTGTTTACGATTCTTTCAGCCACCGTTAAAAAAAAGGTTTTGTTATATTGTCACTCGACTCTTACCGTATATAACTCCCAAATGTTGTTGTTAGATGCGCGAAGGAATTTTTGCTCTGACTAAAATGTCTTTCAGGAACTTGTCCCAGTTCCGATAAGCGACAATTAGAGGTTTAGAAAATGTTTGAGCGAGTTTGTTGTTCTCATTTATGAGATGCCAGTGTTTCCTCTGAGATTCTTCTAAAGATTCGGAGTAGCCTGGTTCAAAGTAGTGACAAAAGGCAAAACATTGTTAGATGTCGCAGTTATGCTTTGTAAAGCTTAGTGTATTTCGGCTAACATTTTCTTGGCGAGTTCCCGAGGGTAACCTCGCTCGATTTATCGAGTCAGAAATTCTAGTTTTCGTAACTCGAAAGTTTCTTTAACCGAGTTTGTTCTCAGTAAACGCAGAGCTTCCCCATTGATAAAACCCTTTTTAACACTGAAAAAGTGACACGAGGAGAAAAGCGTACATGGAAAAGTTTGTGTAGGCTTGAAATGAGTTCGAACACCTAACGTTTGCTGTCAGTGAACCGTGATCCTTTGCAAACGTCAGTGTCAAGGAAAACACTTTTTTTTTCTAATGACATTTCATGCGTGAATTTGATAGTGGCGTGGAATAAGTTTGCGAAATGGACAAAGTCGTTAATTTCTCGCTCGAATAGAGTCCCCACTGAAAATATGTCATCGATAAATCTATTCCAGAGAATAGGTTTGTGTGGGCTAGCTAGAAGTAGCTGTTTTCGATATGAGCCATAATAAAGACTTCGAAAGGTACGGCCATTTTGGTGCCTAAAGCGATTCCGTGAATTTGTAAATAGTGTTTGTCGTGGAATTTGAAAGAGATTTCTTTTAGGATTAGTCGCATGAAGTCTTCCAAGAATGATGTTGGGATAGGAGGTTTCGACTGATAATGTTCTTCCTAGTATTGACAAACAACACTTATCCTTTCCTCTCGAGGAATGTTAGTGTAGAGAGAGCAAACTTCTAAAGTAACAAGAACCGCTTTGTCTGGCAGTGGAGTATTTTTTATTGAAGTTTATAAAATAAGCGGTGTCTTTGATGTATGACTCTTGCTTTTTGGCGATAGGTTGCAAAAGCAAATCAACGAAACTAGAAAGTCGTTCTGTTGGGCCACCGCTACCAGAAACTATAGGTCTGCCGACCGGAGTAGGTTTCTATATTTTGGTCAGCGTGCAAAACTCTCGTATTCTTGGTGGATTTTGGCCAGTGTTGAGCCATTTGTAAGTCATGTTGTCAATGTGTACGTTGGAGAACAGTGTGTTGACTATTGCTTTGACTTTAACGGCTCTTTGGGAGTATATAGGTTCTTCAAGAGGTTTATAAAATTTCTCGTTAGAGACTTGTTCAGAAAGCTTAACTCATTTTAATTTCATTTTTATAGCTTTACTCTACATAACACAACACTGGTTTTCTCGCAGCCTTTGCCGTTTATTTACACACGGTATTAACATTCGCATAGATGCAGACATCATCGAGATCTACCTTTGTATTACGGGGTGAAGAGTAAATTTCAAGTTATAAAGTATTCCTATTTCTCTTTGCCATTAAATTCCCGTTCTGGCAGCAAGTCCTTGAATAACCCAGCGTTCCGTATATTCCAACCATAACAACGTTCATATTAGACGGGTAATGTCTTATTAATATCACTGAAAGAACTTGAACCTTTGTTCTTTCAAACAAACGTCCGCTTTTTAACTCCCGACGAGTTAAGAGGAAGAGGTGAATTGACAATTTGTTTTCCTCAGATCTGTTGCTAAAATAATTTTTTTTTTTCGTTACATTCCAATTCATATTCCGTGGAAAATAAGTATGGCATATCCTGGCCTTTTTAGCTTAAGCCCATCATCATTGTTTAGCTTAAAGACAGTAGACAGTATTAGTCTCTAAATACGTGCGCCTTCATTTGCCTTTCAACAACTCGGTTAATTTCGTAACTATAACAAACTCTCTTTATCACCAACGGATTGATGAGTGAAAATCCCTCGTGTCGAAAGCCTACTAAGGGGAAGCAGTCGATAGAACTGTAACCTAACTCAAAAAAATAGATAGAGTGTGAATCAGAAAACGGAGCACTTTAAAAAACGGAGCACTTTAATTAATCATAAATATGTAAATTTCAGCAGAACATTATCAAATGCCAGTTCAAACTGCAAGAAATATAAACAAATGGACAGTAAGAGCCAACATGTTATTTTTTTTTAACGAATAATAAAAGTGTTCATCTCCACTGTTAGCCATAACTGAGACATTGCATGTTAATATATATAATATGTAAACAATCCCTCTAACGTTGAACCGCTAAACAATTTTGAATAAGAAACACCTGCCATCGTGTTTGTTCTTCTCCAATGCATCCAATCCTTTTCTACAACTATGCCAGAATGAAACTTAATAATTTTCTATTCTGAAATAAGGTATGCTCAAATGCACCATCACTGTTGATTATGTATTTTTTATCTTGCTCCAATAAACGTCAAAAAGAAAAGCTTCCGTTGCAGTTGTAATTAACTTTCCCTGTGACAAGTACGCCCACTTTTTGTCAATAAAACCAGTGTATACTTGCTATGCATCACTGACTGTTAACGTTAAAAGGTGCGTCGTAAGTCACGCCCTCGAGTAGCCTTGAAACGCAGTTGAGCGCCGTACGAAGAGCACTTCAAACAAAATTAAAAAAGCGGTTTTACTGCGCTGAACTGAAACATAAACATAGGGAATGATGGGCCGTACCTTTAATGCACTTTCATTGCTGTTGGTAACAGTTCTTTTGGGAGGCTGGCTTCACTGCTTCGCGGTTGCTGACCACCTCGGTACGTAAGATGCCATTTTTATGCCTGACTCAAGCTGTAAAGTTGAAGGTTTCAGTAATCTAGAATAGGTTTCTAACCAGCTGATAATAAAACGGCTTGGAAAGTAAACATTTATGAAAAAAATGTTGACATTAAGTAACAATACCATTTCTTAGATAAAATCGTTTACCGAATAAACGCCAGAAACACATGTGATGTGTAATTTGGCTTTTGTACCTTTTCAAGCTAAAACTTGTTTATAGTTTATACATTATTACGTATTACCTATAAGCTGGGCTTGAATTCTAAATTTTTATATCTAACAGTAAATGCACCTTGCGAATTTTTATTCGAATCGTGAGCTCAAATGTCCTTGCGACTCTGAAACTAGTAATCTTTCGTCATGTCAAATTGCAAGTCGTGTCAAAATGTAAGTCAAGGACTCCTATGAAGAACCATTCAACAGCTTCAAATATTCCAACTGAAAGCATCTCCTAGAAAAAGATGGTTTTAACTTCCAAGGAAGTTTAAGCTACTGTTGTTCGACTACTGTGCGAATTGAACTTATCGGCTTGCACGTGTTTTTTGGTTTGCATTTTTAGGCAACTGATGCCGTTTTTTTAATTTATGAGATTTTGTTTGCTTTTCATTTTACGAATTATGTTGTTTTGTTTAGGATTCCCTCAGCCCCCGTTTTTTTTAAGACCCGTGTCGCCTCCTATTGATTGGTATTTTGAAAAGCTGCTTTCTTGAGCTACTTTCTTGAGCCAATCTCGTCAAACCTAGCTAGAGTATCAAAAGACGCCAAAATCAACATAAATACATATAAAAAATGTAGTTTCTTGGCCGAGTAACGTCAATAATTATTCACCTTCACACATTCATGCAAAATATCACCCAATATCTTTAGTATAGCCAACTTCTTAAAATGCAGGCTCAACCTTTTGGATGATATTTAAAAAAAGCAAGCAAATAAAATAATAAATTAGGTATCTTTGTTATATATTTATTGCAAAGAATAATTGCCGTGGTTAAAAATAATAATAATAATAATAATAATAATTACCCAATAAATGGCCTTGGTCTCGTAACTCAGTGAATAGAACGCCCACCCGGTGTTTGGGAGGTCGGGGGCTCGATTCCCGTCGACAGGGACTCAGTTTTTTGTTTTTATTTCTTTCACCGGCTCGTGACATAATTAATATTTCATCTTTCAATTATTAATTACCATTTTTATTTGCAGGTCTCTGCCGTCGTCTAACATTTTCCACATGGATTAATGGATACGCTCTGCATGGTCACGTGATTAAAAACCTTTCTCTATTTGTGGTACCATCAATACGTAGTGCCTGTAAAAACCGATGCATAATGGATCCCGTATGTGTATCCGTGAACATCGGTCCACCAACTGAAGACAAATTTATCTGCGAACTTAGCGATTCAGACCACATTCGACACCCTAAAGATCTTCTAAGACGGGAAGGTTTCATTTATATAGGCTCAGACGTAATATATGTTTACACTCAATTGACAAAATTTTCGCTTTTGAATTTGATTTTAGCAAAGTTTAGCTATGTAAATAGAGATAAAGAGGTATCCTTCGTCTTATCAGAATAACCCATGCTTCAGTGACCCATGTCTTCATGATTCCACTTGCCTGAACGGATTTACAGACAAACAATATATCTGCGAATGTCAAACTGGTTTCACGGGAGAACATTGCGAAAAAGGTAACGAGTAAAATTATTGCTTAACATTTTATTTATTTCCCGAGAAGCGTGAAATGACTGTGTTATATTTTCTGTGAAAGGTGATCCAGACATCTCTCCTTTTTGCTGCCACCCTCTGAATTTAGCACAACTTTAAAAGTAAACATAATTTTCTATTGCTTTCTCTTTGATTCACTGAGGTGTCTTCTAAGAATATCAAGTTTAAATCAAGCTGGTAATGATTCACATAGAATTCATCATCTTTATTTAGACATCGACGAGTGTGCCTTGAAAACCGACAACTGTAGTAATCAGGCCGTCTGTAATAACACCGAAGGATCATTCAACTGTTCATGCAAGCCGGGGTTTGTCGGAAATGGAACCAGTTGCACTAGTAGCTTTATATACCTAAATGAAATGTCACGCTCTGTTTTCTTCGATTAGACAAATTTCCTAACAGAAATCATATGTATTCATGCTAATTGATGTTACAGTACCATCTAAACAAATCAGCCTCGGCCATCTATTTGTTTTGGAGGCTATTCAATGGAGCAAACGGCTTTTTTACTATTCAATTGAAAGATATAATTCTAAAAAAACTCTTCAGAGGCTTATTTTATATTTGGATGTGCAAGGAAGGACTAGCGTAACAAAGCTGATCAGCTATCAAATTGTAAATCAACGAAAAATAGTATAACATTTCACGTTATTCATGATGCCTAGAGGTTTGAGAGTGTTACCTCCATCAATGAAATCTCCTTACCTTGCTTTCCGTTCACTGTCACTATTGGAGTAAATGCGTTCGAGTGGAATGGGTGTAATGTCTTTAGTGGCAAGATCATTAGCAAGAAAATATTCTTAAACTGTAACGTACTGGGCTTTTATCTAGACTTATCACAACTCCTGCCCTATTTAAGTCTCAGTCAGATTACAAGAAAAGTTAGGAAAAAATCTGAATTAGAATCACAAGTTCGGGGGATTCCTTGTCCTGAAATCGTGTACACTTGTATGCGAGAGTGGATATTTCCTTTGAGAATGCCGTGGGAATTCGAGAAAGATACGGAACCGATCGACCGAAACATAGGATGAAGAATGCAGGATTCGGGATTACAGACAAGAGAAAAGAAACGCAAAGTCGAAGAAAAGCTGGCTAGCGTCCTGAACGATGACGATCCTGAAGTGAGCTGTTGCAAAAATATCAAGAACAACAGGAAAAAACCTTGACGGTTATACCTCGCTCGGAAAAGCTTATGAATGTATGGCGGAGAATTTAAAATAGCGTGCACGTTTTGTCGTTGATAGCGAAGCATCACATAGAAGAACTAACGATTCGAGAAGTTGGAAAACGAAATCGATGAAGGATTGGATCTAGAAAAGGAGTTTACCGACGAGTTTCACCAGCATCCCTTTCAACAGAGCAAATAAATCGAAAGCCAGCAACTACAGCTAGAAAGGAAATTATCACAAAAATTACCCAAGGATCGAGTCATATAAACGCGAAACGACAATTTCGACCACGTGCATTCAGTTGAAACCCCATCACTGGAAACGCCGAACGATCGACGTTCTGTCGATGTTTCTGACGCCGGTTCCATCGCTGCTAACCGCAGCATGCATCGGCAATTGGCGAGATTCCCAAAAATAATTTTCACAGGAAACAGAATAGATTTTTGTCGCTAGAACGCAGCTTTTACGAGTTGTGTCGAGATGACTTCAAATTAGCAGCAGTTGAAGTTATCACGTTAGGAAACGTGTCTAGCTGGAGAACCTGCGAACAACACAAAAAGGTTGGGATACTCGTGCTTTGGCCACCTGATACGCTTCGTACAGAGCAGCCAAAGTACGCTTATTTTGGAGGTATTGGAGGAAACCGAAGGCAAGCTCATTCTCACCTAGAATACCCGATCCGGGGAGGTAATGTCGAATAACCATCATTGGAAAGACCTGCCTAAGAAGCAAGCAATGCAACACAAATAGGTGCAAAGGAACTCATTGGCATATGCTTCGCTACGATAAAGCGCCATCTGCTGAATCTCGTCTGCTGCCAAGAGCAGAATCTTTCATCTAACATTCGACCATGCTCATTCAGCGCCAACGATCAACGCAAATACAATACCGAGATCACCCATGGAGGGGAATGGTACCAGTCTACCAGTTACTGTTTGAAACATGAACACTTTCCGCATTAGCTCCCATCTGAAGTTGTTCTTTCCCACGGGGAACCTTAAAGTTGAAGATGTACTAATGGGTCATCTATTTGACTTTAGCTACACCGGCAGAGACCAGCTCGTGAGTGCTGTTGATGCTTGCGTTGGCGACTAGGTCAACCAGTTTTGAGTTACAAGAATTTCCCCGTTAGAATTCGCAGACACTGGTTGGCACATGATTTTTGAAGGAACGTTTATAAACGGATTTCAAGTTTCTCTTGTCGATTTGGGAGGGGAAGGTGTTAAGGATACTTTTTTCCTTAATTTTCGAGTAATTTTCGGTCACTCTCGTGTTAGATATTAAGCACCGTTGGTCGTTCGAGATATTTTATTGTTTGATCCGTAGTCAAAAACATCGCATCGAGATCGTGTATCGTCGTCGTCATCGAAGAGCATTAATCCGACGTAAAAAAGCTTGGAAAAGTTCATGCAATATTTCATCGCTTTATGTCATCGTAGAAACGACTACAACGGGCAGCGTTGCTGAACATTCCTTCACGCATTCCTGGACTCAACATTTTGCAAGTCTTCCTTCTATGTATGAATGAAATTTTCGTTTGAATACAATATTATTCAATAAAAAGGACTAATGAATTAATTATACTTAAAAAAAATGGTAGAGCAACGCACTGGTATCGCGGAAGTGATTTGTTCAAATCCAGTTATAGTATTTTCAGGTTAAAAAATGCAATTGCTTAAATTCCTTACGTACTAAAAGCATCATTTCATTTATCTCATCATTAATCCGCAGCTTATGTACAGCTATTTCGAGAAACGTTGTCGGAAAAAAAAGCACAAAACTGCACAAGCCAATTTCGAAAGGTAGTATGGGTAGACATATTGAGCTACTGCACCTGTTGAATACTAATCAGATATAACAACAAAATAAGCACGAATTTCAGGTCTTCTTTCTTTTCAGACATGTACCTTTAGCCCCTCTGAAGTTTAGAAGGATTTTCCTCACTCAAAGACATGTGACAGTAAAAGTAAAAAGGTATTGGTCCCTGAGAGAAAAAACAAATTTTCCACGTGCAAAAATACAAACTTGGCCAATAAGCAAAACTAGGCCAATATGCAAAATTCCAGTGAATACCCATGCCAGCTTTCGGCCTTGTCGCGTGCACTTTGATGTTTTTTTTTTTTTTCCGACAAACTTTCTCGAAATAGCTGTATGCCTTTCATATATTGAGGACGTTCTAATGTGCATCTCATTATATTTATCTATTAGATATCGACGAGTGTTTCAGCGAAACTAACAACTGCAGCCTTAATGCATTCTGTAGTAACACCAAAGGATCATTCATTCAATTGCATTTTTTGCAACGTATAATTGACCTGCTCCCAACGTATCAAGGCTTCACCACAGCTCAGTTGGTAGAGCAACGCACCAGTATCGCGGAAGTCTTTGTTCAAATCCTGTTGTAGCCTATTCAGGTTAAAAAAATACAATTGCTTAAATTGCTTACGTACTGAAAGGATCATTTCATTCATTTCATCATTAATCCGCATTTTATATGTCTTTCATATATTGAGTTGAAGTTTGATCTCTTCACATTTTGCACATAAATGCCGAAAATCCACGCACCCTCATGAAATGTTTGTGACACCCAAGCTAGACCTATGTATGTCGTGACAAAAGAAAACATCATTTTTACGACTGTTTTTGCGTATGCAAAACGGGAGTTACGGATTGAGTGGCAATTCGAAGCCATCCTTCCTTCATTCCTTCAGTCGATCAGATGTAAACAAAAGGCCGTTGACAGATGGTTGGCAGACCTACATGTAACGCTACTCTCAGTTTGACGTTGCGGTTTATTAAGACCGATGACAGACCATTGTTTATATAACTTTAGGCGCTGATGGTTTTGTTTTGATGGGTATATGATGATAATTTGAAAATCGATTGTGAACATATTTTATTTTTGTTTTACCTTAAATCAGGTGTATGTTGTTTCTGCCCTATAGAAAACTCAACAGAATTTTCTTAAGTTTGCATTTGACGGTGAAAGCGAAATTGAAAGCGAAGTTTGTGTAATCGCCAGCTGACAGAAGATTATCAGTGTCACGCGACAAAGGTCAACGCAGCCGATTTCAAAATATATTTTATGCGACGCTTAATCTTCACAGCAATCAAAGAATGCAAGATCAAACTTATCATGCTCATGGCACTATCAAAACACATTCCGGAAATTGACGTCAATCGTACACGCTGTACAGGGAAAAGAGTGTACTCACGCTAGCACGAAAACACGCAAACTTGAATTGTCTGCTTGGAGCTTGCTTCTTTTACAACCAATGCAAAACAAAATGAAACACAACGTAAATCCGTATAGATCTTTACAAGTGATGCACGTTCGACTTCGACGATTTAATTCAAGAACTCGCACGAACACATTGAACGATGACGTCATCGCTTAAAAAAAAAACAGTCGTGGCCTCATAGGGCCTTTGATTCAAACCATTGAAACTCCAATATGGTATCTTGAAAAAATGAGAACCACAGAATAAGAAGTATTTACCGAATTACTCAAGATAAACATGGTTGAAAGTTTGCACCGAAACATCACTTACTTGCAAACATATTTATTTCATTCAAATTGGCTTCTTCTTATCTTTCGAGTAAAGATTGAAACTGAAAAGGCACTTACCTTGTTAGCTGTGAAACAAACTCGGCAGTGAGATCACCGACAATAGAACATAAAGTTCTCGAACTCACGTTTTATTTGTTGCTTGTCATCAGCTGCGATCAGTCTAGATCTCACTTTGAGAGCCTTCGACTTGCAGATGGTTATTCACCGAAGTGGAAGTGAATAGCACTATGCTAATCACCTCAAAGATAACCAATCAAAGCCCTTGAAAAGCACTATTCACTTGTGTGGTATACAGCTATTTCAATAAACATTGTCGGTTTGAAGCTTATGAGATGTGGTCATATGGTAAAACGAAACTTTTTGCGTTCTTTTTCTCTTCAGACAGAAAGAAGAAAAGACCCTTTTTCGCCGAAGTTACATTTAAAAAGAGTAATCCGAACCACAAAACAGCAAACAAAAAGATACAAAAAAGGTTTCACGGAAAGAAAAACAAATACTCCACGTGCAAAAATACAAACTTGTAAATTTCCTCAACGCTGATATGCAAGTTCCAGTAAATACCAATGCCACTATTCAGTCTTGACTCGTAGGCTTGAAGCTTTAATCTGACAACTTTAATTAATTAGCTGTATACTAAAAAGCCATGTATGTTGCTCATATAATCGGGTCTTTTTGTCCAGAATGTACTAACATTTAACCCTCGGACATACAAAGGGAGTGGATGCCACACATTCCACCTCCCGGTATCTGAGAGTAACTAAACCCCAATTTTGTTTTCAGAGGAACTATGTACACGTTCATAGTCACACTTTAGATCCTTCACTGTTATAGACCTGGACGAATGCAGTACAAATGACCATGCCTGTGACGTCAAGGCAGATTGTATGAATACCAAGGGCTCATATTCTTGTAATTGCACAGCTGGATACACAGGAGACGGACAAACATGCAATGGTAGGAAACAAACAGTCTAGCAAGCAAATACTAACAGTGTCAATTTTTGTAGGAAAATGTTCACTTCCAAACTGTTTAATTTCAATTTGGCAATTATAAAATTTCTTGTGCGCTGATTGGATGAGAGCCATACTGTATAAGCAAAATTATACAGTTCTCATAGTTTAAAATTCTGCCATGGGTATTTTCGCTCGAAACTATAAGACAAAAAATAATGAATAACCCGAATAGGTTCGTTGTGTCCGAGAATATTCAGGCACCGAATGACGACCCCCTGGTTGGTAAACAGATATTTTGTCATAATTATACCAACATCAGACTAAGAAAACTGACATACTAGGTGACCAGACGAAACAAAAGAAAACGTTGATTTATCACAATAGGTAAAGTTCTCTGCTGGATTTCAATCCATTGTTTAGGGTAGTTGCTAGGTGTTTGATGTATTATGCCTCTTTGTATAAGAGGGAATCCAATTAATGTTACAATCTAATACCGACAACTCCCATCAAAACCGACAACTTTAGCCTGCATTAATTCCAACTGAAGTTAACTGCCGTTACCAGATTGGACATTTTATTAATTCCAACTGGTCAGTGGCGCGCGAAGGTACGGGTGGAAATTAAAAAAAAAAAAGGCCGATATGTCTACAAATACGATTATGATGACATTAATAGCGACATTGCCGTTATCATTGTATGAGCACAAGTACAGGAAGACCTACTAATGTGCAATTCATTATCTTTATACATTAGATATCGACGAGTGTGCCATCAAAACTGACAACTGCAGCCTTAATGCCATCTGTAATAATACAGAAGGAGCATTCAATTGTAGTTGTGAGCCTGGGTTTGTTGGAGACGGAATCAACTGCACTGGTAATATTATAACATACTTTGGCATTTTTGAAATGTAACGCTCTGAAGAAGACCTGTTTATGTGCATTTCATTATCTTTATGTATTAGATATCGACGAGTGTGCGATCAAAACTGACAACTGCAGCCTTGATACCTTCTGTAATAACACCGAAGGGTCATTTAACTGTACTTGTAAGCCTGG
>OY855907.1:7519147-7526338 GCA_963693305.1 Meandrina meandrites
CAAGATGCTACGTTTGCAATTCGAAGCGTGTCTAGCTGGAGAGGCTGCGGATGCCATAAAAGGGAATTGGAATGCTCATTGGGAGAGTACGAGACAGCCAAAGCACGCTTATTTCGGAATTATGGGGAGCCGAAGGCAAGTTCAGTCGTCTCATCTAGAAGAACTTAAAACATCTCCAATTGATCTGTGACATCAATGACAAAGAACTGTATACCTTGATATCTAATGCCTTTGAAGCTGTATATTAAATAGAAGCAACCGATCTCGATTAACAGCCACGCAATGGTAAGCAACACCTCTCTAGAAGATCTTCTCGAAGCTATTTTTATTATCAAAATTACAGTTCTATGGTATTAATGGACCTGCGCATAAATGGTTTTCTTCTTATTTAAAAAGTCGCACACAAACCTGTCGAGTAAATTGTAATAAATCATTCGAGAGGTTTCTTCAATGTGGTGTTCCACAGTGAACTATCTTAGCCCGTCTTTTATTCTTATTGTATATAAACGATCTACCCAACTGTCTTTCTCACTCGCAACCAAGAATGTATGCTGACGATACCAGCATTACTTTTGCGACCAATAGTGTCGAAGAAATAAATTAATGTATAAATTCTGATCAAGAAGAAATTCAATTATGGCTTGCAGCTAATAAACTTACACTAAATTTGACAAAAACGGAATTGTAATTAATTTGATCTACACAAAGGCTGTCTAATCTACTTGAGAATCCCTCCATCAAAATAAATCAAATCCCTGTTGAACAAGTATCCACTACGAAATCTCTCGGCGTACATATTGATCAAAATCTAAATTGGGAATTTCAAAAAGAGGAAATTTAAAAAAAAGATCGCCTCCGGCGTAAGCGCCATTAAACGCATAAGGGATTTTGTTCCACGTGAGATACTTCTCACCGTTTACAATTCATTAATTCAGCCTCATTTCGATTATTGTAGTGTAGTGTGGGGATGCTGTTTAAAGGGACTCTCTCAGAAACTACAAAAGCTACAGAACCGTGCTGCGCTTATCATAACCTTCTCTAATTATGATAGAAATACTGACGAACTCTTACATAGTTTTAATTGGCACAAACTTGAGCACCAAAGGGCCGTGAGAAAATCGATTGTGATGTATAATGCTGTGAACAACCAGACTCCGAATTATTTGAATTCTCGGTTTTCTCGCGTAATGAAGCCTTGACTTAAAATCTCAGGAATACTGAAGGAAAGCTATCCATACCACAGCCGCGCACTAATTATTGCAAACGAAGTTTTAGCTACAGCGGGGTTGTGTTATGGAATAGCTTACCGAATGAAATAAAACTATCCAGAACACTTAACGAATTTAAGAACAAATTGAAAAATCACACTTTCGGATCTTCTTACATTTAAATTTTGAATATACGGCATCCTTGTAAAGCAGGTTTTGTTTGCTTGTTCGTATTAGTAGTTAGTTTCTCTTAGTTAGTGTAGTAAAGTGTTTTTATCCTTTGTTTTTTTTATTGTCTGTACCTGAATGGATTTTACAGTGTGTAAATAAAGTTACCTATCCTATCCTACCTACCATGTGGGAATGACAACATCTTGTCTGGGCAAAGCACAACACGCCAAAACAGGACGTTGTCATTCCCGCCTCGCAACGTCTGTCATTTTGCCTCGCAACGTAATCAGTCAACCGTGAAATCGAACGCGACAACTGAGACCGTTGACGCTTAACCCGAATCCGCTGTAATAACCGGGTGATATATTGTGATTAATGGTAAATTTCCTGAAAACGGTCATTGCCGTTTTGTAAAGGACATGTTTATTTGATTAAAATATTATGACTGGTAATAGGTCTATTCTAGAAACAACCAGGGATTAGGCGTAAACAGAACGAACGTCGGTTTTAGTAATTTCCACAAGTGTCGCGGGCACGAGTAAAAAAATATAGAAAAATACAGATCTGTTCACAAGTTTAACAAAGAAAAAAATGACATTGGAAATAAATATTGTATGAGAACAAGTGCACATTAAATCTGCTTATCTGCTAATTATTATCTTTGTTTAGATATCGACGAGTGTGCCATCAAAACGGACAACTGCAGCCTGCATGCCATGTGTAATAATTACGAAGGATCATTTAATTGTTCTTGCAAGTCTGGGTTTTTTGGAGATGGCATCAGTTGCACTGGTAACTATAAAACATTACGCCCCATTTCTTAAAATTTAGCCCAGATGCTTTACAGCAAACATGCCTTCTAATTTGTTACAATAAGTACGTTCCACGTGACGTATATAAAAAGATAAAAATACTGGAAACACTAATCTGAATAGTGTTAAATTCCACGAGTGGCGCAGGCGGGAATGGAAATGATATACTGAAAGGGCTATCCTTTTTCAAGTGTGAACAATTTCAAAAAACTGCTAATGAGCAATTGATTTTATTTATTTCTTAGATGTTGACGAGTGTGTCATCAAAATTGACAACTGCAGCCTGAATGCCTTCTGTAATAATGTCGAAGGATCATTCAATTGTACTTGTAAGCCTGGATTTGTAGGAGATGGGATCAACTGCTCTGGTAAATAAGATACTGCTGATTGGTTCTCGAGCCCCCAACTTAAAATGCTTTTGAATTTGACGGCACCCCATCAACCATCCTGGAACTATTAATAACAAATAAATAAATAATAATAATAAACAACAACAACAACAACAAAAAAAACTTTAAGTTCAATCAGGTTGTTCTTTTACGCCAACAACGACGATGACATTTTGAAAGCTCTAACAAGGGGTGCACACATGATTAAAAAAAGGTACCAAAAATGAACAAAAAAAGAACAGATTTAAGCAATTAATACATCAATGAGAAGAAGACATACCGATTAAAATTTAAATGGTTTTATTAACTATTTGACTCACAACATAATATTTTCTAGATTGTTAATTTTTCGCCTTATTTTGCCGATTTCAGCACGGCAAAACAAAAAAGGTCAAAATTGAGAGCGAAAGAACTCAACTTGGTACATGAGCCGGTGCGATAAGAATATATTACAACAAAGAGCATCATTTCGTCTTCCAATACATGCAATAACATTTTTGGGCTACTCAAACAACAAAATTTGGCAGCGCAAAATGCAAGTGGTATCCAGCTCAAAAATCGCTATTTCGTGTCACACTATTACCATCAATAAAATGGCAAAATTGACAGTTAAAAAACGCACTTTGGTTTGTCATCTTGTGTTATAAAAAATATAACTCAATGAAAAAAAAATCAACCCTGCTGTTTCCTTTTACTTTTACATTGATTACCGTTTACTTTGTTAACTTTCCCCATTACTTTGACAGCGACACAATTGAATAGTCTTTTGTTTTTCTTATTTATTCGAAATAATTTGAAATATTACATTTTACTGTAAAAGACTCACTTAAACGGTGGGAGTCATCACAATGTTAAGTCATGTAATAGAACGTTAAGTAAAACTATTCCCCGCCTAAATGACATCATCGCCACGAGTGGCTTGGTCACGAGTAAAAAGTATTGGAAAATTCCGATCTCTCTACAACTGAAATGATGAGGGATTTGATGAATATTATAGAGAACAAGTACCAATTAATCCCACTTATCTGTTTTTGTCTTTTCTTTTTTTAATATTTATTTAGACATCGATGAGTGTCACATCAAAAGTGACAACTGCAGCCTCAATGCCATCTGTAACAACAGCAAAGGATCATTCAATTGTTCTTGCAAGCCTGGGTTTTCTGGAGATGGTATCAGTTGCACTGGTAACTATACACTATTGGGTTCTATTGTATTTTATCGATTATACATATTTTCTAACAGTTATGACGATAAACTGATTCAAGAGTACCATCTATAAATTCAGTCTAGCTGCTTGCTTTGGTGGTTATTCAACAGAATAGAAACCTATTTAATATGACAATTCTAAAAAGTGTATTTTTTTTAGGATATTTTAGATTCTTGAGCACGTCCCAGCCTCAATATGTTAGAACATGGAAACACCTGCGAAATATTTGTTTGGTGCCGATTTACAACTGCAAAGATGATGATGATGATAAATATTATATAACTTACTTGCCAATTTTTATATTTGTTTAGATGTCAACGAGTGTGCCATCAAAACTGACAACTGCAGCCTCAATGCCATCTGTAACAACAGCAAAGGATCATTCAATTGTTCTTGCAAGCCTGGGTTTTCTGGAGATGGTATCAAATGCACTGGTAACTACTATACACTGTTGCGCTCTATTTTTTTTCAAGTCGATTAGACATATTACCTACCAGTTATGACGATGAACTGATTCTAGAGCACCATCTATGAATTCAGTGTTGCTGCTCTCTTCAGTTGACGGCTATACAACAGGGCAGAAGCTCTTTTTTACTGTTCAATTTTTAACAAGTCTATTTTATTAGGACATTTTAGTTGCTTTTTTTTTATTCGAACAATTAATTCCGACAATCGAAACTTGAGCACGTCCCAGCCTCAAATTGTTAGAACAAACACCTGCGAAATATTTGTTTGGTGCGGATTTAGATCTATAGTAATCTGATAGGATAAGTCCGGTCCAAACACCGTTGCTTATTCTAAAAGTTGATCAAAAATTGTTTATCAAAGTAGACGGCGACCTAAGAATAAGCTAAGCTTTCTTATTATAAGCAAAGAACAAATAAAGAGGTGGAGAAGCAGTGTGATCACAGGGAAAAGAGACTGGAGGATCAGACCTCAGAGAAGCTAAGCGGCGCAGCTAATAACTGATTGGCATATTTCGGCGAACGGCACATCAGCCTCAAAATAGTTAACAATTATTCACCGAAGTGGAGGTGAATAGTTCTTTGCTAATCACCTCCGAGTTAACCAATCAGCGCGCGCGGAAAGCACTATTTTTTTTGTGTGTTGTATACTAACTACTGCTGTTCTTTACAGCAAATGCGTCTATTGCCATTTGTTTCATTATTGTGACAGGATTTTTTTTTCGAGAAACAGTTACGGTTTAGTCGTTAACAGGTGGGACGTTTTATTACATGATTTCCACTGGTGGCTCAGGCACGAGTTGAAAATATAGAAAAAGGCATTCTGTTTACAAGTACGATAATGATGACATTAATAATGGTAATGGCATAATTACTGTATGAGCATAAGTACAAAGAAACCAACTAATTGCAATCTGTTATCTTTATTTATTAGATATCGACGAGTGTGCCATCAAAACTGACAACTGCAGCCTGAATGCAATCTGTAATAATACCAAAGGGTCATTCAACTGTACTTGTAAGCCTGGGTTTCTTGGAGACGGGATGAGCTGCACTGGTAACTATAGCATACTTTGACGATTCTTAAATGTTACCCTGTGATACACAGCCGTTTGTCAAAATTATGAAAAAAAAAAATGCGAGAGTTTAATTTGACATTGATTTGCTTTGATCCAACGAGGAGGGCCAACAAAATATTAACATCAAAGAACATGAACTCTATAACTGACAGGTTAAAAGGTATTTTAAGGGGACTGGAAAAAAGTATTTTCCAGGTCTAAATGTCCTCATTTTCTCTGTAAAATGGTATCTTTTCTTCGTGATTTCGTCATTAACCTGAACCGTGACTTTCAAAGATATTTTCTCCGTGAATTGAAAAATCTAACAACCATGTCATTTTTGACACGCATCAGTGCGTAACAAACAATTTTCCTTGAATGGAGCAGGCCTATCTAGGGTCTCTTATAATAATTATTTCCCCAGTTTTGAACGTTAGGTGGCTTTGTTGGGCACAGAACATACGAGGTAGTCATTTGAATGTTATGTTTTAAAAATTAACATGTTATGTAAGATCGCGTAAAAAAGTCCCGATTTTAAGTGAAACTAAAAATGCCTGTTCCATTTCCCGCGAAATGTAAAATTTTTAACGGCCTTTCTCGCGTGAAAGGGACTCCCCCCCCCCCCCCCCCCCCAACTATTGTCTGGAGTAGTCATTGAAAAGTGTTAAATTTATTGCCCAAAAAACAGGAATTCAGCTTACTTTCTGGATTCTCCTTCCAGTTTTTCTGCTTACTCTTTGTGAGACTAAGAAGACTGTTATTTTGTTTACTCGTTCCATTTTTCAGCAATTTTTGTCGCTATAAAGTTCAAAAACACTTTGCAGTTGCAGACTGCAGCGGTTCGAATTAATGTACTTGAACGTCTAATTAGCTGGGTATGTAACGTTATTTTATTGGTTCTGATTGGATCTGGGCAGCGGACTAAAATGAAAAATGTTTAGCCCGTTGAATTTTCCATTTAAGTGCTGGCAAAAAATCTCAATGCGTGATGAAATCTTAAAAATTAAAGTAAAAAAATAAATAAATAAATAAATAAATAAATAAATAAATAAATAAAGTTCTGTATAAGCACCACTATTACCTTATTTTAACTGTGATGAATATGAAAAAAAAATCTTCATAGTCGAAGGCAACCTTAGTTTGGTTTGTTTTCTTTCGTGCGACCAAAGTAAACAGCAGAAAAAAGCAGAAAAAGCAGCGCGATCACAGGTTAAAGAGACTGGAGGATCGGAACGGAAGCTAAGTGGTGGGACCACTGCTGTTTTGTGCAACAATTTTAAAGTTTATTTAATATTTGTAAAATCTCTCCGCAGTTTTGTTTTAGATTATTTTGAACGCTTCTCGTTGCAAGACTTGTCTGATGTCTCGTGTCTGACTATCTCTAAAACAAGGAACAGCGAATATGCGGAAATGATTGCAAACGGAAAAAAATGCCGAAGTTTATTAACTAGGAGACTACATCACCAGTAATGGGCCTTAAGGTATGTCTTTCGTGAGTAGGCTGGTTTTAGAACGGTTGTGATTGGCTTTTGATTGGCTCGCTCGCAAGTCAGGCGAGAAGTGCTTCCTTTTGGTTTGACCTAGTTTATTTGACTCCCCTTTAAGGCGTCGCTATCGACAAACACCTTCTTCGGGTTGATGTTGAAATAATTTCCGCCTGTTTTTTCTATATTTCTCTTGATAGTCCACAGAATAAAGGCCCCTCGCAAATCATTTACGACAGCGACGTAAACCATAATTTGCAACCATCTCATTTTTACGTGCTTGCCATCATTGGATGTGCACGCCATCATTTCCTCGTAAACTAAGTCATTTTCTCGCACACAAGGTTTGTTCTAAAAATAGCCTACTCGCGAAAGACATATTGCACGCGCCCAAAGAC
>OY855907.1:7526538-7572991 GCA_963693305.1 Meandrina meandrites
TGCTCAGGTGAGAGTATTCTGAGTACCGTAGGAGACAAGCAGCCATGTATTATTTTATTTATTATATAAACACCGCATGTCGTTACTGAAAGCGTTGTGACACAAAAAATGTATCCCCCTTCCACTCGGTATTTTCAATCATGCAAACCAATCACACTGTTTTGCGTGGTCGTTAAAATATCTTCCAATCAGAGCTCGAAGGTCAGATCTTGACCCTATTTGAATTATATTTAAGAATGAGAGTGAGATTCTAGCCTCCCGTTACCAGAAGCTTTCTCGCCTATCGCTTCGCGTCTTTGCGACTCCTTCACGCCTTGCAACTCAAGTTTGCGAAAAAAAAAAGGGTCTAGAGAAAACCTCTGAAACCAGGGTAATGAAGTAGCTATTATAGCAGTTACCCACACGAGTTTCTTATTATAATAAATGGTTTGAACTATGAAGCGAGGTGATGAGGGTAGAGGGTGGAAGGGAAAAGGGCAAAGAGAGGCAATGTACCTCCATAAAACAAATTCCCACAAAATGCAGCCCGAAGGTTGATGGATTGAGCAACTCATTGAATTATTTTGCGAGAATAATTTGTTTCCTTTCACTTTGGACGAAGCGAAATAGAAATAAAATATTAATAATAATAAACATAAAAACAGTTTTGTTTTTCAGTCGAGGAGGTGGCGGAGAGCAGAGAGGGGGTGGGGAAGCGGGGGGGGGGGGGGGGTGGTCAGGGTTTAAAGAGCTTATGTTTCATCAAATATGTTTTGAGCTGGGCCCTTCTCCAGTGTGATCAAAAACAATATTGTTTGTTATATGCCTCATTATCTACTTGATAAAAGAAACCAAGTAAACATGTTACTGGACAACCTTTTTTATTGATTGCTAGCAGACTAAGTTTCCAGTATTAACTACAATGCTGTAAAATATTGTTATATACCGCATACACCAGCTAAACCTTATAACTTACTTTGGAATTACATTGCAATAAAGGTATCACAAAACTGAAAACTATAAATTTCACTAAAACTAGAGTGAATACGGGTTTGTTACAATTAATAAATGAAAGATAATGAATATATATTGTAAAGTTACAATGCAGTGCTGCCACCAAGCTTTTTAAATATTGTTTTGATAATTTTCCCAACGCATGGCCGATCCGCTAGGAGAAGCCAATGTAGAAACTTACTGATTGACAGCATGTCCAGTTTCTTGGCTCTTTCATTGCCTGAAACTTTTGGAAAACCAAAAAAAAAAAATAACAACAACAACAACAAACAACAAAAGTTTTTTCTGTCAAGACTCAATCATAAAATGTCACGAATGGCAACAGCATCTTGCTCTGCAATACAAAGTAAATAATAAGTTACAGTATTTTATCGGAACATAATCACCAAACTTGTTCACGTCTTAAAACCTATTTACAATTAAGTTATGTACATCTAACATAGGTTTGACAAACAATGTCACGCTCGGAAACACTACGTGACAACGAGAGCAAAGGGCGACCCCGATATAACGAATGAAAAGCTTTTAAACACTTATTGCAATTCTCGTAATAAAGCCGAGTTACGAAGCCTTCCCACAACACAACATCGCTGTTCTTTTATAACTTGCGCAAAACAGTTGTACAACTGCTTCGGATCAAATTTTCAATTCTCCTTATATGTGAAGGGATTTACATTTGACTGTCGGTTGAAACCCCCAAATCGTCCGTGGATTTGTTCTACCGAGGTTGTTATCCGGTTCCGTTATGTACCATTCAATGTTTAACAAAAATTAGCTACTTTCCAGAAAAGAACAATTAATAAATTACCAATTTTTTTCTCGCATACATAAGGGCACTGAATCACGTTTCAAAAAGCTCTCAAATGTAAGTTATTGAATAACTTTACTCCGTCCAATATGCACACCAGCTGGTTTAAGCACAGTGTTAGGTTGAAAAACAGCTCTTACAAGATTTCACAGGAATGATTCCACCAACCTTAAAAGGACTGATACTCCTGACTCCGCTGTAAAGTAGCAACTGCTACATTAGGGAACCAGTACAGTTACAAGCTTACGATATCTGCTACACTTCTGACATTGCGTTGCTTTGGTGAATATTGAAAGAAAGTGTAATTTAATCACCAAATTCAGTGGCAGATCCAGGGGAGGGTCCCGTTGGGCCCGGGCCCCCACCTTAATTTTTCGAAAATAGCGGATTTTCTTTGAAGTGTCTGAATTATCTTTGCAGAATTCAACATTCATAGTCAAGCCGGCCCCCTCCTGAGCTGAAGGTCTGGATCCGCCAACGAAGCTAAAAGAACGAATTCACTGTAGGGTACACTGTAGGGTACCGGTTCACTGACATTAAACTTCACCTCATAGTCATATGAAAATCAGTGGCAAAACGGAAACCGCGGAACAAGAGAAGCTTCATGGACAAACACCCCCCCCCCCCTCCCCCTCCCCCCTCTTAAGGTTTTCGTTTTCTTAATGTACAGTGAAATTCTCTTGCATTAAGTAGTAAGCCCTCCACTTACTCTATAAGATTACATCCAGCCCCCTCTCCACCCCCCCCCCCCCTCCCACCCCCAATCCCATACTCGTCCAAGGGGTAACATGTTCTATAACAATCGAGATTAATTTTTATATGAACCATAACGTCCTCCTTGATTTTATTTGTGCAGGGAATATATTGTTCAGCTCGTTATTGTTTTGGATCTTTCGTTAAGCTAAACCGTTTGGTTTACAAATACCAACTTTCCATGATAATAGACAACTTTACAAACTACTCTCAGGGCAAGAAATGCTCTCTCGTTTTCAGTCAAACACATTGAACAACGGCGTCACCGATTTTACCGCCTTTTTTTATAATCACTTAATTTAGGTCAAACTGAAAGGACATCACTCGTAATTAAGAACAAATTAAAGAAGTGATATTGAAGTAAAAGACAACAATTGACTAATTATTCTATTCTCGCTTGTTGGATATTAGGCGATACTGATTCACTCAGCACAATTGGCGTCGTTGGTTATTTTATAACCTTATATCCAACGCGCGCTCATGGAATAATTATTAAATATCCAGCTGTAACACTAAGGTTATTTGCAATTGGATTAGTCGCTGCCACAGTAACGGTAGGGACAAAATGTTGGAATCAACCTGTAAATATAGTAGGAGCTGCAATTCTTCACTTTAATTTTCAAGCTAGAGCGGCAGCAATCTCCACGCTTGTTAAAGCAGACTTGTCTTGTGACTATACCCACAGCCACTGTGGGATGACCATCACTCAACCAGCCCGGGAACGCTGTATCACATCTGTGCATCGGTGGACATGTGGTCGCCATTTGTGTCCCTGTAGCGCCTTGGAAACGATACCAGCTAATTGTAAGGTGCAAGTCGCATTTGGCGGATACCGTTACGTAGTCGTATTTTCTTCCCGCATCCGACAGAGTTATGTAGTTTTGACAAACATCAGCTAGAAGAAAATGTTTAATAAATAAGCTAGAAAGTAAAAAAAAAACGACCAGAAGAGATAGACAGACACAAACAAACAAACAAAAGAAACAAACAGACAAAGAAACATAAACAAATGAATGATTTTTCCGCCTATAGAATATGACTAATATAATTTATTACTAATAGCAGAAGGATGATAAGCCAGAAGTCTACATGTAGTCTTTGGGCGCGTGCAGTAGGCTATTTTTAGAACAAACCTTGTGTGGGACAAAATGACTTAGTTTACGAGGAAATGATGGCGTGCACATCGAATGATGGTATGCACGTCGTAAATGCTGTCGTAAATGATTTGTGAGGGGCCTTCATTCTGTGGGACTATCAAGAGAAATATCGAAAAAAACAGGCGGAAATTATTTCAACATCAACGCGAAGAAGGTGTTTGTCGATAGCGACGCCTCAAAGGGCAATCAAGATGAAGGGTCAAATTAGGCAAATAAACCAGGTCAAACCAGAAGGCAAGCACTTCTCGCCCTACTTGCGAGCGAGCCAATCAAAAGCCGCAAACTTGGATTGTTTCAAAGCGATTGACTCCGAGTTCTCGGAAAGCCGTCCTAAAAACAGCCTACTCGCGAAAGACATACGTTAAGGCCCATTACCGGTGTCTCCTAGTTTATAAAATTCGTTTGTTTTTTTTTTTCTTTTTTTACGCATTTATTTCCGCATATTCCCTGTTCCTTGTTTTAGAGATAGCCAGACACGAGACACGAGAAAAGTCATGTCACGCGATCCGCTCAAAAGAATCTGAAACAAAACTGTGGACAGATTTTGCAAATATTTTAAATAAACGATAATAATAAAAAGTAATAATAATTGCACCAGAAAACAGCAGTAATCCCACCACTTAGCTTTTGGTCCCCCCCCCCCCCCCCCCCCCCCCCCTCCCCCTCCAGTCTCTTTGACCCGTGATTACGCTGGCTGCTTTTTCTGCTTTCAATTTGCTGTTTATTTTATTCGCACGACATACAATGAGACAACTAAGGTTGCCATCGACTGTGACGATTGTTTTACTTATTCATCACATTTAAAATAAGTAGTGGCCCATATACAGAATTTACCACAATGAGCAGATTATAATGATTTTACCACGCCTTGTGGTGTTCTTTGCCGGCAGTTAAATGGAAAATTCAACGGGCGAAAACATATTTAATTTTAGTCCGTTGCACAGATCCAATCAGAAACAATAAAATTAGAACTGAGAACCATTCGCGCTGCTGCACTTCAAGTACCATTAATTCGAACCGCTGCAGTCTGCAACTGCAAAGGGTTTTGAACTTTATAGCGACAAAATGGCTGTACAACGGAACGATTAAACAAAATAATAGTCTTCTTAGCATAATAAGGGTAAACGGAGAAACTCGAAAGAGAATCCAGGAAGTAAGCTGAATGCCCGTTTCATGAAAAAATGAATTTAAGACGGAATCCGCCAGGACTTAATCCGCCAGGACAGCAGTAAATAAATGTTAACTGCAAGCAAAGCTGCAGGGCGACTATATGGTGTCTTAACATAAATTATATACCGAAACTACTTTGCACTGAAAGAACCTTATGTAAATATAAATACCAATCATTACAGGAATCTTAAAAGCAACTGTCTGCAGTTGTAATAGTGTTTCTGAAGAACAGCAAGTTTCAAGTAGAGTGGAAATTTTTATGTGTTTGATAGTTACATACTGTGATTACTCTTACCAATAGACACATCAGTTGTGTTTTATCAGCTTTTGGCAGTTGCCATTGTAGATATTTTTATATCAGTCTTTCATAAATCCATCAGTACAATTTATGACCATGACAAGTTTGATGTTGCCTTCTTCTGAATTAGTGCAAAATTTTTGCACAGAACAAAATTTTGAAATCTGTTGCCTTGTTGTTGTCCTTTGTAGTGTGACAATGATGATCTTTTAGTGACTACAGAAACTTTCGATCGTCAGATGAAAACTTAATTTAATTCACATTATCCAATGCGATTTAAAACTAAATAATAGTTGAAATCTAGCGTGTGTTGTAAAGGCCAAATTCATATATCGCAATGAGCTATGGTCAACACTTTGAGATTAAAATTGCTGTAAATAATATTATCCAAAAACGTGAATATGTTTATTTTTAATTTTATTATCTGGTTATATATTTAATTTTGAAATTAACCTAAAATTCACATTTGGACAAATGAAAGAACCTCTAATGCCACAAATAGAAACGGTTTTCATCGTTTGCAGGAAATTATGAAGCAAGTTTCCGAACAAATGTTAAAATATAACAGTTCATTTGCTACAAGCTTTATACAAAATGAAATACGATGGTAACCGAGGGAATCTTACCTTTGCTTCCAGATAGTAAAGCGTTCATTTTATTTGAGCTTGCAGCATAATTTCTTGCTGCGGCTGCATTGTAGTCATTTATTCGCCCTCCAAATGCATGTATAAACATTTCCCAACGCTCGATTATCATCGCTTTAAGACTTTGGTGCTCATTTCTCTGCAGTCGAGTATTCTTAAGCATGATTCCATTTCGTTTAAGAACTCCACAAACGTGTATTTTGATATGATCATGACATGAATGCAACGAAAACCCATCTGTTTTTTCGAGCCAACAGCCGCCATATTGGATCTCTCCATGTGCTTGGGTAAATTTGGCAAATTTCTGCCTACATCTTAATGGCCTTGATGGATACATCGCAACTTTTAAGACTTTAAAACCCATCTGTTCACTTGAGGATTCTTGATCACATTTTCTGATCGTTTGTGAGGTCTTCAAAAGTGTATTTTGATCAAAGGTGTAGCCAAAGGAACAAAAATCCGCCTTTACAATTTTAGCGTCGGACTCGACAAGACAGACGCCATTTCAGCTCATGTTGTAAACATGTACTGCCGCCTTTGTTCCACCCCCTCCAACCACATATATGAACATAAGACAATGGCCCCACTTTGTGGACAAATCAAAACCTAGCGGGGGAGACAGGGGTAAACGTGTTTAATTCACTTTTAATGGAGATTTAATGCATATATTAATTGTTTAACGGGAATGGAGTGACATCGAACCCTCACTATACCTCATGGTATTCATGATACCATGAGGTAAAAAGCAGATAAGTGGGTTTAATTTGTACTTGTTCTCAATAATATTTATCAAGTCGCTCATCATTTCAGTTGTAGACAGATCGGAATTTCCCTATACTTTTTACTCGTGACCAAGCCACTCGTGGTAATGATGGCTTTTAGGCGGGGGAGCAGTTTTACTTAACTTTCTATTGCAAGATTTGACATTGTGATGACTCCCAACCTTTTAAGTGAGTCTTTGGCTGTAAAATGTGTTATTTCAAATTATTTCGAATAAAGAAGAAAAACAAACGACTGTTCGATTGTGTCGCTCTCAAAGTAATGGGGAAAGGTAATCAATGTAAAAGTAAAAGTAAACAGCACGGCTGAATTTTTTCATTGAATTATATTTTTTATAACACAAGATGACAAACTAAAGTGCGTTTTTTAACTGTCAATTTTGCCATTTTATTGATGGGGATAGTGTGACACGAAATAGCGATTTTTGACCTGGATAGCACTTGCATTTTGCGCTGTCAAATTTTGTTGTTTGAGTAACCGAAAAATGTTATTGCTTGTATTGGAAGATGGAATGTTGCTCTTTGTTGGGATATATTCTTATCGCACCGGCTCATGTACCAAGTTGACTTTTTCGCTCTCAATTTTCACTTCTTTTTTCCCGTGCTGAAATCGGCAAAATAAGGAGAATAAATTAACAATCTTGAAAATATTATGTTAAACTGTTCATTTAACCATTTAAATTTTTAATCGGTATGTCTTCTTCTCATTGATGTATTAATTGTTTGAATCTGTTCTCTTTTTTTTTTTTTTTCATTTCTGGTACCTTTTTTAAATCATGTGTGCACCCCTTGTTAGAGCTTTCAAAAGCTCATCGTCGTTGTTGGCGTAAAAGAACAACCTGATTGAACTTAAAGTTTTCTTTTCTTTTTTTTTATATTAATAGTTCCACTAGACCTACATTCTGGCCAAGTGTGAGAACGTTTGATTTTTTTTTCCTCCAGGCGATATTGATGGAAGCCCGCTCTTAAATAGAAAAAAAAAGTACTTTCCAAATGAGGTGCCGTCAAATTCAAAAGCATTTTAAGTTGGGGGCTCGATAACCAATCAGAAGTATCTTATTTACCAGAGCAGTTGATCCCATCTCCAACAAATCCAGGCTTACAAGTACAGTTGAATGATCCTTCGGAATTATTACAGAAGGCATCCAGGCTGCAGTTGTCAATTTTGGTGGCACACTCGTCAATATCTAAGGAATAAATCAAATGAATTGCGCATTAGCAGTTTTCTGAAATTGTTCCCACTTGAAAAGGAATGGGCCTTCCAGTATATCATTTCCATTCCCGCCTGCGCCACTCGTGGAATTTAACCCTATTCAGACCGGTCTTTTTTGGATTTTTTTTTTCAGACTGGGGGTGGGGGGATCCCCCCCCCCCCCCCCTCCTCCCACCTCCGTAACTTCCAGAATATTTGAGCAATCACAATGAAACTAACAGTATATATATCGTATTTCCAGAAATCTATCTTTTTATATACGTCACGTGGAACGCACTTATTGTAGCAAACTGCATGGCATGTTTGCTGTAAAGCATCTAAGCTAAATTTTAAGAAAGTGCTCCGGAATCAGCTGCAGCTCAGCGTGATAATTGTTACAAAATATGTCTAACAGAAGAAATGGAGAGTAATGTTTTATAGTTACCAGTGCAACTGATACCATCTCCAAAAAACCCAGACTTGCAAGAACAATTGAATGATCCTTCGTAATTATTACACATGGCATGCAGGCTGCAGTTGTCCGTTTTAATGGCACACTCGTCGGTATCTAAACAAAGGTAATAATTAGCAGATTTAATGTGCACTTGTTCTCATACAATAATCATTTCCGTTGTCATTTTTTTTCTTTGTTAAACTTGTGAACAGATCTATATGTTTCTATATTTTTTACTCGTGCCCGCGACACTTGTAGAAATTACTAAACCCTCATTGTTTCTAGAATAGTCCTATTACCCGTCATAATATTTTAGTCAAATAAACATGTCGTTTACAAAACGGCAATGACCGTTTTCAGGAAATTTACCATTAATCCCAATTTAGTATATACCAAACCAGTGAATAGTGCTTTTCGCGCGCGCTGATTGGCTAGCTTGGAGGTGAATAGCAAGTACTATTCACCTCCGAGCAAAGTAAGATGACTTCTACGAGTAACTTCGGTTAAAAAAGCGAGTTTTGATCCACAAAAGAAGCCGCTGTACTTTAATGTGTTGTCAACTTTACCAGGTCAGAACAATACTAGGTTTAGTGATACGTAGCAATGTTTATTTAAAATGTTTTAAGCGTTTCCTTCAACAAAACGATCGATAAAATGTGGTACAAAATATTTTGTTTACCTTCGCCGCGTACACGTACGCAAAATTAAAACGTTTAAGCCTGAATTTTTTCCAAATATACACCGTACAACTAAGAAAATTAAGCACATTTCTTACCTGTATCTCTGTTTTAAAGCCAGTAAATCCTTGCAGTTGTTTTGGTCGTGCTATAAACGATTTTGGCAAGTTGTTTTCGCTCGGCCATATAAAGTCACGCTGGCGACTAAAATATTTAGGTTTGCACCGAAAATCAACTTCAATTGTGAATTGCTGTGGTTTTCACTCCTCTTCCGCTGATTCTCCTCCAGTCAACTAGCTTAGCAGCCGTATTAAACTTCGATCAAATCCAGTCCACGTATTCTTGACATTCGCGGTCGTTCGCAGCATCTTGTCAACATAATTCAATGAACAGTTTTTGCAGCACGTTTCATGACTTCATGGACGTTTCCCAGGCTATAGTGACCGGCACAGGTTGTATTCACGAGTAAATTAAAGACTTGTGTTCTTCAGTAGTGAAAATAAAGTAAAGAATTCCGCTTGAAATCGTCCAAATCCATTCAACAAACGAAACACAGTTACAAATTTATTTCGGTCGATCGCCTGTGTAGTGTTGTCATGCGACTTTTCCCACGCTGTCGTCTTTTCATGTGCGCAGTGTTCAGTCCTTTGAATTGCTTTCTTTCACGGTAAAACTTTTAATTTTAGGCCGGCTATTCAACTGGTTTGGTATATACTAAAACAATTATTCACCTCAGTGTCGGTGAAAAGCGGCGGATATTTACCTCGCCGCTTCGCGGCTCGGTAAATATCCACCGCTATTCACCGACACTGAGGTGAATAATTGTTAAATATCACCCAGTTATTACAGCGGAGTCGTGTTTAGCGTTTAACGGTCTCAGTTGTCGCGTTCGTTGTCACGGTTGATTGATTACGTTGCGAGGCAAAATGACAGACGTTGCTAGGCGGGAATGACAACTTCCTCTTTTGGCGTGTTGGGCTTTTCCCAGACAACATGTTGTCATTCCCACATAGCAAGTCTGTCATTTTGACTAGCAACGCAATCAGCTCAACCGTGACAAAGAATACGACAACTGACACCATTAAGCGCTCAACCTGAATCCGCTGTAACTGTGCCACTTAAGTTTTTCAGTGGCTTTTGGTCCGCTATTGTTCGTAAAGAAAGCTATATTTTATTCTGTCTGGACGTTAATTTGAGCTAAGTTACTGCTTCACGTGACTGTTTGTCAAAATGGCAGGCCCGCGTAAAAAGTTGGTTTCGTTCCATTACTTCGTACTCTCGGTAACCTCTCGCACAGTAATTCTCGTGGCATTGTCTGCCGGACTGAAACCCATTTGCTAAGATTAGATTTGTCCTGGATCTCATCAACGACCGATTGAAGCGCCATAGCGCCCACAAGCTCAAGCCTAGGAAAGCTCACAGTCTTAAACGGAGCTAAATGGGAATTGGATGTGATAATCCGCGTGGACAAGTAGTACGAGTCGTACGAGCCGTACGGGTCTTTTTTTTTTCGATAAAAGTAAAAGTGTTGAGTTTGTGAATCAGCATGATTAGTGCGACTTAACTTGTGTTTTAGAAACAAATTCAAGCGCCGCACAGGTGTTTGATGGTAAGGTTCTGTAAATCGCGAGACAGTACTGGATGTGTTTAACGTATTTGTAATACATACATTGTATTTAACGCATACGGCCATCACGCTTTTAGAACATACATCGTGTTTAGCTTGTTTGGGCTCTCACGTTTTCAGAACGAAGAATATACATTGTGTTTAGCGTGTTTGGGCTCTCATATTTTTAGAACGAAGAATATACACTATGTTTAGCGTGTTTGGGCTATCACGCTTTAAGAACGAAGAATATACACTGTGTTTAGCATGTTTGGGCTCCCGCGCTTTCTCACTTTTTCACTTGTAATACAACCCAAGTCTCACTAATGATATGCACTTCACCAACCTTACGACTCGTAAAAACATTGTTTCACGACCCGTACGGCTCGAACGAGTCGTACCACTTGTAATACATCCGAAGTCTCACTAATGATATGCAATCCACCACTTGTACGACTCGTAAACCATTGTTTGATGACCCGTACGGCTCGTACGACTCGTACGAGTCGTACCACTTGTAATACACCCAAAGCATCACTAATGATATGCAATTCACCAACTGTACGACTCGTAAACTATTGTTTCACGACCCGTACGAGTCGTACGGGTGGACTGTTGCCATTTACGACTCGTATCAGGTCGTGTATATTGGACAACCCTCCGTAACTTTGGCAATTAAACTTTACGTTTTTACCTTGTCTCACACCAACTTCTCCTCCTGTGTTAGCCGCGGACTTGCCAGGATAATTCCGATAATTTTTACTTCCCAGAAACGTTTCTGCAATCGGTTAGGCGCCAAGGTACTTCTCTGGTAAGTTGGTCGTCGGCTCTTTCCTTTCGATTTGAAGACGAAATGTATGCTGCATCATACATTTCGGAGCATTTCGCATGCTGCATCATACATTTCGTCTTCAAATCGAAAGGAAAGAGCCGACGACCAACCAGAGAAGTACCTTGGCGCCTAACCGATTGCACAAACGTTTCTGGGAACTAGAAAGTATCGGAATTATCCTGGCAAGTCCACGGCTAACACAGGAGGAGAAGTTGGTGTGAGACAAGGTAAAAACGTTTAATGGTTAAAGTTACGAAGTGTTTCTTCCCTTGAGAGACAAAAGACCACAACTATCGAATAATTTCCAATGGAATCTAGTCAAGTGTCTATCTTTGGTATTGTTTCCGGAATCCAGATCTCTCCAAAGGTAGTCCATCCTAGGGGAAAAGTCTTGCGTTGGGTTTATTCGGGCCCCCAGATGCTTCTGTCGTCAAAAATATCAGATCGTATTGGCCTGCCGCAAAAAGTACGTCAATTAGTTTTCTTTTTGCGAGCCTTGGGAATGGGACTCCCCCTTACGGATGATCACCAATGCAGTTAACAGTTTTCAGACCTCCGCAGACTTTGTTTGTAGTCATGACGATCATCCTTATGGTTACCCAACCGTGCGTACATGCAAGGCCAACCTGGAACGTGCCTGACAAAAAGCGAATGGTTTGGTCATTTGCTATCTTGACCCTGATGGACTCCTTTTCATCTCTCAAACCCAGTTCGTTAACGACATCCTCGTTTACCGATCAGTAGAGGTCGTACTGTCCGTAGTCGCTGTTAAATTTTGAATTTAGTTTCCCTTCATGTCTGCTCCCAGTCTCTTTTTGGCGTTGATCGGTGGCTGAAAGGGCGTTGATGAAGGTTGGATGAATGGTTCTGCTCTTCGTCGCAGACAATATACAGCAGGTGGCGCTTTATCACAGTCTGAAGGAGATGAGCGGCTCGGCATCCATTTATGTTGCAGTGCTTGCTTCTTGGGCAGATCTTTCTATAATGGTTATCTGTTAAACATCGGAAGCGTAGTCCAATTCATGTGGCCGTTTGTCATCTTTTGTCAACATAACGTTTTCGGTTTGCTTCACATTTTTACAGAGATCGATTTCTAGTACATCAAAAATTCTGTCCTCGTCTTCCCTTTTTTGTCGCCGAAAAAAGCTTCGAGAAGATCTTCTAGAGAGGTGTTGCTTACCATTGCGTGGCTATTAATCGATATCGGTTGCTTCTATTTAATATACAGCTTCAAAGGAATTAGATATCGAGGGTTACAGTTCTTTGTCATTACTGTCACAGATCAATTGGCGATTTTTCAAGTTCTTCTAGATGAAACGCCTGAACTTGCCTTTGGCTCCCCCATAATTCCGAGGCCTCATAATTCCGAAATAAGCGTGCTTTGGCCGCCTCGTACGCTCCCAATGAGCATTCCAATCCCTTTTATGGTATTCGCAGCCTCTCCACCTAGACACGCTTCGTATCTTGAACCGCGGTGATAATGACGTTGGTATTCGGATTCTCTCTAATTGCCAGTGCATTTCGTGTATTTCCAACTTCTGGCATCGTTTGTTTATTTCTTCGTTCACAGTTTGAAGCTTCTTGTTCTGGCGTTCTAGTTCTTCACGATACTCTTTTATTTCCCATTTCAGCTGATGCGTCCCTTCCGCTCTCTTTTCTCCTTTCCATTTTTCTTCTCTCTTTTGTAACGCATCGCTCTCAGCGACGGAACTTGGGCGCTACTTTCAACTCGCGAGTGACGCTGCAGCGTGTGAGCAGGCATTAAGCCCCGTCATCTATTTGTTCAACAAGGTCGTCTGCTTCGTTGCTAACTTTCTCCACCATGCCTTTATCATTCCTTTGGTTATAAGCTGATCTCTCAAGCGGCTCATTACCATCTGGCTATCTTCGATCTTGTGTTTCTTGATATTTTTGCAACGGCTTCTTAATTTTGAATTCAGGATCATCTTCGCTTAGGACAATAATCAAAGGTCACTCGCATGTACCCAACATATCTTGTTATATTACCACATAACTGTTCAAATTATGGAAGTAAATAATAAAAAAAAAAAAACGAAACTTTTCGGCAGTATTTCGGTAAGAATGATAGACAAAATTTCCTGTCTCGATCTAAGTAAATTCTTTCTAGACTTCGAGCGAAATTTCGCTTCTTCGAATTGACGCTCGTCTAAAGTACAACAGTGTATACTGGCGTGTGTAGAATTCTACAGTGTGAGTGAAAAAAAAAACATGATATATTCATATTAAACCTAATTGTATTTTGTCTTGTATTTTGCAACTGTCTGTAAGTCTCCATATGAACGAGCGAGCAAAAGACAAGATAAAACATTTCTCCAATTATATCGGGTAAAAGAAAAGGTCGGTCAGAGTTCCTTTTTCCAACCGACTCTGAATAGCAAAACACTTGTCAATTTTGACCGAGCGAAAGAAACACTGAACTGGCGAGCAAAAAATGTTAAATAATTAATTTGATATTATTGTCCGAGACACGCTAAAACACTATTTATTCTATTTTTTTTTTCTCGATAGAAAGAGAAAATAAATAAGCCAGCGAAAGATAAAATAAAAAAGTGTTGTTTATTGTCTCTAAAGTGCTTCCCGTCTGAAAAGTTTGTCATTCGGCGAAAGCGCACAATTACTTACACGGAATAAATAAATTCGGAATAAAATTTCCGAGGTAGATTTTCTGGAACTAACTTTTATTTTAACATTATCACTTCGGAAGTCTGTGAAGTTTGTAAACTTGCAAACTTTCCGTGCAGTCTTTTGTTTTCGCGATGAATGATTCTTGCCACAGTTTGCTAGACTTCCTTGCAAAAGTAACTTCAAATCGTCAAATACATTAACCTTCCCGCTTTCCTTTCGTATGACTTTTATAACTTTAACCGAACTTATAAACGTTTTCGTCGCGTCGATTCGTGGATTATGGTGTGTAACTGAACCTATATTTTATTCTTTCAGCCGTTGTGATTTGTTAACTGCTTCATTCGATGAACATGTTAAGACACCTAAGATCACGAAATGTAAAACAGATTCCCGTTTTCAATTGTTAAATCTGAAAAGCAATAGACCCCCCCATTCTATGGGTTTACCGGCGCAATAAACCCCCTTACCGTTAGGAGAACACTCGTGATTTACAAACGTTGTTGGTGTTCTCCCAGCATCCTGAGAGGGGTTTTATAACTGCGCTGGTAAACCCCCAGAAAGTGTGGTCTATTGCTTAAATAGCGTCCGAGGGACACGCTGAAAGGCAACTGTCTATTTCGAGCGGAAGAAAAAACATAAACGGGCGAAAGATATGCACTGTGAAAAAACGTTTGTTGTTACCATTGGCTAGAAGAGATATTATAGTTACCATTGCAGTTGATCCCGTCTCCATGAAATCCAGGCTTACAAGTACAGTTGAATGCTCCTTCGGTATTATTACAGAATGCATTCAGGCTGCAGTTGTCAGTTTTGATGGCACACTCGTCGATATCTAGACAAAGATAATATGAATTACAGATAAATCGGTTTAATCTGTGCTTGTGCTAAAAAAACGTCGTCAAAACTGTATATGCGAAAAGCTCGGCCTTTAAGATTTGTTCCCACGAAGTCCCTTATTGTTTATGTATTTATTTATTTTTTATTTATTTGGAACGAACCTATTTTCAGTCCCACAGAAATTCAATAGCAAATATTTGCTCTACAAAACTGCTATGACTTTTCTCGGGTCACGAGCCGTTCATCAAAATATGTAAGCGGGTTATTAACTGTAGCTTCTGGTCCGCTCCTTACCTATCTTTAACAAGCAGGGTGAATAGTTTCGCGGATCGACCGATTTTGCCTTGAAAAGCGCATGGATTGCGGACTCTTTGAGATACATTGAGCGGTTTCGCAGATTTCGAAAGTGCAGTGGATAGCTGACCATTGGTTAGCCCGGATTCTAGACTCTTATCAGTAAGTTCGCATTGTAGATACTAAAACGAAGTTTGGACCATTTTAGTCGGTCTTCGTCGGTATGTCGCATCAACTAGCGATAAGTGAAACTTGTTAAAATAAAACGGCATAGAAAAAACAAATTCTACCGTTCGTTGGAGGATCTTGCAGTAAAATTATAACACATAAAACTTTTCAAGAAATCCAGATTCGTATCATGTGAACCAAAATAGTGGCGGATTTTCCCAAAACACGGATCGGCGTATTTGCCTACCCCTAGTCACCCCTCTCTTTAGCCTGCAGTCACGTACTTTTTCGGCCTCTTTTATTTGTTATTTGCAGTCGACTGTGTCAAAGATTTTAGTCAGCACTTAAAATAAGCGATGTACAGTACCTTACAGTGCCCTTTAAATGGTGCATGTACAGTACTTATCCCATTCTACTACTTCTTCAATCCGCCCCAAACAAATTGCTTACTGGGGCTTCATCCATAATTTTCAGAACTGACTGTTAAACAGTTTTTATCTAGTCTCGATTAATTTAGCTTTTTGATGACCACACCTTTCCATCTTAATCCTGTTTTATACTGTCAAATTTCATGTTTCAATAGAATAGTACAAAACAAAAATAAAAAAAAGTAACTCAGACTTTGTCGCCAGAAAAGTAGACGCTGAATTTGTAACATGGTGCTCTGGAACATTCTACAATCAATGACCATGATATCTGTTAGAAGATAACTATATTCGAAGAAACTAGACTCGCGTGCTATTTAACAATAATTGAGGTTTAATGTAATTACCAGTGCAGCTGATGCCGTTTCCATGAAATCCAGGCTTACAAGTACAGGAGAATGATCCATCGGTGTTGTTACAGATGGCATTCAGGCTGCAGTTGTCAGTTTTGATGGCACACTCGTCAATATCTGAACAAAGATAATGAATTGTTCACTGAGATTTGTTCCATAATTCTCTACATAGCTTAAAGGTTATAGGAAAATGATAAGGAAGCCCGGCAAACTTCAGAGGAGCAAAGAAAGAGGCAAAGATTTAGGTTGAAAGGTCCAGGACCGTGCACATCTTGTCTTGCGCCCATACACCATACACTATGCATGAGTTACGTAATCGCAATGTTTTTTTATTTATTGGTGAGTTGAAAGAACACAGGTAATCACCTAATGTATTTTGCATGGTTTGTGCACGGGCAACCCGTAAAAATAGCGAACAAAAACTTATAACATTTCCCTCTATTTACTGTGTTCTCCATCTGTTTTACTTAGGTTTCAAATGATTTAATCTCTTGGGATAACAATGGATTGAAATCCAGCAGAGAACTTTGCCTTTTGTCATAAATCAACGTTTTCTTTTGTTTCGTCTGGTCATCAACACAGTATTTAAGACCTACCTAGTATGTCAGTTTTCTTAGTCTGATGTTGGTGTAACTATGACAAAATATCTGTTTACCAACCAGGGGGTCGTCACTCGGTGCCTGAATATTCTCGGACACAACGAACCTATTCGGGTTATTCATTATTTTTTCTCTTATAGTTACGAGCGAAAATACCCATGGCAGAATTTTACACTAGTATGAGAACTGTATAATTTTGCTTATACGGTATGGCTCTCATCCAATCAGCGCACAATAAATTTTATAATTGCCAAATTGAAATTAAACAGTTTGAAAGTGAACATTTTCCTATCAAAATTGACACTGTCAGTATTTGCTTGCTGGGTTTTTTGTTTCTTACCATTGCAAGTTTGTCCGTCTCCTGTGTAACCAGCTGTGCAATTACAAGAATATGAGCCCTTGGTATTACTACAATCAGCCTTGACGTCACAGGTATGGTTATTTGTACTGCATTCGTCCAGGTCTATAACAGTGAAGGATTTAAAGTGAGATTATGAACGGGTACATAGCGTTTTGTACTGGTATAAAAAAATGTCGACTTCAGGAGTCAACTTTATATGAGGGAAACTCGAGTAATCGGCATATTTATCGATAACTCATAGCAACTGCTGCTACTTTCTTCTCCTCATAGTTGACTATGGGCAAGAAGGCTGAGTATGTTCCCATTGAAGATCAGGGCATACGTGACCAAAGTTTTCTTTGTTTCAACATTCAGCTTTGTCCCAATTGATTGGCTATGCATGGGACCCAGAAAGGAAAAAGAAGATTTTATCGGCTGGATTTGTTCTAGACCTGGAGCTAGTTGCTTAAATTAAAGCCTGGTCAAGGAACTCCAACATACGAGTGAACATTGATTTCACTGGTGTTCCGTAACTCTGTGAATTTTCGATTTTCTTTAAGGAAATAGAGACGTTTTTACCAGAACAGCTGAATCCATCTCCTGAGAAACCAGTTTTGCAGGCACAGGTAAACGAGCCAACGGTGTTGTGACAGTTGGCGTTGACATGGCACAAAGGGACAGAAACATTGCATTCATCTGCGTCTAAAAAGTGGATGAATAAATGAATGAAAGAACGAACGAACGAACGAACTAACGAACGAACGAACGAACGAACGAACGAACGAACGAACGAACGAACGAACGAACGAACGAACGAACGAACGAATGGACGAACGGACGGACGGACGGACGGACGGACGGACGAACGAACGAACGAACGAACGAACGAACGAACGAACGAACGAACGAACGAACAAACGGACGAACGAACATACGGACAGGCGCACGGATTGATTAATAAATAGACGGATGAATAAGTAAATGAACGAGCAAATGAATAAATAAAAGAACCAACCAACCAACAATTGTGGAGTAAGATTGCTACAATAAAACAAGCATAAACCTGCAAAATTTTATGTACCTTGCGTAGACATGTTGCAAGGAGCCATGACAACCATGCCTGGTTTGATCGAATCAAGCCAGTAATTACCGCTGACTGCATTCTCTCGTTCACTCGCCTTGATCTCGGCGCATGACACAGCAGGCAACTCGGGGATAGATCCCAGGGGAACTGAAGAGAAGTACAAAAAGGATTTCATCGAACATTCGGTTTCAAAATAAAACGACCTATTGCTAAGCAGGTCTTAAAACCGGATTTTTTGTAATTCTTGGAATAAACGGAATTCTGAACTTATTGATATAGGACTGGAACGTGCTAATCAAAACAAGAGATGAACATTTTTAAGATAAGCAATACCTCTTCCATCTAGTCTTTTTATGTAGAACCGATCACTGTCCGTTACAAAATCTTCTGGTCTGGCTTCCTTGGTTCGGTCATTTAACTCGCAAATGCCTCCAGTGGTCATGTAATTGAAGCTTTGACATCTGACTTCATCGCTACACCTCTGTACACACTTCAACCAGTCTGCAGTCTTCATCTCCTTGAAGATGTGTCGCTTTAGCATCATGCCGCGGATGGAATATTCGCTTCTACACTGTTGAGCATCTATGCCAAAAAACATCTGGCACATCAGAAGTAGAGCTGTGATTGTCGGATTCATGCTCAAAGATAACAAAGCCACTGGCTTTCTTAATTATAAGTACAGACTGGGTCTTACTGGACTTGAGAGATATGCTGCTTGCGATACCTGTGTATAACAAACAAACGAATTTTAAAAAACGACATTATCGCAGTTTGTATATGATGTAAAATGAAAACCCTTACCGGCTTCTTGTTATTTTTTTCCTTCGATATTAGTTTTGGCTAAAAGGTTTTATAAAAATGCTTATAATTTTGCAACCACCATTTTGACCAAGTGGTTGTAGCGAGCGCCTGGGTACTCTGTGGCTGGATAAAGTTTTCGATTTCAGATATTAGCCTTGAAATAATGTGTTCTTTCTTTACATGCTTGGAAAGACGATTTATTATGACTTATTTTCTTCAAACCCCCCCCCCCCCCCCCCCCCAACTGAAAAATAATAATAATAATAATAATAATAATAATAATAATAATAATAATAATAATAATAATAATAATAATAATAATAATAAATAATAATAATAATAATAATAAATGAAATAAAAAAAAATGAAATCCATTTCATAGCGGATAAAAGTCAGATAAAGAGGAACACACATTGTGTGAAAAGAGGTTGAATTATTCTGTATACGAATTTGTCCTTTTTCGCAAGAAACTCTCAATGAATAAAGACGCTCTGCGGTGGTGGAGAGGGGGAGTTGTTTTCGTGTTGCCTGCCTGAATTAAAAAAAAAAAAAAATTGGAAAACGTCCCATCTCGGTGTATTGTAGTTCTTTCTGCTGAATTACATCGTTGTCTGAAGTTTGGCGAGAAAGGATGTCTTTTGCTATCGCTACCTTTTGGATCATGTCGAAAGAAGGTATTTTGCTAATAAATTTCAGCATGCTCGCTTTAATAAATTTTCGTTGCGAAAGTTACTCTTCAGCCAAAACATATTAAATATAATAACTGAGACCTTCGATTCAATATAAAAAGTTAAAACCTTCGCAAAACCAGCCAAGCTATAAGAAGGAATAGATCAATCCACAGGGCGGGGGAGAGCCAAAAGTCGCTTGCTTCTTTTTATGTGGTTGTTTCACGGAGTGAACTAAACGAAGTTAGACTTGAAAAATGGTCCAGATTAGGTAGATTATTGTTATAAAATAAATACGACAGCTGGATTCATTATAAATGCCTCAATCGTTTAATTATTATTATTATTATTATTATTATTATTATTATAGTCTCATTTGCGATCCTCCGATCCGCCTTAACCTGCCTAAGGGGATCAAGAACTGTAAAGAGAAACAGGAACATTGACATTTATGATATGGACTTTCAAGTAGAGAATTCTCGTACTGCAATTTAGATCGAATATTTTTAATATATAGTTCTTCTCTTATTGTTGCTCTTGAAGTCGCTTTTACTATTTTTCTACATTTTTTTTTTTTTTTTTAAAGACACTGTATTATTATGTAAATAATATGTTTATATACAAAGTTCTTACTCGAATAGTCAAATCATTGTAATTCCTTTAGAAATTGGTTAATATACAAAGTTCTTACTCGAATAGTAAAATCATTGTAATTCCTTTAGAAATTGGTTAATAAATTATTATTATTATTATTAAAAAAAAAAAAAAAAAAAAAAAATTATTATTATTATTATTATTATTATTATTATTATTATTATTATTTATCTTAGGCAGTTGTTTTTCGCTTCACAGTTGAATCGAAATTAAAAGTTAATATCTTAAGCGTTTTTTGGTAATGTTCTCTTTTAAACAACCCCCGTTTTGAACGGTTTGTTGCTTTGTGATTGACAATTTTATTTTCATCCTTAAAGCTCCCGTATCTGTCCCGTTTCAATGATGACGACCACAACACACTTTAATTTCATACTATTAGCCAAGTTATCTTCACATACACATAAATTATTGAAAAAAGTTGTAATTTATGTAAAACGTTTTCATAGATATTGATTAAGTGCTGCTTGAAACTAAATGCTCGATTTTAGGTACCATTGAATTAGACGATTTTTTTCCTTCTTTTCCGCGGACATACGATTCATTTTGACTTATTTCTTATATAAAAAACTGCAAATTATTGTTCCGTTACCAGATGTGTATGTCAGCCAAACAGAAATTCCAAATTCAATTAATAGTGCGTCAGTCATAAACAAACATTTATTTTATCACTAAGAAAGCGTATTGTTTTCGTGCTTAGACTGAATATCAGAAGACCTTGAAGAAGGTTCTTATTAAAACAGTTTACGCACATTGTGGGATTAGCATTACCTTTGCGAAAACGACATTCAAATTTTACATGAACGTCACCACGATGATGGGAGAGTATATTGTGTTTAATCAGACGTTCTTTGGCCCCTCCTGAACTGTCGCCTCCGCGTAGTTAATTCATAATGCACTCGAGTTTGTCCTATTCACAAGAAACTCTCACGGAATAAAATAACGAAAGTCGTTGCGTAAAATTTGCTACCTTTCGCTGTCAAAGTCCCACTACAGCCAAAAAACAGTCTATATTAAAACTAAAAAGGTGTAGGCAGAATGCAAATTAGACTAACCTACGTTCGCAACAGAGAGAACAGACGGTTTAGGAGTCGTTTGTTTCTCCTTTGGGGTCGCTTCAAGGAGGAAATTTAAGGAAGTAAAGCTTAAAAAATTCTCCAGTGCCAAATTATTGTGACAAATTAAAATGCGACAACTTTTTTCATTGCTTGTGGCTTCATACATTAAATTATTTTTTTCATAACTAGTACGACAGTAAACAAAGTCTTCTTCTTCTCTTGGCTTATAAGCACTAGCCAATTTTTTTTTTTTTTTTTTTAAAGGAAAAAATGTTTTAATGCTTTAAAATTGCGGAAGGTTTTTTTCCAGTTGTTAAATTTAAGTCGAAAAACAATGTAAACAGTACAATCGCTTAAATCCTCGCCATCAATGAACAAAGTAGGCGTACTAAGTTTTCCCTGCTTTCCAAACAGAAAATCGTTTCGCTTATCAATTTCCTCAAAGCAACAAAACGCAAAAGCACAAAAGAAGTGCAGAAATGCACTTCATTCGCATAAGCTAAGTGGATTTTTATCTGCAAGCAATATCGAAATTTCATTGTGGTAGGACATGCAACCGCAAGAAGGGTTTCGAAAGCACATGCCATGTTAGAAGATATTAATGGTGGTATTTCTTTGACAGTTGACGATTAAACATCAGGGTTTCTGGCGAACAACGGTTATCTTCCGTGAGTTAGTTACCTCTTTTGTGTGTTTGTGTGTTTTCATATTTAGTTTTGTGTTCTGGAAGTTGTTTTCGTCTTCCAGTAATGGGATCAAGTGAAATTTTATCAACAAACTCCGAGACTTCTAATAGTTATTCTTATCAATGTTGAAAAACACTAAAAATAACACTATTTCGAAACCGGTTATACTTTCAGGTGGAAAGACCATTAAGACTGATTAATTATACTTGGAAACATGGAAACTGGTTTACCAGTTTAAACGATTCTCCGATAGCTCAAAGTCTAAAATGTAGGTCGCTTGACGGCTGACGGTTAACCCCATTTGAGACCTAGATTGTTACTTTCGTATTGAGCGACTCTTTCATCGCTAATTTCATCGGGCCGCTGTTACCAAAATTTATTTCTTTTCGGGGATCGACGACGTACAATGCATATGGAGCGATTTACATCTAACTACGACCTTTAAATTTTTCCGAAATTTAACGCCAGCTCTTGTGCATGTATCCTCTAACGAATCATCAATTTCGTCATAACATAGTCAGAATATAATGCAGGCTGTGGATCAACAGACTTGACTTGACCAGCGCATATTTTTCGGATACTAATTTGTGGTTTATGTAAGAAAAGAAACCTCAAAAAATAAAGTAAGAAAGATATTATCAAAATATCATCGTCCTCGTTCTAAAACCTATCCACTTCAGTAAAATAAAACATTTTATATAAAAAACTAGATAAGTGTAGACACACAACAAAATTTACCTACCTTTAATTCACAACACCAGCGAACTTTACAACAGGGAATAAATCAATCAACAGGCGGTGAGTAAAAATTCGTTTCTTTCTTCTTTCGGGTCGTATCGCGGAGGAAATCCGAAGAAGTTGACTTGAGAAATGTCCAACCCAAAATTGTTGTGATGAATTAAAGTGCGTCAGCTTTTTTCAATACCCTTGCCTCGTCCACTTAATTGTGTTGCTATGATAAAATAAGACAGTAAATATAGTCCTTTTTGGCCTATTAGCACTAGCCAAAAAGTTGTTTATTTAGACAGGCGTTCTTTAATGCTTCACCAATACTTTACAGGTGCTAATGGTTTGTTAGGAATGGGGTATCGAATGTTGTCGGAATCGCTAAGTTCATAGATGAACTTGTGTATTATTTGTGGGCCGATGTTCACGGATATGCATACGGGATTCATTATTTTTTTTTTTTTTTTTTTTTTTTAATTTAATCAATTACTTGACACCACATACAATAATAAAAATAATAATAATTACAATAATTACAAGATTGTAGACAATGACAAGACTAACGACAAGAAAAAAAAATTACCACGCTCATAGTACTTTCCTACTTACACTATACTTACAATTAAACGAACAATGCTAACGACAAGAAAAAACAGTTACAACACTGACGACTGCATTCACTATTTTTGCACTTATTACTACTTACTAATACAATACTTAAAAACTACTATTATTTTAATTGATGCATACTTAGACTTATTCTACTGATTACTTGAATTACTTGAATTTGGAATTGGCCTCACAGATTTTAGCTAGTAACTAAATTGATTTAATTGATTTTTTCAATAGTTTATTGATCAGTCAAGGTGGTCAAAAGTTTTTCCCATTTTTTATGGTGTGAGATAAGTTTATTTCTCCTCCTTGCTATGTAGAGCTCGATGCTGAGGACACGTTTTAACCGGGCAATAAAACCGTTTAATGAAGGGAGTTTTCCGTTGCATTTTCTTGTGTAGAGATAATATTTTCCCAATAATAAAATGTGGTTAATCAAAGAGAAATCTTCCTCTATTTCAAATTTTCCAAAAATCAAGTCGGTCAAGATAATTGACTCTATTTGAATATTTTTGTCTTTAAGCCAGGAAAGGACATGCTTCCAGAATTCACATGAAAATTTACAAAGGAAGAGTAAGTGCTCGAGGGATTCTGATTCTTCTTGACAAAAGGTGCAGCTTGGAGATTGTGCCAGACCAAAGCGAAAAAGTTTTTCGTTAGTAAAGACGATATTGTTTAGAACTTTGTATTGAAATTCTCTGATTTTTGACTCCATTGTAACACGAAATGGAAGGGAGTAGACCTTTTCCCAATTTAAAATTGTGTCTGGGTACTCTGCCGATAACTTTTGTTTTGCTGTTGGGGGGACTTGTTTTCTTCTCGAGAAGGTTTCATAGATCTTTTTGGCAGTGGCATCACTGATAGGGATAGAGCTACTTTTCAATTTTAAAAGAGGTATGCAAGGGAGGGGATTAGTCGATTTTGGGCTGGTGGAAGTTTGTAATATTCTTTTCCATTCCGCTGGAAGGGAATGCACAATGCCCATAATAAAAAAAACGTTGCTCGGGAGAGAGTTGAACGTCAGCAATTTCGTGTAAGAAGACATTGTTCTCATTAATTAGGTCCCCAACTTTAAGAATACCGACCCTTATTAAGTCATTCCTATAGACTGACATATTTTTGATGCATATTAACTTGTTGTTCCAAATTATTTCATTCATAATGTCATGATATGTGGCAGGTGCGCTACCATTAAGTGTTGACCATGCGTCAAGGCATTCCTTGTAGTATTTCGGTAGGTGTGTATCTTTAAGTTTTGCAGTATGAAAATTGCAGTGGAGAAGAAAGCTCCCCCCAAAAGGTGAAATATAATTATTTAAAAACCGTTTCCAAGTACTCGGGTAAACGTCAAGGAATTTTTTTAAACAAATTACACGTTGGGCAGTGATCATTGACTCTATATCAAGCATTTTCAATCCACCATTTTCGATATCCGAAATGAGCGCACAGCGCTTTACTTTGTCTTTCCCATTCCATATAAAATTATAGATAATCGAGTTGGCTTCCTTAACGAGAGCGTTTGGTATTGAGATAACTGACGCTTTAAACAAAAGCTTTGGAATGGCAAAAGTTTTTACAATTTGAATCTTGCCCAGAATAGATAAATTCCTCCATTTCCACATATGAACTGATTTTTTAATTGATTTAAGGGTTTGCCGAAAATTTAGTTCGTTTATTTGTTTTTCATCATACCCAAAGAAGACACCTAGTATTTTGATAGCTTGGCAAAGGTTGTGCTGAGCGAATTCCCTTTCCTGAAGGGAGATGTTCCCAAGGGCTAGAATCTCAGTTTTTTCATGATTTACACATAATCCAGAGCACAGTCCAAAAGTCTCAAGTATACCAAAGAGGGAGGCGTAGGAGGCTTTGTCACGTAGGAAACAGGTCATGTCATCCGCAAAAAGAGATAATTTAGTAATCTCGCCGCCAATTTTAAAACCTTTAATCGAGTCGTCACTTCTTATTTTGATAGCCAGAGTTTCGAGAGCGATTATAAAAAGATAAGGTGAGAGCGGGTCGCCCTGCCTAACTCCTCTTTTCAAAGGGAATGGACCCGTTGAAAATCCGTTGTTTAGTACGCAGCTTGAAACATTGCTATAAAGTACTCGTATCCATTGAATGAATGAAGGACCGAAATTAAACTTATGCAGTGTTCTAATTAGAAAATTAAAATTGAGTGTGTCAAACGCCTTTTCGAAATCAATTGCGACTAAAATTCCTGATACACCTTTCTGTTTGGTATATTCTACTAAATCGTCTATTGTTCTAACCGCATCAAAAATCGATCTGCCTTTGACAAATGCGTTTTGATCGGGATGAATTATAGTGGGCAAGACTTTTTCCATACGCTTGGCTAAAACTTTAGAAGCTATCTTAGCGTCAACGTTTATCAAGGAAATGGGTCGCCAATTTTTGACAAGTCGTTTATCCTTACCCTTCTTCTCTATTAAAGTAATAATAGCTTGCTTCTGGGTATTTGAGAGTTCACCGAATTCAAAAGCATAGTTGAGGCTATCAACAAGTAATGTTCCAACTAAAGGCCAAAAGGCCTGGTAGAATTCGATCGACAAACCGTCATTACCCGGTGTTTTGTTTTTAGGGAAAGTGCTCAAAACATTAAAACATTCGTTGTAGCCCAGCTTTCCTTCGCAGTTTTCCTTTAATTCTTCTGTCAATATTGGGAATTCAATAGAATTATCCAGGAAAGTGGAAGCTGATGAATCCAATGGGCCGCCCCTGTTGCCGTCATAAAGATCCGTGTAGAAGGACTCCAGCTCCTTCATAATTTTTTTAGGATTATTTGTTATTTTCCCTTCAGAGGTGAAAATTTTGCGAACACTACATTTTTTCTTGTTTGATCTCTCTAAATTAAGGAAGTATTTGTTGTTTTTTTCACCGAGTTCGTACCAATTTGCACGTGAGCGGATTATCGCGCCTTGTGTAATGTAGTCGTAAATGCGATCATATTCCGCTTGAAGAACTTCGAGTTCTTCCAAATTTTTTTCTGAAGGGTCCTGATCACATTTTTCTGTACAGGTTTTTAAACTTTCTTCCAAAAGGTTGAGCTTCTCTCTCTTCTTGCGAGCTTTTGCTTTACTATAAGTTATTGTATATTGTCTTATTTTATACTTAATTAAATCCCATAAAACTCGTTTATCCTTAACCGCTTCGAATTCTTCAAGCCAATTTTTATATTCATTATGCAGAGAGTCGCAGTATTCTTGGTCATCTACTAGCGTGGCGTTAAATTTCCAAAAGCCTGGACCCCTCTCGCCTTCATCGAGACCGTTAATCGATAGCGTTATTGCAGAATGATCGGAACGAATTGCTGTTGTTATGTCTGCCGAGTCAATCTCTTCCTGTAAGTCGTTACTAATGAGCCAGAAATCTAGGCGTCGTTGAATTGGTGGTGATTTCTGACGCCAAGTAAATCGCGATTCGTGGGGATGGCGAACACGCCAGATGTCTACTAGATCATTTTCAATCATAATATCTTCCACACATTTAACTGATTCCTTCCGTTTTTTTGTGCCCCCATGCCCATCAAGATCTTGATCAAATATAATATTGAAATCGCCTCCAACAATAAGAGAGTTTGCAAATTCTGTGTCTATATCGTTTAAAAGATCCGATAATTTGTTGAAGAACACGCACTGATCTGCTGATTTATTAGGGGCGTAGATGTTAAGAAGAATGAATGGCGAATCTTGAATTTGAGCTTCGATTAAAATATAACGACCTAAAGGATCAACCTTGGTGGAGACTAACTTAAAGTCAAGATGATCTTTTACAAGGATCATTGTTCCCCTACTATGGCAGCTTCCATGGGAAAAGAAAATATCCCCCTTCCATTGTTTCTTCCAAATTTGTTCAACTTCTGGAGAGCTATAGGTTTCCTGTAAAAAACATATGTCCGCTCGCGATTTCGAGAGCCAGTTGAATAAAGCTTTCCGTTTCTCAAAAGATCGAATCCCTCGAGCATTAAGTGATAAAAGTTTGAAATCAACGTTTATGCACACCATAATTAGAGAGCAAGTGAAAAAAAAGGCCACAGGGAAAGACATTTGAATAATGTTAATATTATCTTGGCAATTGGAAAATGTTGGCTAATCAAAAGGACAAAACTTAGGTGCGAAAAATACGGTGAATCTGGGCCAATGGGAATTTTTACTGAAAGTAGATTAATTAGGTATGTTGAGTGGCAAAAACTGTGAATAATTTCCAGAGCACACGTAAATATGCAACGGTTTTTACAGGCACTACGCAATGATGGTACCACAGATGGGCTTTACAAAGAAATTTTCGAAGCATTAACTTCTAATTCAGTAAACGTTTCAGAGTTGCAAGGAATTTTGAGCTCACGATTCGATTAAAGAGTTGCAAGGCGCATTTACTGTTAGATATATAAATGTAGAATTTAAGCTTAGCTTGCAGGTAATACGTAGTAATGTATAAACTACAACAAGTTTTGCTTGAAAAGGGACAAAATCCAAATTACATATCACGATGTGTTTCTGCTTACCGCCGTTTCCCGCCCCGAACGAACACAGTTGACAAAAAGTGGGCGTATTTGTCACAGGTATAGGTAATTACAACTTCAACGGAGTTTCTTTTGTCTTCTTCTCCTTCTTCTTCTTAATTTTTGTGTGTTTTCTTTTCTACATTTGCAGAAGTTGTGGCGCAATCGAGTATACTTTATTTGAGAAAAGAAAATAATTTAATTTTCATTTTGGCATAATGATAGAGAAAAATGGATGCTTAGTCGGAAAGTATAAACAGGATGGCAGGTTTTTCTAATTTAAAGTCGTTTAGCGGTCCGTTCAACATTTGAGAATTTGTCTACATCTTATATTAACATGCAGGGGTTCAGTTGTGGCTTACAGTGGGAATAAGAAAACTGGAGAAAATGAACGACAAATTAAATTATTCGTAAAAATAACATATTGTCACTTTAAGTTCATTTGTTTATATTTCCTGCAGTTTGAGCCGTCATTCCATAATTTTCTGTACAAATTTACATATCCAAGATGAAATAAGGTGTTTACAGTTTTCTGATTCACGCTATTTTTTCATTGTTGAGTTTGGTCACAGTTTTGTTTACCACTTCCTATTAATACGCTTTCTACACGAGGGATTGTCACTCACAGATCGTTTGATGATAAGGAGAGTTTGTCATATATAAAATTAAAACGAGTTCTTCAAAGGTAAATGAAGGCACAAGTAATTATAGAAAAATTTGCACTGTCTACTGTCGATAAGCCATTCCACTTCACGGAATGTGAAGTGGAATGTAACGAAGTATTTTTAAAATTATTTTTAGCAACTGATCTCAGAAAAAAAAGGGCAAAACACCCCTTCCTCTTAATTCGTCTGGAGTTAAAAAGCAGAAAGGCTTATGTAATAATTGTTAATTAGTATATACACACTCAGTGATCTTGGCTATTCCAGCAATCTGATTGGTTCGCTATCTCGGGCTAATGCCGCATTATTCACTCGCTACCGAGTGGATAATGCATTATCCCATAAAACATAAAACAAAATGGCCGGCGTAAACTCGCGTTTCGTTAGCGTTTCAGAATCAAAAATAGTGCAAATAAAAGACGACAGCGAGCCAGAAAACACCAAGAAGGCAACGAACTCTGGCCTAAAAGTTTTTAAAGGTAAGTGAAGAAGTCATGTTTTGCATAAACAAACTGTTTATCGAGATAATTACTGTGCTCAATTCGACCTATCGCTAAATAGGCAGCAATTAATCTTCACGACTACAATTTGTCTGATTACGAGTATTTTTGTAGACTGGTTTGCCTGACAGAACGAATTTTTCACCGAAATCGAGGAAATAGAAAAAGAAGAATTGAAGTTTTATATCTCCGCAAGAAAACAGGACAGGTCATATTACAACAAGGTAACACTCACCTCAATTCGAGCCGCCATTGACAGGCACCTTCGCAACGAGCCAAACAACAAGCCTTTCTCGATAAGTTCCAAAACTCTGTTTGATCAGTTATCGATTTCCAAGCAGACTTTCGATTAAAGTTGCCGATTTGAACTGTGTAAAAGGACCATTTTGACGAGGATTTTATCGAAGATTGTGTATTTGCCATGTTAAAAGAATATCTGTAAATAGTTTTGTACGTGTTTCACGCATGAATTGAGACGTCAAATTAGACGTCAATAAAATTGCCTTTCATAGGTTTCCTTTTGAAAATGTCTAGATTGTCTGTTTTGAGATCACTTCGTGTGTATATACTAAAACAATTATTATTTTCAATCTTGGTGAATAGCGGCAGAATATTTACCTCGCCGCTACGCGGCTCGGTAAATATTCTGCCACTATTCACCTCGATTTCAAAGAATAATTGTTAAATATCCGTTATACGGGTATGTGCCGCTGGATGGAATCCTATTTTCAACGTCCCTGGTCGTCTATGATGGGGCTGCAATTTTGTCCTTTTAGTGGGTCCTTAGTCGTAGATATTTCCAAACATCCCTCGGGGATAATAAAGAGAATTGATAAATTATTTCTATATTCGGAAAGGAATATCTCATTGCGTGCCGCTACCAGTGGGTGACATAAAAACAACAACAGTCTAAAATTGGGAGTGTTAGTATAGTCTCTGGCTGGGACTGATACGTGCACCGTAGAGGATATTAAATAAACTTTCACAAGCACATTAAGGTCATACAACAGGAGGCAATTTCTCTTTAACGTTGTATTACCCTGCATTACCACGGTTTCCGAAATATTTAACGTGTAACACCCAATTTTTGCAAACTGCAATTGAATGCAATCTGGCGTTGTGAGGTGCAACAAAAGTAGAATCATCTTCCATCTTTTGTGAATTGCGAGTCAATTTACTGCTTGTGACACATCAACCACAACATGTAACCTAATTTTGATAAAATGAGCCAATCAGAAGTTGATAACAAGAGATTTGAAGATAATTATTTCCCGTGGGCGGGTTGCAATTTGCAGAAACAAACATCCCCTCTAACACTTGCAATGTTTGTACGCCATCATGGTTGCGTTGCAGTTTGCAAGGAAAATTACGTCGTGTAACATAGCGTTAAGGGCCTCTCTCTTTACATTCCGTGTGATGATCACATTCAAAGTAACCGTTGATAATTGGCGGAGAAGCTTAAAGAACTTGAATTTCCAAGCAACACATTCCTAAGAGTTAAAATCCCATACACGGTGCACATGTAATGATCATTTGCTGCTCAGCCTCGCAGCCAAGTTCAGTTTAGATCTTCAGCTAGATGTTGTTATGATGGGAAGTGTCGAAATTAAAGGGACGACTTCCGACATATCAATGTAGAAGTTACGGCAAAATGCTGTTGGAATTCATCCTGACGATCATCTTACTTCAACCGCATTTTCCCATGGTTTGGACTTTTATATACCATACAAATGTTGCCATAACTGAATTGTCCAAAACACTGCAGTGAAACCACTCGCCTGAGGCTCGCAGTTACACTAAGCATTTTGAACAATATTTATGAAGTCATTTCGTTATGGTCTTTTAGAGTATGGACCGTGCAAGGATGTGGTAAAAATACTGTTACAGCCACATTTATCGAACCACCACGGTAATCCGGCCGTTTAAATATAATTACTACACTCATCATAGCGTCAAATACGCCGGGGGGTGGGGGGTGGGGGGTGGGGGTATAAAATTGATTAAATTGGGTCAAGGTTAAGTAAGTTAAAAAGATCCGGTTCGACTTCATTCACCATTTTACTTTTAAAAAAAAATGCTGGACGGATTCCAATAATATATTTTACGCGTCATTGAACACAAACAAACAGGGAACTGTCCAACTGGTTTATTGATAACAGCACACTAAGTTTCCAATATTTGTTGTAACATCTTATTGGTATATTACTTTTACACCAGTTAAAATGGCATATTTTAACCTGGACTTTAATAAAACAGTTTTAAAATTAAAGGGAAAAGCATTATTAAATATTGGTAAATTACAAACAAATAATGAACTGGAAAACTTGTTTATTTGACAAATGGTCGTCATTCTTATAGGCCATATAAATGACGTCATAAAAATGTTTAAACTCACGAGCCGTTACGCAGGTTGTTTCACTGCAAAGTGTTGGATATTTTGTGACATCATTTCTATCGTCTATAAGAGTGTACACCGTGGAAAACTGTAGTCGATTTGCTTTATACAATAACATTAAAAATTCACCGGCGAATAAGATGGAAAAGCACTACGAAGCCTCGCACACCTAGCCTACCCACGAAAGACGCATCACGCGCCCAAAAACTAGATGTAGACTTCTAGCCAATGAACTTCTTCCGGTACTCATTTATATACAAGAGGTACAGAGGCGCTGTGGGACTTAAGTGTCTTGCGGAATAACTCAAAACAGTAACCCCGGCCAGGGCTCGAATCCAGACCGGTCGTTCCGAAGTAAAGCGCACTAACCATTAGGCCACCGCGCCTCTCCAACTGTAATGTTAGCTTATAATTATTATGTCGCTTACACCAATTAGCCTAATCTACATTAGAAAAACACACACACTTTGAACAGACGTTGAAAGTAAATTTCACACCAGATAAGTTAATGCAATCTTCCACTTTTAATTAAAGAAACGCTTTTTTAAATATGTTTAACAATCACAAAAGCTTGCAAATGATTTGAGTTATTTTGTCTTTCCTGTGAAACAACGTGAAACAATTATTCCGTAATATTAAGTACCAAAAAAAGAAAACAATGTAAATAGTGTGTAGTACTATCTGAAAGTTTAGTTACTATTCCACGAGTAAAGTAAAACTACCCGTACGTTTAGACTAATGAATATAGTTAAAAACTATTCACCGAAGCGGAGGTGGGTAGTGGTGGATATAATCCTACTCACACTAGCAGTCAACAAGGTAACGAGTAATATGGAAACATCAAACAACAACGGCTATATACAAATACGCTGACTTTATCATTTGCGGGAAAAAAAAAAAAGCAAAGCCGGAACAAGGCGTAGGCAAAACCGAAAGCCACACCCTGATGCTGCTCGCCCAAACCGCCAAACAAAGAAACAAACAAAGAAAATCATTAAAAAAAAAGGAGAAAAAGATAGAGAAACGAAAAAAAAAAAAAACAAACAAACAAACAATTAAGTCAGCGTATTTGTAAAATTAAACGCTGGTAGGCTAAGATCTGCTACGATATGAAATAGAATCTGTTTCTCACAATTCTTCATATAATCAAAGATTGATAAGAGGCTAAAACTTTCTGCAGCCAAAAATGGTCAAAAATCTCAAAAAGAAAATGCCGATCAAAGGAACTAGAATGCTGAATGGCGAAGGAGGAAGTGGCTTTGCCGCTGTTGACGAACAGTTGCCGATAAGAAATGCAAATAGGTGGGAAGAGTGGATACTCAAATGTTTTAATTTGTCTGATGCATTCATGTTTAATATTTCACGAAAATGCACATCGAAAAACAGCTTTAATTATTATCCGCAAAGATCACAAGCGAGTCAAAAAATCTAGTCGAAACAAACAACTGGCTTGGAGGAAGCCGACATTTGCATAATCATTTTGTTCAATGTGAACCAAAAGATCACACATTCCCTGCAAATGTTGTCATCAATTTCTTCATCTTCTGTGAGACTTTTAGTCAATCATAATAAACGTTCAGACAGTAAGAAACAAACTTTTAATTTGAGCCTTTTCGTGACTTCGCATTATTATTCGCCCGGGTATTCGCGAAGCGCGAAGATAGACGGACACGCTGTCACGTTCAAATGTTAAATAAACAACAGGAAGAAGCTTGTATTTGCATAATCACAACTCTGCCGGTTTCTTGTTGAATGTGAACAGAAAGATGAAGCATTCACTGCAAATATTGCGATTGATTCTTCCATCTTTTATGAAACTTTCAGTTGAGCGTAATAAACGTTCACCGAGTTAACAAACAGACTATTACTGCGTGGCTTTTTATGACTGCACGACAGGTCCGATAGCTTTCGCGCGAAGATGTCGAAGATAGCTGGACATATGTCACGCTGAAATGTTAATGGCCAGTCTGTTTACAAAATGTTCATTGTAACGATAGGCCTACTTTCAAAACAGTTTAAGGTTTTGGTGTTTTGTATACACAGCGTAGCAATTTGTCTTCGAGCAGCACATTCACGTGTAAGCAGTGAAGCGACGAGATCAATCTTGAAGCCGCCATGTGTTCAATCGGAGTCAAAACAGGTTTTTAACGGACATTATTTCATGATTGACACATTTTCTTTTGTTATTCAACAACCTTTATTTAACTTACAACCCTATTGAATATTAACTAACTGAAAGTCCGGGGAGGGCTTGATAATAGGGACCTTAAACGAAACCACGACGGCAACGCTGACGACAACGTCGACTAAAAAATGTATTTATATTTCCTTAACATTTTCACAATTATTCTCATTTTTTTAGGGCGTTCATTTTTGTCAGGACTGATCTCCAGCTGAATATGTAAGCGCATTATTAAATTCAAAATAAAAACAAGAAAAATTCGTCGTCGTAGTTCACGTTCTCCAGACTACGCAAAATTTGGCAATTTCACGTCGTTGTTTTGCAGAGGACGACAAAGAAATGTACCATGATGGAAAACGCACGTGCTAAGCTATTGAACTGCTCATTAAGCCTTTTGTTTGGCGACGTTCTCGTTGCAGTCACCGTCGTGGTTTCGTAAGGTCCCTAATGTAGCAGGGAAGAGCGGGGCTGATGAATGAATTTATGAATATTAATGAGGGATTTATCTGTATAAATCCCTCGTTTCAGGGATTTATACAGATAAATGCGAGGGCCTTTATCTGCATAATTTAAAAAAAACCTCTCATTAGCATTCTAATATTCTAGGTTCCGACTGATCTATTCCTGACAAAATAAAACTCTCTGGACAAATTAAACACTGCAATTCCAACATAAAAATTTTACTGCAACCTGATACGAAATACTTTAAACTATATAGCAGTGGCAACCCAAATATTTTTTTTAGTTTACTTTCCCTAAAAAGTTTAAGTCTTTGAAATAACAAAGCCTTCTTCCATTTCTAAATTCATTTTGGAAATATAAAATTCATGTCAATGGAATCATAAAAGATTAGCTAAGTGTGGTTGAATTTCCGTCATGCCGTTCTCAAATTTAATTGTCGCTGCACACTGCCTCAGCTAAAAATTCCTTCCTCTTGAGTTCAACAACAACGTGCATCTCATTCTTGAAAAATTGAGAATCCTAAACGTTTCCTTACAACGTATCTGGTGTTCCGAGCAGCCCATGTTCCTGTCCTTGGTTCAACTCTTCATAATTTTTTTTAGCCGTTCCTGTCGAGGTTTCAATTTCTTCGTACGTTTACTTCTACCATTAGACGCTGTACAAAACACGCTAAACCGCACCTTGCGAACAACACAGTGCAAAACAAACCATCAAAACAAGCTTGTGTTATTCAAATAAGGTTGCAATCACAATAAATCGCGAAATCCGTGGAAATGCACGATCGGGCTATTCTGAGAAAACCACACAATGGCAACAATAAAAAACAACAAAGACTACATTGTTTACGCTCGGAGCCGATGTACTACTAATTAGATGGCTTTTGTCCTCTTGGAAACGGGCTTTATATAATGATCCCTCATGAATAATATCATAAAATAAGTCAGATAAATACCTCGAACGTCGGTATTAATCCATATACATCCCTCGGGCCTACGGCCCTCGGGATGTATATGGATTAATACCTCCGTTCTCGGTATTTATCTCTTACTTAATTGAATTATAAATATCTACGAGAAGATCTGAAAACCGACACAACTTCGTTCATAAATAGTATAGTATAAACAGATTCTCACGATAAAATCAGACTTATGCTTAGTGCATATATACATTTACGTTTGTTACCTCAGGTTTGGAGAAGGTTTGTAAATTCTGCAGGGCACAAATTTCAAACCAGCACAATTATATTGGAAACGAAAACGCCACTCGCTGTACGGCTTTCTCCAACACCAGCGACATGGACATGTTTTGAATTATCAGCGAAGATCGATCTCTCCTTTCCTTTCGGTGTAGCTGTTAACAGTCTTTTATCCATCACTTAGTTAACTTCACCGGCTCTGAGGTCACTTTTATTTTAGCTCGATGTCAGCTTAATTAATTTCTCTGCCTTGGTTAGCAGCAGTACTTCAACTCTCGGTGTTGCCCGATGTATATCATGTTCAAGTCGGCAATTATTTCGGATCTTCCCGTTAAGAGGTTGTCCTAAATCATTTGGCATGAGTTTTCATGATGTAGATGAGAAAATAGAGTGAGAAATATTCACGAAGAACTATGTTGTCCAGCATGTTTTCTTCGCGTCTTTCATTCAGGTTAAAAGGTGAACAACGTACCACTTGAACTATTTGTCGCCTTTTCATACAACCTCTTCGTTTAAAGGTCAAATGCAACGAAATTGGGACATTTTTATTTTGTCCAAAAACCTGTCCTATATGGCAACACTAATCATAACCAACTCTCAGAATTGGTTTTTGTGCGAATTGTGGCGCTCAGGAGATGAAAATCCGACGATTTCCGACGGCTTTACGAAAAAGAACCAGAAATGGCCGCGCTTGGAATGGTAACGAATAAAGGTATTTGTGACGTCACGTGTGGTGAGCAGCTTGTTTTCACATGTTTCCCTGAACCCCATAAATTCCCTTGCAAATCCTTCAGAATCCTCGGGTTTGTTCGATGGATTTCCAGAGTTTATGGACTAGCCGTTGGTTGAAACTGATGAAGACCTTCATTCGAGCTTTCAAAATGTCCAAATACATCTGTTCGAATCACAGATATCGGGCAATGTATATAAATCAATTTTTCGGGTGAATCCGACTCGGCGAACAAGATGGCGGTTATGATATCAAGAACGAAAAAAATCGCCAGGTAGATTGGTGAGCCTAATAAATACAATAACAACTGCTGTTAAGTCTATGTCTTGCTTTTATGCTTCTATGCAATTACTTATCGTCAGTAAAATATGTTATGGATGTGTGTTTGCGTTTCTGGAAATCATGGCCAACCGGGCAGCTGTCATGTCATGATATTTTTACTGAAAGCCATGCAGTTTGCTCGCTAGATTAACACAGCTTGAAATATCTGAAAAAAACATCTGCTTTAAGCATCAGAGTTCTGCTTGGTGTTGTGTGTTCTTTATGCATCATGTAGGTGATTAAGTAGGTTAGGAGCACCCTTCATGCACCAGTCAATGTAACTCCCCCAACCCCGGGACTATGCGGGGAATTTATACTTCCATGTAAACTGGCTTTTAGATGAGTTTTGAAATTACTTCTTCAATAAAGTGGGGAACGATCTGATGCATGTTGTGTATTTGATCCCTTGTAACTGCTTTTTTATCCTTTACAAAGATTTTGTTTAAGCACTATTTAATTTCCTAAATATATATTGTTAAAATATCTAAATTGTTTTAATGGGATGGGATAGAGTTTTAGGATGAAGTTAGGAAGAAATATCTGCAAAATATGTGTGTTCCTATGGTGCTGACACAGGACACATCACAGCAGCATGCAGCAGGGATAAATTCACAATGTACACACATGATATGTACCACGAAGTCCCAGCTGTGCATATCCTTGTATGTATATCTGTTTTTGTCCATGCTGCATGGTGCTGTGGGATGTTGATCCTGCAATTTGACATTTTTGTGTGTCAGTCAGTTCCTTTGCTTTATGCATTTAGTAGTATTTGTTACATCGTACAATTGTTATAGCTTGTCTCAGCCTGCTAAGGGCAAGATAAAAACGTGGCATCCATGACAGGTTTCGTTGTGCTTTGGTTGTCCCACAACAGTATAATTTCTTTCCTTTTGGTTATGGGTGTATGGGGTTGGACGTTGTGGGGGGGGGGGGGGGGGGGGGATAGCATTGTGAACAAAATTTAGTCAAGAGGTCTTTGTTATCAGGTATAACTGGTGTACAGTTACTTTTAGAAAGCCTGGGCATATTTATCATAAAATTGATTTTGAGGTCAAATCCGTTTTAAACACTGCATGATAAGGGATGCTTTACCCAGGACAGGAGAGGGGGAACTCTCAAGAATTTGGCTGGAAGTATGCTTCAAGACCTTTCAAACCTGTACCCTATTTCAGACTAAACAAAGTATTTCCCCACCATATTTCAGACCTAGCACAGACAATGATCGAATAGTATCCGAGGATGCATTTTCCATCTTCTACCTTAAACCAGACCAGATCTTGCTTGTCAAGGGATGAAATACAAATAGAGGTTTCTTCTAAAAGTATTCCCAATTCTAGGCCAAAGCTCACAAAAAATGGTCAATATTTTTAACACCCTACTTCAGAAATCAAAAACCATACCCTGTGGCACCAAACACACCCATATAGCTTATTAAGGGTGTACCCTCAAAGCTGTCAATGAGGAATTTTTAATAGGTCAATAGCTGTGGGGCTGACAAAATTATGAAGAGTATTAGTTATAGTAATACTATTTTTATTTAATGTCATGACACATGTATTGGAGTGGTTGCTGATTCTCCTGAGCAAGTGGGTCTTGATAAAAGTACTCAACAAGTGAGCTGGTCTAGCCAGGTTTTTGCCTTTGATTTCTCCTAAATAAATACCAGGAATTAAAACTGAATTACCATTCAGTTTTACAAACCAGTTAATAAAAGCCAGATTAGGCCTGATTTGCAGCTGATAATGAGCGCGAGGAAGTACACCAAATAAAGAATTTGCAATGTAACAGATGGTGTAAAATGTCAGGCCTGTAGGGCCCACGAGCCTTGGAAGTTTGTTTATTGTGAAAAAAAAAAAAAATTATCAAAATAAATATATAAAGGGAAATGGTATTTCTGTGCTTCTACTATTGCATTCAATATGGTCCTTGGGGTTGAAGGTCCACCATTTGAAGATTCGAGTGGTATATTTTGGACCAAATTGTGTGATTCTAGGTTAATTTCAATGATACATTCTACCTACTGTCCTTCACTTTTACCTGCCTTGTTTCCTAACAAACTGTCTTCAAAATGTACAAAATGCTAAGATAACCTATGTTTTCAAAATTTCCTGGGGGAGGAAACGGCCACACCCCCCTAAGTTCTCGTGCACTAAGTTCTCGTGCACCCTCCCCATGCAAAATCCTGTTTAAGGGGCTGAATATGTATGGGGCTGATTTACATTGTGAAATGAATGCTGGCCAAAAATTAAGCAGGTAAATAGATCATTTTCTTATTCAGTATTGGACTTAGTGCAGGGAATGTCATGAAAAAAGGCTTAATGTCATTTACATGTGGGGGAATTCCCTATATAAGCCTCCATTGAAAGCTACTTTCAGTCCAATACCGAGGATACGAAAATGGTCTATTGGCCTTCAACTCCTCCACAAATGAATATTGCCAGAAAAATCGTTGTATGTACATTTGCCTTGGGCACCAACAATAGGGACCTTCAGATTGGAGTATGAGTACGACTTTCGAATTTCAATCCAGTTATGTTCCCAAAGCCCTCACTCCTCCCTGTTGCTGACCAGTTGCAAAGAAGACTACTGGGAAGAGAGTGGAGTGAAATGTGACAATCTAATGTATAAGCACTAGGTTTGAAGTCATACTTGTACTCGCACAATGATCTGAAGGTCCCTTATATTAAGCCAGGAGGACTTCTGTTATTGTATTTTGCATTCATAATAAATTTCAAATAGCAAACAATTCAAGTCTCCCTCGAGATCAAGAAGCAGTTTTATTAAATGTTTTATTGTTCTGTACATTAAAACCATTATTATTATTCAATATCTACACTATTTAGTTTTTTTAGACGATCAAAATAATATAGAAGAATGTAGAAGCATCCGACCAGTCACAACACATAGTGCATGCTACAAGTAAATCAAATTTCTGTAAATTTATTCAATATTTCCTTTCTGTACTTCCAATATTGTACAGGCCTCGTGATTCACAGTTTAAGTTATAATTTTGGTAGAAGTTTATGAAGTGACTAGGGTTATATTATTAATTAAGGAAGTAGTCTGTGCATCTGTAAGGTTGAATCTGATATAAGTCCGAGACAATACACCTGTACAGCGTTTACTTTATAAGCGACTTTACCTCTAGCTCCAGTGTAGCTTTCTCCCAAAGGATTTCGCATTAGTGCCTTGCTAAACGGCTTTCTTTCCAAGTTGTCAATAGTTGGTGCAGCGCCAGGTCTCATTCGAAGTTTTTGGACAACAGTGCAGAATTCTGCTCGAAGCTTTCAGAGAAAAATATGGCGGATGATAATGACATGCAGTTGGCGTAAAATCCCCGGTAAAATCCTCTCCTTTTTTCTTTCTAAACCATCCTTACATCGCTCCTCGTCTTTTAGAGGACATTTCGAATGTTACAATGGCTTAATCGGGATTTTAAATATTGAAACAACCCAATAGAAAATCAAAACAACAACACTTTGTTATGCTTTCGTTCTTATTGCGCGGGGAAGCTCGCCACATATGACGTCACAAGATCCATTTACGACAATTTTCCGAAGTTTCTGTCACCGAACCGTTCCGTTTGTCAAGCGAAGAAAAAGAGCTGTTTTCAACGTCGAAAATCTCGGCGACGTTTTAACCAAATCGTTTAAAACTTCGGATTATGATTATTCTAGGTATTTTCTTTCATTTTAACTTAAAATGGTTTTAAAATAAAATCTGGCCAAATTTCGTTGCATTTGACCTTTAAGTTGAAGTGAAATGTCCAGATCATGAGAAAACACGAGGAAAAAAAACGCTGAAGTAAGACAGTGTTCTTACAAGTTTCTATGACATTTAAACTAACTCTAAGCAAACCAAAAAATGTTTTTGTTTTTGTTTTTGTTTTTTTTTGTTTTTTTTTGCGTTACTTTTTTGCGTAAGGACTCCAAATCAAGGACAAGGCCTAATCCGTGCGTACGTACGTACGAACGCGGGCGACTACCAAATTTTCTCAGCTTGATGGATTTACCAAATTCTATAGCAATGGATGCTCCGCCCGCGGGAGCTCCGCTATGAAGTAAATTGAAGAGGGTAGAGGGTGGACAGGAAAAGGGCAAAAAGAGACCGCGGTACCTCCATAACGAAAATTCCACAAAATACGGCCCGAGGTTGAGAGATTGAACAACTCATTGAATTATTTTGTCATATCACTGTGGACGTAGCGAAATAGAAACAAAATATCAATAATAAAGAGAAAATAAGTTTTGTTTTTCAGTTGGGGAGGGTGTGGAGAGCGGAGAGGGGGTGGATGGGGGCAGGGTCTAAATAGTTTATGTTTCATCAACAACATTTTGGGCTGGGCTCTTTTCCAGTGTGATCAAAACAACATGGTTTGTTATATCCCACATTATCTTTTTGATTATTGAAGAAACCAAGTAGACACGTTACTGGACAACTTTTTTTAATTGATAGCTGCACACTACGCTTCCAGCATCAGGTACGATGTTGTGAAAGCTAATAATATCCCGTACACACCAACTAACCTAGCTTATGTTGAAAATTACAAATCTGTATCACAAACTGAAAGCTATATAAATTGCACTAAAGTAAAATACACTTCTACATGGGAACTTTTCAATTAACTAAAGTAAACAATATTTTAACACGATAAACTAATCAATATTTTTCGTTTAAAAGATCGATAGGTAACTCGCTTTCAAACATTTTTTTTTAACCTTACGTGAAAACGGGTTGTTACAATTAATAATGCAGGAGAATGAAGATATAATGCCAAGTTACAATGCAGCACTGACGCCAAGCTATTTGAATATGTTTTGACAATTTTCCCATTGCATAGCCCATCCGCTAGGAGAAGCCAAAGTAGAAACTTATTGATTGACAACACGTGCAGTTCTCGGCTCTTTGATTGGCCGAAACGTTTCGAAAACCAACAAAAAACAATTGTCGGTCAAAACTCAATCATAAACTTTCGCGAATGGCAATAGCGTCTTGCTATGTAGTACAGCATTTGTAGTAAGAAGCAATATTTTCAACGCAACTTAAACTTTTATACGTCTATAAACCTATTCACAGTTAAGTAATATATATCTAAGTCATCGCATTGCAGCGTCTAGCATAGGTTTGAAACAATGTCACGCTGTGAAACACTGCATAACAACTAACGCAATAGTTGACAGGAAGACAAGGTTTTCCGAGGGGGACATTGGGGGTTGCTGAAAACCACATTACCGCAAAAAAAAAATTCGACAAATACTGCAATACCACAAAAAAAAAAAAAAAAAAAAAAAAAAAATCGGAAAATACTGCTATTTTATAGTAAGCCTGTATAGTTGGTGGATTCCTTGACGCGAGAGCAAAAATAGAGGCAAAAACGAGCGGTGGGACCGTGGAAACAATGGCACGGCCTTAAACGGGTTGTTAAAACAGTCAAATTGTAGATTAAAATGTGTGACAAAATAAGGCCGTTTCAGGGTGCTTCCGAAACGACCGAAAACGGCTATAAATGGTCGAAAAAAAGTGAAGGATACGTTTTTATACTGAAAATCGTCGATCAAAACGTAAAGAAAACGCATCTCGCAGGTTTTGAGAGTACCGCAATACCGCAATTCAAGATTAAAATTACCGAAATACCGCATGAAAAATTGGCCAATACCGCAATACCGCAAACCCCAATGTCCCCCTCTTTTCCGTCACGCTGCATACAGATACATAAAGGCAACCTCGATAAAAAGAATGAAAAACTTACTGCAGTTCTCGATATAAATCCGAGTAACGTAAATTTTCCAAGAACACAACAACGTAGTTCTTTTATAAATTGCGCAAAACAGTTGTTTGGCTGCTTTGGATCAAATCTCAATTCTCCTTATATGTGAACTTGACTTACGGTTGGAACCCCCAAAATCGTCCGGTGATTTCTTCTACCGAGGTTGTTACCCGGCTCCGTTATGTACCATTCAATGTTTAACAAAAAATAGCTACTTTTCTGAGATGAACAATTAACAAATTACTAAATCGTGGTCACACAAATAAGGGCACTGAAAACTCAAAATAAGAATCACACTTAAAAAAAGAAAACTCCAAAATTTAAGTTATTATAGAATTTTACTCCGTCTGGAATGCACACCACCTCATTTAAGCAAAGTGCTAGGTCAGGAGCAGCTCTCGCAAACTCACAAAGGAATTATGCCAACAAAGTTAGGAAGAGTGCTCCTCCTGACCCCGCAATAGAATAGCAACTGCTACACTAGGGTACCAGTACATCTACAAGCTTGCGGTAGCGGCTACACTTCCGACATTGCGTTGCATAGGTGAATATTTAAAGGAAGTTTAATTTAGAAATAAAAAAAAATCAGTGTAGGGTCAACTGACATTTAACTTTACCTCTGTCATTTTCATGTGAAAATAAGCGGCGAAACGGAAAATTTTATAATTGCCTGATTACGCCATAATTCAGATGGGAAAACGGTCAGTAGTTTAAAATATTTCATTTTTTATCCCAGAATGGCCTCGGACATACAAGAGAATTGGTACCCCAACCGTGTTACAAGAGAGGCTTGACGCCCCACCCCCTCTCTTAAGGGTTTCCTTCTATTAATGTACAGCGAAATTTTCTTCCATTAAGTAGCAAGTCCTACGCTCACTCTATGGTATGGAATCCAGGCCACTCCCCACACCCCCACACTCGTCTGAGGGGTAATATGTTTTACAACAACAACTTTACAACAACTTTACAGAATACTAGCAGTAAGGCCAAAAAAATGTTATCTCGTTTTCAGTCAAACACATTGAACAACGGCGTCACCGATTTTATCGCCATTTTTTTTTTTTTTCATGTAATCACTTAATTTAGGTGAAACTGAAAGGACATCACTTTCATAACTAGGAACAAATAAAAGAAGTGACATTGAAGTAAAAGGTGACAATTTACTAATTATTCCATTCTCGCTTGTTGGATATTGGTGATACTGATTCACTCAGCACAATTAGCGTCGTTAATTATTTTATAACCTTATATCCAACGCGCGCTCATGGAATAATTATTGAATATCCAGCTGCAAAACTGAGGTGATTTGCAACTGGATTAGTCGCTGCCACAGTAACGGGAGTGGCAACTAAATAGTGGATCCAGCTCGTAGACATAGTAGGAACTGCAGTTCTTTACGTGAATATACATCGCATCCTTGCAGCAATCTCCCCACTTGTGAAAGCAGACTTTTCTTTTGACTTTACCCTCAGCCACTGTAGGATGGGCACCTTGCATCCAGCCCGGAAAGTTTGTACCACATCTGTGCATCAGTGGACATGAAGTCGCCATTTGTGTCCCTGCAGCTCCTTGGAAACGATACCAGGCATTGAGGCTGTGGTCGCATACGGCGATTACCGTTACGTAGTCGTATTTTCTCTCTGCATCGGACAGAGTTTGGTAGTTCTGACATACATCGGCTAATAAAAAAAAAAATAACTATTAAATAAGTAAGTTAGAAAGTAAAAAAAAAAGGACCAGAAGAGATAGACAGATACAAACAAATAAACAAACAAACAAACAAACATAAAAAAAAAAATATATATGACTAATATATTACTAATTGCAGAAGACTGATAAGCCAGAAGTCTTCATGTAGTATTTGGGCGCGTGCAGTATGTCTTTTGCGAGTAGGTTATTTTTAGAACAAACCTTGCGTGCGAGGAAATGACTTAATTGATGGCGTGCACATCCAATGATGGTATGCAGGTAAAAATGAGATAGTTACAAATTATGGTTTACGTCGCTGTCGTAAATGATTTGTGAGGGGCCTTCATTCTGTAGGACTATCAAGAGAAATATCGAAAAAAACAGGCGGGAATTATTACAACATCAACCCGAAGAAGGTGTTTGTCGATATCGAGGCCTCAAAGGGGAGTAAAAAAACTAGGTCAAACCAAAGGGAAGCACTTCTCGCCTGACTTGCGAGTGAGCCAATCAAAAGCCGCGAACTGCAATTGCTTCAAAGCGATTGGCTCCTGGTTCGCAGAAAGCCGTTCTAAAACCAGGCTACCGGTGATGTAGTCTCCTAGCTTATTCGGCTATTTTTTTTTCTTTTCTTCACGCATTCATTTCCGCATTGTCGCTGTTCCTTGTTTTAGAGATAGCCATTCACGACACAAGTCTTGCCACGATATTCATTCAACAGAATCTGAAACAAAACTGCGGACAGATTTTGCAAATATTAAAAAAAAAAATCAAAAAATCATAAATAGACAATTGTTGCACAAAACAGCAGTGGTCACACCACTTAGCTTGCTGTTCAACAACTAAGGTTGCCATCGACTAAGAATATATATATATATATATATATATATGTTTTATTTATGACAGTTAAAAGAAGTAGTGGTGGATATACAAAACTTAGCATAACGCGCAGATTTTAATGATTTCATCACGCCTTGAGATTTTTTTTGCCTGCAGTTAAAAGGAAAATTCAACGGGCTAAGACTTATTTAATTTTAGTCCGGTGCCCAGAACCAATCACAAACAATAAAATAACGTTACATACTCAACCAATTAGAACTGGAAACTATTCAATGTCAACTGCTGACAGTAGTGGGGGGGGGGGGGGGGGGGGGGTGGGGGGGGCATACGATTAGCACTAATCGTATGGCCCCCAAAATATAACAACACGCTATAACATGTATTAAGGCATTTTCTGTAACGTTCGTTTACAGCATATTTTAGTTATTATTCCCTTCCATGGGAAGTTGTAGCTAGGCACGCGAATGTGCTATATATGCTGTCCTTTGCTAGTTGTATTCATTCCCTGAAGAAGTATCAGTTAGAGACGAAACGCGTCGGAAATAAACGACAAGCTTACAACCACAAGAAGTCTTTCCTTGTGCTGCTCACTAGTCTTCGTTAAAAAAAATTACTGCCGCCAATCTTCGTAGTGTACGTCTCAGAAAACGAAAAAGATGAGTTCAGAGGTGTTTATTGGTCGCCACCATAAAATATTGAATTAAATAATGACTGATGGCAGCAAAAGCGAACCTCCTTTTTGTGTCAGACCGTGGTTAAAAAAGATCGAAAAAAATTGTTTGCAGGAAGGTGTTGTTAGAAAAAAATTGTTTGTAGAGGTGCATAGATCAAAAAAAAGTTTGCAGAGAGAGATTTTTCATCCCCCCCCCCCCCCCCCCCCCCTCCAGAAAAATAATGGTCCGTCCCTTAATGCGTAGCGCAAAACGTATCTGAAATCATTATTAAACGATTATCATTGACAATCGATATAATCGAAAAAAATTGTTGAAAATCGATGAAAATTGATCAAAATCGATAAAAATCGATACTCAAAACTCTTTCGATCTTCCATTTTCATCGATTTCCGATATCAATCGATTAATTACTATCGATTCTCATCGATTACAGTCGATTTTACCGATTATCGAATTTCATCGATTTGGGACTTAACTGCTTAAAGAAATCTGGAGAAAAATATTATCTTGACAAATTTGGTGGCTTTCGGTATTTAAGCCCGGTTTTCAACTAGTAAGAAACGCCGGCTTGACAATAACAGTATTCAAGACATGACTCCCTTTCTTTGATTCCTGCTCCTAATCTTTTAAAATACCTTTTAACCTTTCAGTTATAGAGTTCATGTTCTTTGATGTAAATATCTTGTTGGCCCTCCTCGATGGATCAAAGCAAAACAATATCAAATTAAATGCGCAGCTTTTTTTTTTTTTTTTTTTTTTTTTTTTTTGTGGTACAATTTTGACAAAGGGCTGTGTATCAGAGCGAAACATTTGCAGTTGATCCCGTCTCCAAGAAACCCAGACTTACAAGTACAGTTGAATGATCCTTGGGTATTATTACATATGGAATTCAGTCCGCAGTTGTCAGTTTTGATGGCGCACTCGTCAATATCTACGAAATAAAGATAATAAATTGCACGTTAGTTGGGTTCTTTGTACTTGTGGTCATACAACAATTATGCCATTGTCAGAATTAATGTCGTCATAATCTCACTTGTAGATAGAATGCCCTTTTCTATAATTTCAAATCGTGCCCGAGCCACCAGTGGATATCATGTAATAAAACGCCCCACCTGTTAACGACTAAACCCTAACTGTTTCTCGAAAAAAATTATATATTTCCTGTCGCAATAATGAAAGAAATGTGAATGCACATATTTGCTGTAA
>OY855907.1:7573191-7631037 GCA_963693305.1 Meandrina meandrites
AACCGGGCCCAGATAAATCGCTATCCAGTGGATGAGTGTTAACAAAACAAACTACGCTATCCTCTGGATAATGATATTACTGATTAGTATATACCACACAAGTGAATAGTGCTTTCCGCGCGCGCTGATTGGTTAACTCGGAGGTGATTAGCAAAGTGCTATTCACCTCCGAGCAGCCGAAAAGAAACAAAATGGCTTCGCGCGTCGCTTTGGGTACCGAAAGTAGTGTTTTGGTCTGCTAGTTATTCAACTTGTGTGGTATATACTAAAACAATTATTCACCTCAGTGTCGGTGAAAGTGGTGGATATTTATAAATAAATATCCACCACTATTCACCTCCACTTCGGTGAATAATTGTTAACTAATGGATAGTATTATCCATCATTTGAAAATTCGGGACCTGGTGTGCATGTCTTCATGTGTTGATATATTAATTTCAATCCTCTTTTTTTTTTTTAATAACCTACCGGAATTGCAACTTTGTTTGTAAGATCACTTTGTATTTATTTCTCAGTGAGCGAGTGGGCAAGATGAACCGAATCTTGAAATCTGATTGGTTCCGGGAGGAGGCGGAATTCCGATCTTGACCCCAGGCGTTCTCCTCCTCTCTCGGGCGAGCGCAAGGTTCACCGAATTGGTTCACCGTAAGGGCAGTGTCAGTCAGTGACGTCACGAAATTTCGGGGGGGGGGGGGAGGGGGATAATGCTGAAGCCCGAACAAAGCGAAGCAATTGAATCGCTATTAAACGGAAAGGGTGTTTTTGCCACGAAATTTCGTCATGAAATTGCTGGAAACCGTTGTGAGCCTAGACTGCGAGCAGTCGGTTTTTGTTCGCGAAAATCCTACGAGCGACAAGAAAAGCCGAAAATATGCAAATGAGGGGAAGGAACGAGGGGAGAATAAGGCGAGACACGAAAAAAACCGACTGCGGAGGTTTCTTTGTTTTACACATTCCCGTTTCTGAGAAACGGGAAATACTGATTGGACGATTACCTGTCAGTCTGTCATCGAATCCATTTGAGTGTCATGGGAGTCACATCGGATTAAAAATTCGCGGGAAGCTCTTGTAGTCGAATGATGGTCAGAAATGGCGGATCGATTGCCGAATCACAGAGATGTTTTGAAACGTGTTTGCGAGGAAAACCTGGGGGGGGGGGGGGGGGGGGGGGGGGATAATGCTGAAGCCCGAACAAAGCGAAGCAATTGAATCGCTATTAAACGGAAAGGGTGTTTTTGCCGTGTTACCGACCGGATTTGGTAAAAGTTTGATCTACCAGAGCTTCGTTTTTGCGAAGGAAATCATAGATGGACATTCGTCCACAATAACTGTCATCATTCCGCTCGGCAGCATCGTCCAGGAGCAGCTTAAATGCAACGAATTCTGCCTTGGAGCTAACTCTCAATGACGAGGTGTTGAAAGTGAAAATATAAAAAGTGACAGGCCAAACATAAAACACGGCTCCCGCTGGTCGCTAAATGTATTCAGTCTGTTAACGGAGGATTTTACGCTCTCTAGAGCCGTTACAGTAATGAATAATCTTTATGCCATTGTGTTTGCTAGCTCTGTGGCATATTTCGTTAGGTTTATCGGCTCATGTTGATTCAAAATAGCCCTTAAAAGAATGTTGTAGTATTTTTAAATGTGTATCGGATCAGTGGATCTCCAACCGTCATCTTGTTTAGCTGATGTGGCGGTTAGTTCGTTGGATATCGTTTCGTTACCACAGTTGTGAGGGTCTAAGATCCGAGTCTTTTGAAGGTTACTGCAGTCTCTAAGCATTGAGAGCGATGGTTTCTTTGAGTTGTTTTTTAAGCTTCCCTTAGTTTAGTGATTTGCGTTCTGGGAGTTAAACTTTACCGCCATTATTTTTGTGGTAAGTAAAGCGATCTCTTCGCTGCCGATTTTTTCGGAGGGCTTGAACTTCGACGTATTTTCTTTTGCTGCGTCTGGTGAGGCGAGTTTGACATTCGTTTGGACCTTTCATTCACTTCATTCGGGATGCTGGTACTTGGAGCAGGCTGATTTAAGTTGTTCTTCAAAAGGTAAACAGTTACTGTAGCCGCTGCGGCTCTTTCTTTTACTTTCGTACCGCAAGGCGAACAAACTCGTGTCGAAAACTGTTCGCGCGTCTCTAAATGAAACCCGAGGTCCTCCAGGTATGAAAACAAAGGCTTCGTTAACCCCTTCTTCTCGGGAACCGTAAAAATATTTTCGGTGGAAATGTATCCTGTCTTGGAACTAAAATTTCCATATGTAATCACAAAAGGTCGACAGCAAATCCGACAAAATTGTGAAGGTTCGTCACCTTTCCGTTTTCATCCTTTTTTGTGACACTTTTCTTTGGCGTTTCGAGCGTTTTAGAATTCATGCCATCATCGTCTATTCCACAGCACAGCAGTTTACGGTTTGCGAAAAGCAACAAAACGAAGAATCCGCAAGAATCCGTCAGATAAGTCGAGTTTGTTTACCAGTATCAATTACACAACAATACTTTGGCGCGAAAGTTGTCGCGAAATGGTATCATTTTGCAAAGTGGGCGGAGCTACCAATCAAATAGGTGAAAGGCGGCAAATCGAAAAGATCAAAAACTCCTCCGCAGTCTCTTTCTTTTTCCTTTTTCTCCGCGCCCGCGCTTCTCGCGGCTCGCTGCTTTGCCGCTCGCCGCTCGCCGCTCGCCGCTCGCTCTGCGCTTCGATCGCGAGCGATTTTATTATCCCGTAGCACGCTAGGAAAAGAAAGAGACTGCTCGCAGTCTTTTGTGAGCCTCCTTAAACAAACGGATTTTGCAAAACAATTTTTGTAGGTGTTTTTTTTAACCAAACAGATTAAAGTAGAAAAAAAAGTTTTTTGCCGGCTTTGGGCCGGTCCGTATATTGAAAAACTGTGACCTCGGTCAAAGTTTTTTACTATACGGACCTCCCAGCCGGGAAATAACATATATGTATCCTTACCTTTCTTACAAGTGAACTGATGACAGTCACTACACTTCACATCATTCCACTCATATTTGTAATTTATACCAAGGGCGTGTACGCAATCTTCCTCTCTAAAGTTGTTCGGCTGGTTCTTGGCCCAAGCGGTGAAATTGCCACGGCCGCGATCTTCCCAAACGAAGTCCCCCTCTGTTGATATGTCATTCAGTCCCAACCAGGTTTTCTCTCCATTGTGTCGATGCTGGATGAACACATTCTCCTCATTGCTGTTAACATCAACTAGGACGGAATTTTCATGTCGACATTTTGACAGTGCTGTGGTCCAGTTGGTGCATTTTGCACTCGTGAAGTAACAGTACCCGTTAAAATAGCTCCATCCTGGATCGCATATATCTGCGCAAAAAAGAAAACAAAACAAAACAAAAAAACAATATTTGTCACATCTCATTTTCCACTGTTCCCTGAAAGGGCTCTTAAATTTATTCCGTTATGTCTTAAGACGTTATTGCTTTGTTTGCTTGTTTGTTTGTTTGATCCTTTGAACTTAACTTCTAATCCTTTTAAATGGGGAATTCTTTTCAAAACAAGCAGTGATGGTAATCTCGTCGTATGCTTTACTAGTGTTATCAATATTGGTTTTGCATTTCTCACTTACAATCCACTCATAATTTAAATAAATCTAAACTGATCATGATTCAACAATTTAGAGAGAGTATATACTGAATCAATGCAATAACCAATAGCTGACTTCAAGCACGGTATGAAAAACATTACTAACCTGTAAGGACCGCATAACTCACTGAAACTGGGTCATATCTGGTCTCGTAAAATTCCTTGACACAGGCTCTAAATCCTGAGGTATTCATGTTCTGCACAACAAACTCAAAGATGTCAAAACAAAATAAATCCGCAACCCGGGTAATAAACACAAGTGACCTACATAAAACTTAATTGTAAGAGTCGAGTATAATGTCCAAAACGCAAACGCTATTTATTTAGTAAATCAAAACAGTTTTTTTTTTGTTCCCCTCCAATAGCTGTTTACTAAAGTTTCTGTGCTCTAGAAAAAAACGCGAATTGTTGCAACATGAAATAAAATCTTGACGAGGCCCTATTGCGAGGTGACTTTGTTTGTTTGTTTGTTTGTTTGTTTTTTTTTTAATTTGCACAGTTGGACCTACTAACATTTTCACAGTGTCTGCATTAATTTCTGTCGGATCCAAAAAGTACAGTCCTGCTTTTGAATGTATTAATCGTAGACTTGCGTACGTCCAACCGCAACCATGAAAAGCAAAGAATGACGCTCTTTTTTTCTCTTGGCTATCATGTTTGTTCCATTTTTAGCGGAGCTCCAGCGCGCGAAGCGCGCTAGCGGAGCACCATGGGTAAGAAATTTTGGTAAACCATCAAGCCAAGAAAATTTGGTAGTCACGTGACCGTACGAGCGTCCGTCCGAGCGTCCGTCCGTACAGACTCTAGGGGAGGGGGAGGGGAGTCACAGGACAATTACCGCCTTGGTTAATGTTAAATCTTTGATATTGAACTTCCATGTTATGGTCAATTGACAGCTGTCAAAACAAGGTATCCGCTGACCAGTATCACATGACAATATCGCGGGCTCATGCGCAGAGCTAATGGAGGTGACGTATTTTTTTAAAGTTGGCCGCCGACCAGGTAATGTTTTTCCAATTGATCGCGGGCTGATAATTCTATTATCGCGTAAATTCAGATTTAAATAAAGGGCAAGGTAAATAACCGACAAGCTCTGCTTTTAGGCTTGGCTAAATCTATTTTAGAAATAATTAATTTAGTTTTTTGCTCATGTAAGTAAATGATATGGACATTTCATTTCAACTTAAACGAAGCGAATGTATGAAAAGGTGGCAAATCTTTGGTACGCCGTTCACCTTTAAAGCTGAATGAAAGACGCGAAGAAAGCTTGCTGGCGAACATCGATCTTCGTGAATATTTCTCGCTTTATTTACTCATCTACATCATGGAAACTTATGCCAAATGATTTAGGACAACTTCTTAACGGGAAGATCCGAAATAATTGCCGATTTGAATATGTATATTGGATAACAAGTCAAAAAGACCGCGATGTCCAGGGTTCGACCTGCGGCTGAGCAAGGTTGAATATCACTGAATTGAGCTCAAACAAAAGTGAATTCAGAGCCGATCAAGTTCACTGAAGTGAAGGATAAAAGCTGTTAAAGGCTACACCGATGAAAAGAAAAAAAAATTGATGTTCGCTGATAATATAATGTATATGTCGGTGGTGCTGCATGGACTAGGCTTGCAACGAAACTGCCGTGTTCGTCTCCGATATTAATATTGGGCTGGTTTGAAAGCTTTTCCCTGCAGAATATACAAGCCTTCTTCAATAATGAGGTAACAAACGCAAATGTATGCACTAAGCATAAGCCTAATTTTATATTGAGAGAATTATACTTCATTTATGAATGAATTTGAAGTTGTGTCGGTTTTCAGATCTTCCCGTAAATGTTTATTAAGCCTGTTCGTGTTTTTACATTTTATACATGCCAGACACATTTGTTTAGTAAATATTTCGTTTAGTCTAATTATTTTCTGTTTTAGTTAGTGGAGTTAACTGTGATGTTCATTATTGGATTTTGAAAACAAATTATTTAGCTTCACGGATAAAAATCACGATTTCGGCTCGCTTGCATTTGTTTTGTTTCTCTTATCACTGCTTATCAGTTAGTGTGTTGAATTCGCCGGCTTCGTTGCGAGTTACCTGTGCTAGGCTGAGTGGGTTCAGACTAAGCCTACCGCATATTTACTTACCAGAAATAAAGAAAATTCATTCAGTTCTCTACATAAAATTCTCTTCTCTTCAGTCCTCCGTTAAGCTATTCGCAGATGACGCTCTACTGTATGGTGTCATTGCAAATGATACAGATTGTGACCACCTACAAGACGACCTACAGAAACTAGAACAATGGCAAAACCAGTGGCAAATGCAATTCAATCCATCAAAATGCAAGATATTGTGTATTTCAAATAAAAGATCTCCACCTGTAAAGAAATACACATTTTGCGGAGTCGAACTAGAACAAGTTGACGACATCACCTATCTAGGAATTACGTTAACAAGTAAACTGAAATGGGATCAACACGTATCGACAGTCTCAAGCAAAGCATCTCAAGCACTTGGCGTTGTGCGGCGAAACTTACATAACTGTCCAAGATCGGTAAGAGAAACGGCGTACAAGACTTTAGTCCGACCTACCCTCGAATATGCAAGTGCCGCATGGGATCCCAACTACGAGAAGGATATTCAAAAGCTGGAAAGAGTTAAGAGAAAGGCAGCGCGATTCTGCGCGGGCAACTACAACCCCTATGCAAGCGTGACAGATATGCTTCAGGAACTTAATTGGGAAACCCTAGCCACGAGACGAAAAATCGCCAGACTATCCTTTATGTATAAACTCTCCCACAACCTTACCGATTTCTCAGTAACAGCCCATCTGAAACCAAATTATGAAAGAAGAACCCGTGGGAGCCACGATTTTAAATTTTTAGTTCCAAGATCAAAGAAAGATGTTTTTAAGTTTTCATTTTTTCCAAGAACAATCTGTGAATGGAACTCCCTTCCAGATGATATTGTAAATACAACCTCTGTAAATAGTTTTAAATCTAAGTTAGTTAATAGTTTTTAATATTTTATTTAATTAGTTTTATTAAGGTTTTTTTTTTTTTTTTTTTTTTTTTTTTTTTTTTTTTACATTTTTAACATTCATTTTAGTTTTTAACGGTTGGTGTGATATCTGTAGATTTTTACCGACCAAATCAAATGTAGATGTAGATGTAGATGTATTTAGCAACGCGTAGTTAATAAATCATGCAACCAAACCGCAACGAAAAGAAGACGGTTCAAAATAGTCAAAACAACATTGTAAGCTTTATATTCTAAGTTAGCGTGCTCCACTTTCCAAATCAAAAACTGCCGCAATTCTTACACAAAAACTGCTTTAAAATGACTTACATAACCGGCACCATCAATTTGCAGAGTTTGTTTTGCCGCAGTGATTTTCTCAGTTTGCCGTGGCGTGAGTTCATTTAGTTTACTGCGTTTAGCAGCGAGTTCACTTTGTTTTTCTGTACGTACTTTGTTTTTGCCTTGAGTTGATTTTCTTGCCATGACGGTTTTGTAGTAATCAAAACAAGGTCAAGGTTCTTTTTACATTGAACAAGAAGTTGCTATAGCAACTTAAAACCGCGCTTATATTTTTGGCTAATTAACAGCTTTCTTTCTCAAAAGTCACGGTTAAATTTAATCTGTTTGCATTATGAGTAACGGATTAGCAAAGTAGTCACGTTAGTCACACAATCCGAGGTCTACGTTGTCCCCGGCTATCTTTAGCTTGGGGTTTTTTCCCTTCTAATGACGTAACCCCTGCACGTTCGGGCACGCTCAATTGTTTACTTAAGCAAATATTTCATTTCCTTTCAAATATTTGAACTCACTTCAAGGAAATAGCCAAAGAATTCACTTCGATTGCCTAAACCCACAAGAAATACTCGCAGAAGAGGAAACAAATTAAATTAATGACCGTCGCTTCTGCCGACATAAACATGCAAATGAAACACAATGTTATTTGTCACGTAACGAAAGTGAAACCTGCAACATCAGCGCATTCCATGGCTGACGTAATACCTTTTTCAGTGTATTCAACATTCGCTTTGAATCGAACGCTTCGATAAAACCAAAAGAAAATATACTTTATACACAATAAAGAAAACAATATCCGTAACTTTTTCCTTGCATTAATGTTTCAACAGCTTTTGGCGAATAAACATCACAGGTTGCGTGATTCAGTCCCGATCACGATTTGGCCGAGTGGAGGTTTGGTTCTAGTTACCGACAAGAAAAAACAAGAAGTTGCTATAGCAACTTAAAACCGCGCTTATATTTTTTAACAGCTTTCTTTCTCAAAAGTCACAGTTAAATTTAATCCCTTTGTATTATGAGTAAAGGACTAGCAAAGTAGTCACATTAGTCACACAATCCGAGGTTTACGTTGTGCCCGGCTATCTATAGCTTGGGGGTTTTTCCCTTCTAATGACGTAGCCCGTGCACGTTCGGGCACGCTCAATTGTTTACTTAAGCAAATATTTCATTTCCTTTCAAATATTTGAACTCACTTCAAGGAAATAGCCAAAGAATTCACTTCGATTGCCTAAACCCACAAGAAATACTCGCAGAAGAGGAAACAAATTAAATTAATAACCGTCGCTTCTGCCGACATAAACATGCAAATGAAACACAATGTTATTTGTCACGTAACGAAAGTGAAACCTGCAACATCAGCGCATTCCATGGCTGACGTAATACCTTTTTCAGTGTATTCAACATTCGCTTTGAATCGAACGCTTCGATAAAACCAAAAGAAAATATACTTTATACACAATAAAGAAAACAATATCCGCAACATTTTCCGTACATTCATGTTTCAACAGCTTTTAGCGAATAATCATCACAGGTTGCGTGATTCAGTCCCGATCACGATTTGGCCGAGTGGAGGTTTGCGTCTGGTCACCGACAAAAAAAAACGACGAAAAAAAATAAATCCCGTGCAGAGCAAGAACCGCGCTCGGCCCATGGCCGCGCGGTTAAAAAACTAAAAAAAATAATAAATCCCGTGCAAAGCAAGAACCGCGCTCGGCCCATGGCCGCGCGGTTAATAAACATCACAGGTTGCGTGATTCAGTCCCGATCACGATTTGGCCGAGTGGAGGTTTGGTTCTAGTTACCGACAAGAAAAAAAAAAACTAAAAAAAATAATAAATCCCGTGTAAAGCAAGAACCGCGCTCGGCCCATGGCCGCGCGGTTAATAACTCATAGAGGTCCTGGAGGTGTATTACGAATTAGTGTAGAGTAAACGTTGTAAAAAGTTTTACTATAAGATTTGTTTTGCGCCTACGTGCGTACGTGAGGAACCCATTAAAGTGCAGTCGTCAATTTCAATTTTAGAACCTGTCACTACAGGCAGGTAAATTCGGACGGGTTAACCACGAAATGTATTGACGTCGCCTTCGTCGACCAAATCATGAGAGGGTTTTTGTACCTATATGGGCCACCGTATAAGCTTAGAAATATAGTGTGGCTTCTTACTAGGTAACACTGTAAGTAACTCGAGCGAAAATTTAATAGATGGGAGCTCCGCTTTTAGGCCTGCCTAAATCTATATATTAGGGTTAACCAAGTAATTATAACTTGAAACGGGAAGAAATGACAATAGATGCTAATTTTGAAAATAATAAACACCTTGAAGAATACATTTTTCAGTCAGACCAGCAGCAGTAGTGCATGAAACCTTTAAAAACCAGTGGGGCCCTCTTCCGCCTAGTACTGGCATGGTCATTAAGTTCTACCTATGCTTGCTTAAAATGTGACAATTGAGGTTCCAATTACATCTAAACAAATAACTATTTTGTTCGTTTAGTTTGCACTGAAACATGCACATTTACCTCGATCCACGTGGTAATGCCGTTGTGGACTGGTGCCAAGTTTCCACTTGCCGTTGTACTGTGATTGGCTGATATCAGAACTGCTGGTGTTGAGTTATAACTTTTTATAAAGTGCACAAACTGTGATACAAGAACATAATAATTAAACAGTCTTAGCCAAAATCGACTATCAATATTCCTTACAGCGTTGTAGCGTACTGGAATGATCATGAAGACTGAATTTAACTGAAAAAGTACATGCGCGCCTAGTTAAATGTTTTCGGTGATAAGACGCCTTTTCCTCCTCAAAAAAAAACCAGAAAACAGCAGTACCTTACCTCGCAGAAAGCGTTGTTATTTTCATCTGTTGGTGGATTTGAGTTTGGAAAATATACAGAGCCATGTTCAGCGAAGAGCGGTTTGTGTAATTTCGAAAATGCCAGCCAGTTCTGTGAATAGAAAAAGCAAACTGTTTATTGTATATGTTGGTTTTTGCTACAAATTGGTTTGGTCATCCAATCGAGGGATGAAATCTCCCGTTGAAGTTCATTTGCTCCAGCAGAACACTGTACAATTTCATAGCACTGGAGCACATTACAGGCTTTCGCTCAGGGTTGAAAAAAAGGTAACGACTATGTTAAAATCCTGTAGTTAATGGCGTCCGGCGTTTTGCTTCGTTACTTCCCCAGAATTAAGCTTTCGCCACAGTCAGAAAAAAAAAAATACAACCTGACATTTACATATCTTGTCCACGTAAAAAGATACAAAATAGAACATTTGTCCACGTACCACATTGATATCTTCATGTTTTCCATCAAAGTTTTGCAATTCGCGAAGACAGACTTTAAATGAGCCCTTGTTTACATCCTCTGTCCAGATAAGCGCAGCATCATACTCCTTACCAGTCCTTATATGTTCCGATGTCACAAGAACGACAGGAGCCTCCTTAAACTTTTCCTGCATTTGAAAACAGGGAAAGTATTTTTAACTTGGGGGGAAGGATGCCCGCGCAGATTTTGAACGTTTATAACTTTTAAACCGTTCCACCGATAGCCCTGAAACTTCACGACTTTTCCTAAAATTTATCTACGAATATGTTAACATAAGAAGTGTTTGCAAAGACATTTTCACGTTACCATGGAAAATACATTTTGACAGGTGGTTTTTGCTAATTTTGGAATTCTTAGCATTTAACTGTTTCTTTAGAAGTTTTCGCTGTGCAATGATCTATCTGGATTTAATTATCCAACGATGCATTTTTGTCATACTCGAGCCAATATTAAATAATTAAGGTTGCGTTGCAGTGGCAACCATGATTTGCCAAGCATTTAATAGTCTCCTTCTCAGCCGTTGTTTGGGCTCGTCACGCAACGCTACCTCCCCCACCAATGGCTGCTTAAACCAGAACCACATTCCTTTCCTTTTGTTTTGACCCCAGTTGCTTTGACACCTATCGTCAAAATCTTGACAATTGCTCTTAACCGAATAGCTGTTCTATTGCTTACAATCTTGAGCTTAAATTCTTGTTGTACTTGGAATTAATTGTTTTGGACATCAGGTTCAGTGTCTTATTCGAGGTCTGGTGTGTGTCAAATTCAAAAGGCGGCAAACTGCCGTCCGTTTGACGTTGTCGACGCTAGGGTCATAATAAGACAACTTTTGATTGTTTTTTTTTCGGCGAGTTTCGGCGCGACTGGCTCAGAAAAAATGTGAGCGAGACTGTGATTGACTAAACTGCAGAAAGGAATGTGGTTCTGGTTTAAGCAGGGGAACGTTGCGTGACGAGCCCAAACAACGGCTGCGAAGGAGACTACGCATTTAAGGCCTCTTTAAAATGTCACCTTTTTGTATTTTTCGTCGCGTATTTCTTGCCTCTTTTTACTCTTTGGTTGATTTCAATGTTTACTTATTAACTTAAATAAATTTTGTGAAATTTTTAAGACTTTTCCTTTGCCAGGATAAGAAATTCCAATATCGAAGATGGCGGATCCAAGATGGCGGCCCTAAAAAAAATGTTTTCTTCGTTTTTTTTTACATTTTTCTACCTTTCTTATCCGCCGGATTTGCCATTATAAATGTTTCCCAACCAAATCTGCGAAAATTTTGGTACTATTAATTAAAGCTCTTTTTGATATGTACGACACGCTTTTTGGCAATGGATTATCGATATGTGAAGTCACTGTGACATCATATCGGTTACCATAACTACAAAATGTTGCCAATCGATAGAATTTGGACATACATTATTTCCTAGAAATTTAGTGACCATGCGTTGTTTTCTTTCTGAGGTCTGAAAAGATCCAAAAAAGCCAACTCTGAATAGGGTAAGGTTACCTTTTAAAAGAACACGTGCTACAATCTTAGCCCCGAGGATCTATTTTTATCAGTATTTTCGTGTACATTAAGTAACAGAGAAACACCCCATCATCTCTATTATTTTTATAGAGGCAATGAAATAATATATTCATGAAAAATATGTTTCAGTTTGCCAAATAGTTTGCCATTATAAAAAGTTTCGTGCATTAACTTCTTGCACGGCAGCCAATCAGAACTGTCAACAGTTCAATCTCCCTTTAATTTGAGTCGGGGCGCTTCCAACTTCAAACTTCCGCCTCTCCAAGTTCAAACAGTTTCTGTTTATAACAACGTGGTTGAAAAACTTAAGGAGGAAGCAAATTCTCAGCCTCGTCAGTTAGATAAAGCGACAAGCGGTAATCAGCTTAGTGACTAGGCAATTATGCTAAACTGCCAGTTCAGTCACTTTCAGGATAAATTTTAACGCTTTTATATAATTATGTCCTTGCTGTATATAGAATTGTGTACGTTTCTTCAAAAGAGAACTACGGAGCAAACATATTTGTGTAATTCTGTAGTTTTGTGCAAATTTTTGCAAACATGAAACTTGATTTCAATTGAACGAACGCCGAATAAAATCGGGCCATAAAGAAATTGACGCAGACTTTATATTAACACTACCTTTGGGAACGTCACATCTGCGCAATTTGTTCCAGACCACCATTTTTGGATCTTGATTATCCCAGTCATTCCTTCTGATGATGCTCCTTGGTATGCCATCCAGTCCAGGGTCGCAAGTGGGTTAAAGTTGTTTCCGTTCCTCCCAGATTGCATGGCGCACACCGTGAAATTTTTCGTATTGACATTTTCCGTCCACGAAGTGATAGCGTGGTGGACTGTTACGGAGTCATTCAAGTTCATGTGATTCAGCGTTATTTGTACATGAACTTCTTTTTCCGGATAGAACCTGTAGGGCGGGAATACCACTGTCATGCAGCTTGAATCAGACCATTTGGGAACACGAAGAAGCTTTTCACGGCCATGCACGATTGGAAAACCTGTCAGTGCATAGAAAAAGAGTATCATTAGACTACAGAAAATGGAGAACACATGCCACTGGGACACTCACCACAATCACTCTTAAAACGCATAGCAACTGTACCTCAGAATGACTCCCGGGGTGGGAGGTACTCCCATTTATTGGCTATATTTGTATGTGTGAAGTTTAACACCTTGTACCATATAACTGTGATCGGTCGATTTATACGATCTGCAGATTTTTTAGGAACGTTTGGCCGTTGCCTCTTTTTAAGTAAAACTAACAATAAGAAGTCAGAACCGGCAGATTGTTTTCATGCATCAGTAAGAACAACTTGACTTTAATCCAGTATTAACGTTTAGCTGTAAAACTGGTAAAGAAGGTTTCTCAATTGGTCGTCACTTACCCTCGCAGCTGCCTGGGTGATAAATGGTATTGTTGTCAAGTCCCCTGCAGTAACTTAACTCATAGAGACACTTGTTGTCGTATGTTGTTCCATTCGAGGTGCACACTGGATCCTGATAAGAAGGGCAGTTTTCATAACACACACAGCGAGCTTCATGGGCACTGAATGTTCTACAGACTCCAAATGATGGGCAGTGTACGCCAAGGCATGGATTCAAATCTTCAAATGGAAAACAGGTAAGGACACTTTTTTGTATCTATAGAATCTATAGACAAAATTGAACTATATCGATCACGGATTTAACCAGAAATAAGCTAATTTATTGTCAACTTGGAAAAACATTTTTGATAAAGATAAATAATACTAACCTCCGATAACAACATAGCTGACTGAAAGAGGGTCGTGTTGGCTCCCTGATCCACGTAAATCAATGACACAAATTCTCATGGACGTTAGACCAACTTCCTATAAATGGAGTAATGTACTTTGAAATACACTGAAAGTGCGACCATTTGAACTTTATTCTTCAAGGGTTTCAATTCCAAAGTGCAACAATCTGTTAACGGTGAAAACGCTCATTTTTTTCTGGATAATGACTATTTCGTTCACATATCTTCGTAAAGTTAGACATACTCGTTGCGGGGGTATTATCTTATTTAAAATGAAGGATCGTACCTCAACCCAGGCTGTGATAATGTTATTTTCTGGTGGAATAGTACTCTTCATTTGTCGGTTATAATAATGATGAACAGAAACAAGGACAGCTGGGGACGCATAAAACGTGGTGTTATACTGCACTTCCTGTTGACAAAAGAAAAGAAATATCCAGACAAAGTAGTCTATCTGTATAATGAAAAAAAAAAAAAAAATCAAACAATGAAGCATGATATTTCGTCTTCCTCCCCCTGAAGGGGTAATTACATAGCAGTCAAGCAAATTTAAGATTACCTTTTTCCCTAAGTACCGTCACAATTCTTACCCCAGTTAAAAGAAAGAAACCTTACAATGGCTGTCCGGCTTGCAAGGACAGATAATTAGGTGGACAGAGGACAGAGGACAGATTATTAGGTGTTTCTAATCGTTACATAACCTTAGGTTTTTATTAACAACTGTCAAATGCTCTTACTTGACAAAAGCCATAGTTGTCGTCAGCTGTGGGACTTCCACTGTTCGGAAAAATTTCTTCTCCCGACAAAGTGAAATTAAACTCAGAACCATTGCCTGTGAATGCAAACCAGTCCTGCAGAAAAAAAAAAGATGCAAAACTGAGTGAATAATGTACTGTAATTTATCTTTATTTTCAGTGTACGTGAGGCTTAGTTGAATTGACCTTTTCGTGTATATCTTTTTGATCGATGTAAGTAGTGCAGAGGAATGCGTGACGCGATGTCCCGATTTGTGATTTCTTGAACGCGACCTGCTCCCGAATATTGTGTCTACACGAACCAGTGAATGAATGAGTGATTTGTCTGTGACTGACTATACGACTACTACAATACAAGTTCCCTTGGACAGTAGATAAGGGAGCTCTTCTGATGCGCATCTTCCCCAAAAATATATATCGACATTGATAGGACTTTATTGCCCGATATTTCTGACTGTGACAAAGCTCTTTTTGTCAAAAATCGAGAAAATCGGGCAACTTAACGACACTGTGTTTGAACTACTTTAGAACGTTCAAGTGCTCGTAACAATAACTGAGGTAATAGCACTTACCACAATTGCATCTTGGTGTTTCCCGTCAAATGGCAAGAATTCCCGGATGCACACCTCAAAGCTTCCAGAATTCACGTTTTCCAACCAAACATACATGGCGTCATTAGACTTTGTGTCGCGAGTATACTTTGCTGAGACAAACACAGAAGGTCTTCCACCAAAGCTCTGAAAATGTTTTATTGTGAATTATGAGTGTGCCCTACGATGTCCTACCTACTGCTTGTGTCTGCCCTCTTGCAGTCTCTTATCTAAGCAGAACCGTTACTGATCATTAACGGTTGAAGTAAACGTAGCCTGTCTGCTAAAGGCTCCTTCCATAAAATGAAAGGGAGCTTAAGCAAGGACGACGGCGACGCCGGGGATAAACGCTCTTTGGAAAATGAATTAATATTTTACTCGAGAATCGCGTAATAAATTATCCGGATGTATTTGGTGTATCTATCGGTTTAACAACTAGCTTCAACCGAACATGTAAAGACAGTGTTCCACCACCAAAAGAAAAAAAAATAACCGTTGTGGTTTACGTTCTCTAAAATAAGCAGAATTTGGTCATTTCACGTTGGTGTTTCGCAAAGAACGGCTAGTAGGAAAATGTACTAACATTTCAAGCGCTCTTGTAGAGCTATTGCCACGGCATTTTAAGGTCCATTTCAGACGCCGTACATCACATCAGCCGAATCGAATTAGCTAAATTAAGTCATGTGAAGTACGGCGTCTGAATCAATTCTGAACGGCTGATTGAATTCGGATCGGCTCAGCCGTTCTTCCCGCCTGGCTCAGCCGGGAATAACGCCGGCTTTGATTCAAACGTCGATATCTTATCTTCACATAAGCCGATTCATTTGACCTGTGTATAGGATACTTATATTTACAGAAGGCGTGCAACTTCCACATCTAAGAATCGGGTACCGCCTCTGGAATTTAGCCGAAAAAATATCTTTGAGTCCGATCAATTCGCGAATAGTTCTTTGAAACCTTGCTGGAATATCAAATTAATTTTGTCGATTTGCAATGATCATTATGTACCAGTAGCTTGGACAATTTATGTAATTTTCGATGAAATTAGTTAAAATTAATGGCCATGCCGGTCCTAGAAAGCACAACGTGTTCCACTACAAAACCTCATCTGGGGCACCCCAAGGAAATACTTTGCAAATGTCGACGGCAAAGCCGAAGACAACGAGTTGCGTTTCTCTTGAGCTGTATTGAAACATAAACAAAATGCGAGCCCGGTAAACGATGTAATTTTTGTCGAATGACTGGTCAGACGTAGCACACCACTGCAATTTAGGCCAATAACGAGTGCTGTTATATCGAAAATACATTACAGTAATTCATGCATTAGATTCGGCGCATGAGAAGAACGCCCTATGAATCAGCCGCCACTTCGATGCCGCATAATGCAGCAGACCCTGCCGAACTTGACATTGTATGTCGAAGCTAATTAAAACTGTCGGACCAAACTGATTCAGACGTCGCTCTCGCGATGTGGTGCTTGCGGGGTTGCTATTCCAAGATGGCGCCGGGAACTGTAAAAAGGGCTGTTGCGATACTTTTGTCTTTACGGATCTTTTTAACAGTTAACACTAGGCGGAGAAGAGCCAGGTAAGATTATTTTAATCTTTGGTGTTGATTGTAACCTCGAGCCACAAAATTATTCCGGCTTTGTTTTACGCTAGCGTTTATACGGAACGAAGATTCGTGTGTTTTACTCACAGTGCTCTCACAGCGTACTTTGCAGTAAATGTAAAGATCAACAGGCCGAAAAGTCGCTCGAAAGTTCGCAGCGAATTATCGGGGAGAGCGCATTATCGTTCGAAAGTTCGCGGCAGCTGATCGTACACGATGAATTATCATTCGAATTTTCGCGCGACTCAAAACAATAGGTGTCAGGAAAATGCGGGGAAATTCGCGGAAATATCGCTCGGAGCGAAATTTCTTTGAAAAGGCCCGAAAAGCCACGAAAAGCCACGAATTTCGTCAAAATTCGTTTGCATTACTTTTGCACAATACTGTATTCCTAGCAAGGTAGGTTCGACAAATGAGTGGAGCGGCGTTTGGAACGGGCCAAAGCAACTCAAATAGCTCTTCTGACACTTTTCAAGTTTGCGAAATAGGGTGAAAAAAGTAATGCCCCCCCCCTCCCCATCCCTGTATATATTACATTTCACATCTAGCCCCCCTAAGCCCCCCCCCCCACCTCTCTCTAGTTGTGATTTTCCCCTATACCTCCCCCCCCCCCCTGCGTTTCTGGTTTCCCAACCCCCTCTTTCTAGGTAATTAATGCATAGTCCCGAAGCAAACTAAACAATAATAGATTAAAGTTAATGAATTGTCTAGCCTTGACGAATGAGTGATCTTTGCGTGATGTGATTAGCAAATAAAGCTTCTGAACTCGCCACCCACAATACGTTTACAACAAAAACTATGAGAGCGCCAAAACCCTCTCACACTCTTGAAAATAACATCCCAAGCTCAATCAAGGCTCCCAATATCAACGGTGCTTCGCTTTTTAGTAATTTCAAAATTGTTTCAAAGGGGCGACAATTTGCCTTTATCGCTTACAACAGTAAAGTTTATCTGTATGTTGCCAAGCCGGCGGAAAGTATTCATTAGACCCATAAAGTGAAAGTATTATGTTCATGTATTTGAATCAGAGATGAAAGGTTCATCATAAAGAAAAACACATTGTAGCTTATGAAAGCAAATTAAGTGCAATTTACTTAAAACAACGGTCGCCGCCCAGGCAATTGTGAAAAGCTAATTATATTGAACCCTGAGCTAAATTCGTCATACAGGTCAAACTTGATATTAACAATGAAAAATACAATGAAAAATTGATTTTGACTGAACAAAAACTGTTAACGAAAAAACTTTTCGTTAATCATGTTTTGAAGCTTTTTATTCACTAGCTTTTCACTAATGATGTTTAAAAACAAAACTCTCGTGCACGTGATGTTTCTCCTGTGCTTGTATTTGACACTTATTTCAAGTGTAATTGTAAATAGTTTTCATTTGTTTTTGAACTGGTATCTTAGAGTTTTTCGTAATGTTTTTGCTTGTGTCTTATTTATAACTTTATTAATCATTTAATCGGCCAATGTTCGCAAATAAAACAGCATTAAAGGTATCATCTAACCTGTGAGAAGGTTATTTTCTCGCATTTGGTTTGTGTTGTCCATATGCCATTAAAACTAACGCTTCCATGAGTGATTTGTGGCTGATCTTGGAAAGCCAGCCAGTTGATAATTCCAGTTCCATTGGATCCAATGCCAGACTCACGTGCACACACCTCAAATCCGCGTGTACTGACGGATTCTACCCACACAGCTGAAGGCGAATGAACACGTGAAAAATGATCGCCATGGCTCAGGGTAACGTGCACTTGAACCTTTTATTGCAAGTAAAAACAATAACATATTTAAATATATACAAATTTTTAAGTAACCCGTGGCATAAATTCCACCTTATAGTGAAAACCGGCCATTCATCATTCTGGTATTTTTTTTTTCGGAAACTATTGTTGGTTATAGCTATTATGTTGTGGTTTTGTTTATAGTCTTTTCAACCCTTTGTTTTAAGTTACTTGGTGATTCTACCACAAATAAAACACCGAGAAATTTCATTTTTTTAAGATTGGTGTTAATGTAACATTTGAGTTGCATTAAAAACAGAAAAACCGGCAGATCACGCAGTAGATTGGTTTCAACACGAAAGCGCACAAATAACCCGTAGCATAAATTCCACTCTAGAGTGAAAACAATTCATCATGAATGATTAAGCCAGTCCGATATTTAAGCTCATCTGGTATTTCTTGGTTTTCAGAAAACTACTGTTGGTTAGCTCATAGTTAATAGGTTAGCTATTATGCTGTGGTTTTGTCTATAGTCTTTTGAACCCTTTGTTTGAAGTCATTTGGTGATTATACCACACACAACACTGAGAAATTTCCTTTTTGTAAGACTGTTGTTCATGTAACCTTTAAGATCACGCAGTGAATTGATTTCAACGCGATAGCGCACCGTTCAAGTGGCACTGCTTAGGAAGATAAATAACAACAAACGAAACAATAGCTGAAAATTGATAAGAGGTAAAGCTCGCAATTAGTTTTTTTATTAACGCAATAAGTAATTAGTTTTTTAACCAATAAATAAAACAGAAGATGTATTTGTGACATACAAGTGTCATAATTAGTCAGCGAGTTCAGTTACATTGACGCATACCGAGTGAAAAACAAATTCAAATCAAATAACAGCAACAATTATTTGCAAATAAAAAAGGACAGCTAGTCCCTCCCCCTCCCAGTCGGCCGCTTTTACTCTGGGGCCAAGCTTCGCGTCGAAAACGATGCGATTGCACTGGGCACCTACCTTTCCTGATCCACTGAATGTGTAAGGAAATGCAACATTTGAGCAAGTTCTCAATCTGCAGTCTCTAGGTGGCGAGCATCCACTGCCGCAAGTCCAGTCCGGCAGAGCCTGCGACATGTTTAACTTGCCAGTTTGCAGGGAGATCCCTAAAATGCATAAAACAATATGGTATCCCAGTTGAATGAAAGGAGGGTCGATAGGGTATATCAAGAGGCCGAGGGGAGTGGGGAGACAAACGGGGTTCTGTATGCCCGCAAGAACGGGAACATTGAAAAAAACATTGTTTTTTTTTTCTTTTTTGCTTTGAAATAATATTTTCGTTACCAGCGTTGGGCGTCAGGGGTAAATTTAGTCTGACCTGGATCAATTCTTCTCTAAGTGATAAACGTGCCCCAGAGGCATTGTTTAGTGATAACATCAAGACGACTTTCCACTTATCCCACCCTTTTGATGTGTACATAACTTACTTCAAAAATGAAGCATAATTAAAACTTGCATTAAGTTTCAGCGAGGTTGTTTTGGTTCAAAACTTTCCATTACTTTTTGTTGTCTATCCACCCAATATCAATATTTTGTCTATACAATATGAAAACACCGACATGAACATAAACCTTTGTTCCGCGGATTCACCTCTAGAAAATGATGCTCCCTTCTCTGTTAGAAGAGATTTGAGAATACCACACTAAGAGCAGTTTCCAAAATTTATGTGAAAGGAAAGATAGGTGGAAAGACGCAAACGGAAACATGGCTCTGTGTTTTTCTGCGACATAGATTAAGGATTAAGTACGTCCTGTTATGAATGAAGAACAAAGGACCTTGCTAAAGGGGGTGTGCCTGAACTTACTTCGCTGAAACATTTACTAGATTAAGCAATACTCCGTGAAATCAAGAACTTTTAAGGGGCATTCCAGAAGGCATGATTAAGAATTTGATTTCTGCTAGCGAAATTCTCTTCGTGGAAGTATTTCTTTGTCTTTTTCTTAGTGCAAACAATTTATTCTTCGTGTTCAATCCAAGTATTTGGTATACGGATCAGCGAAATGCAGAGCTGAAATAATCGTCTCACATATTAAAAAAAAAAATAGATAAAAAAAAAACAGCCACTTAACTATGAGAGTAGTTATCATAGCCTTACCTTCCGCTGCAACGAAGAGATATCCATGGATGAACAAACTGAGTAAAGCATACTGCGAAGGTGCGAGATTCATTTTCAAGCACACCTTGTGTTCTTGTGTACGGAATCACTTTCTTGTACGTATGTATTCTGTTCTCCCAGAATGCCAGGCTTTTGTGTTAATGCAACGGACTTTTGATTGGTTTAAAATGGTAGTTAGGTCAGCGACGATATCATCTTTATCACAGGACAAAATTAGGATCAGGGTGATCCATGTCATGCCTGAAGAGGTGCCGTTTTAGCCTGAAAATGTTCGGAATGCGCCAACCGACGGAAGTTTATTTATATTTTTTTTTCTCTCTGGTAACAGTGCTCAGAATGTTAGATTACAAGACTATGGAAGTGAGGACACCATTTTCCTTTTTTTTGCTTTGAGATGTTGAAAAAAAAAAAAAACGTTTGACTTGTGTCGCAATGAAATTATATTTTTATATATATCGTTATGTCTAAATATTTTGAAAAAAAAGGCCATTTATGCCGACGAAGTGGTCATGGATCACAGTATGACGAGCTTTTACTTTTCTTTCTTGTGTACATAGTTTACCTTATCAAAGGAAACTTGATTGAAAATGGCCAGATTGATCTTGTTGAAGACATTTTATCACTTTTTGTTTTCTGGCGACCCAATGACAATGTTGATACTATATATTACAAACACTACTGCAAGTTTGCAGATGTAAAATCCAGGACTAAATATGATGCTCGCATTTATCCTAGATGCATTGCGCGCCGAGGAACAGTTTTCATTTCTGAAAATCAAACCCCGCCATTTTATGTAAGAGCGAATTGAGGTGCTTTAATCTTCTTCCGTCCTGGTGTTTTTTTTTAGCTTTGCGTTAGCACGCTTTACAATTAAAATGATTTGACTGTTGTACCATCGATTTTGGTTAATAGGTTTTCAGTTTGGAGTGTTTTGGGACACGAGCGAGCTTTGTGAAACAAAAACAAACTGTCGCAAAGGATATCGGTTGAAGATGGGCCTTTAATCAGCCTCCAGATGCTCTCCTTTACGTTAGCAAACAATTTTGACTCGGACATCTGCTGCCAATACTGCACCTGGTGTAAAGAAGAATGGGTAGACGCTAAAGCAAACACGGCGCTGTGCTTGTTTGCGTCAAAGGTTAAGTAGTTCACCAAGAATACATGTTCTGATGATTCAAGAACAAAGGACCTTGATAAAGAGGGTGTGCCTGAATTTACTCGGTTGAGATAGCTACGAATGTTCCGTGAGATCAACAAACATTTAGGGGCATTCTAGCTACAAGACGCGCTTTAGGTTCTTTCATCTGTAAGCAGACAATTTGTTTCTAAATGCAATCTAGTGCAAGATAGTGTCGATGAACTTTATCTCATGAAAGGTAAGCAATGTCTAGCAATTCGGATGGTAAACAACATTTGCGACAGAGAAGTCGTTGTCCATACTTTTTAACGTTTGGATGTTCTGACATATCATCGCTTTGGGAATGTTCAAAAAGGGGGCATGTATGGATTTCTACCGAAGATTTCCTTGAAGTAAATTGAATAAAGACTTCAGCTAGAAATTCCGAAATTCTGAAATTCAAAATTTGAAAAAATAAATGCAGATTAATCAATGAGATAAGGTTGCTATAGTACGAGGGCAGAGAGATTCCCAAGGAGGTCCGTAATCAGCAAGCTGACAGCGAAGATGCGAGATTTATTTTAAAGCATAAATTTGGACTTAATAGTTACCTTGTATACGGTTTGGTTTTTGAGAATGTCAGGTTAATGCGTTGGTATAACGGGGGTTGTGATTTGTTTAAATTAGTTTGTATAATGCTTACCAAAAGACAAATATATGATGTGACGCATGTCATCTTCCAAGAGGCACGTGTTCAATTGACATTGCATGTTCAGAGTACTAACAGATAGGTGTTTTTCTGTCTTGTTGATCGGAAGCTGGAACTCCCAACGAGTTACAAAGCCTTTTCACTTTGGCTCGGAGGATTTTTTTTTTTGTGGTAAATTGTCAACAATCGACATATGTTCAGGACACTGATTTGGTATTTTGGTCAAGCGAAGCGTGTTTATCGACACGCAGGCCTAAATTCACTGTCATATACTGTCTTTTTATAGTCTGTTCTCCGTGAAAGCAGGCACGTATACGTAGATAAAAATCCCTGCTTGTGAAAATTCCTTTATTCGCATTAAAGGCGGGGTGGGTGGGGGGGGGGGGGGGGGGGGGGGGGTTGTATGAAATTCAATGTTTTGGTTGCCCTTTCTCGGGTAGGACGTTTCTCCCGAAAAAAAAAAAAGCCTGAAGAAAGATGAGAGGTCTTCACTCACGATCACCTGGTTCCGAATTGATTTATTGATTTATTTATTGATTTATTTATTTATTTTTACTATGATTGATTGAGCTTGGTATTTTCACTAAGGGTTCACCCAGTGAAGTCGTAATTAAAGTAATAGATGGGACATTTCGTATTTTTCTTGCACGTTGTAGATTTTTACCAACTCCAATACAACACGCGAAAAAAGTTCGACCAATGCATGTCATTATCTCAAAATAATTGCTTCAAATGGGAGTAGCGCAATCTGCAAATTTTGTCCTGACGTATTTCCTTTGATCAGCTGGATCCTCATTTTTTTAACAGGCTTCGATGCTTGTTGTTCTTCCAATTAATCCTTGATCTGTAGGCGCTATCAGAGGTTCATTAGCAATAAATCGAATTATGCATCGTTTTTACGTGCAATAAACCTAATGCTTGTAGATTCCTCTCTGAAGGGTAATATTACTGTAATTGCGTCAACAAAAGTGACAAAAGCGGAAGCGACAATTTTCCCTCGCGGTTTCGCCGCTCACGAAATTTTCAATCTTCGCCTTGTATCACGGTATCGCACTTACCTGCAAACCCCATTAGCTACACAAGCTACCATATGCCATAATTTTTGTTTGTTTCTAATAGAGACTTTGATTCCCAAGCTTCTGCATTCGCAGTAAATGGTCAAATTTAGAGTTTTTTGAAAAGGAAGAAGCGGTTACAGGCAGGGTTAGTGATCTGGGGCCCGTTTGTTCGCTCAATTGTGCTGCGATTAGTAACAATCAAAGTGTGATCATTTGCGTAATTTGTTTTCGTTTGTGAACAAATCCTATCCAAAGCGCTACTTTAAACAACAATCATTTTCAAATGCTAAACTGAATAATAATTCTTAATACATGTATGCGTATATCTAATAAGTTCTACGCAGCACAGAATGAACGGGGGATGGTATAGGGGGCCTTATATGCCCGGGGCCTGTATCTGGAATATTTTTCTACTAAATGTTAATGGACCAATTTTACGGTATGTAATATAGTTTTCATCCGCAAAAATGTCGTTTCTATATAAAAGAAAATAACATTACTGAGTTGATAAAGTCCTTAATGGTGGTGACCATCTGATAACTCCATGCAGCATCAATGCATTATCGTGCTGATAGGTGATATCGTGAAAAAAAAAAAGTGAAATCGGGAAATGAGGGATGGTATTTATATTTTGTACTTAGTGACCTTTGTCATGTGATGGTGTACTAGCCTTTCTTATATCAATAATATACATTTTAGTCCCCCCCCCCCCCCCCTTCACATGCGCAAACTCAGCATAAACTGTCAAAAGGTAAACGAATGGGGGTCATTGGGGCTAGCCAGAGAAAGGTGTGACAACAAGGCAAAGGGAAACGTTTTCTAGGCATGTCTACGGTCATTAAGTACACCATTTCAAAACTGAACAAAGAAAAATATTTTCACTATTAATATAATTATATCATGTACCTAAGGATTAAATATTTCCTCTTGCACCAAACTGAAAGTAAAATTGTTCCCCACACCAAAATGAATGCTTCCACGTTATTAAAAACTTCTACATGTTCCAGCGTCTTTCTCTTTTATTTCACACTTTTGAAGCGTCGCTTTTAACACCTACATCAAGTCCAGCTAGTCACAAAATATGTTCTACACTGACTAATAATGCTTGATTGAGTTTATTTTAACCCTATAAAGGAACAACAACAACAACAACAACAACAACAAAAATACTTTGCCCGTACACAGCACATGACCGAAACGTTCGATTTCGCAGTGTCTAGTCTGATCTTACCCGATTTCTAATCTATATCTTGCAAATATAAACGATGCATATATCTTTGACTTTATTGGAAACAAGAAAAGAAAACTATTGTTTTGCTTTTTTTTTCAATTAGCTACGCGGTTATGTGCAAAAATTGTGCACTTTGTGATAAAAGCATGAAATTTGGCACAAAAGTTAGTTTCTACATACTTATCAATTTGGGATATGGAGCCATCCTGAAAGAAAAGAAATTGGCATGTTTTGACGGTTTTTCAAAAATGGCCGCTCAGCCAAACCGGAAGTGAAAATTACGACAACCGAAAATTGCCAAATACATTTGTTTTGGTGTTGAAAAAGCATCACGTTTGGTGCAAAAGACCGTTTCTACATACTAATCAATTTGATAGATGGAGTCATCCTGAAAGAAAAGGAATTGGCGTGTTTTTAGGATTTTCAAAATGGCCGCTCTCCTAAACTGGAAGTGAAAATTATGACAACCGAAAATTGCCAAATGCTTTTGTTTTAGTCACAAAGTCAGCCTTATGAATTCGTTTTTATCCGTTTTGCATTGTTGACAAAGAAGTGAGTAAATAACATTGTTTTCTATTCATGATGACATAAGAAAATTAAAATGATTCTGTGAAAGAGGAAGCTGAATACATCACAGTCGTTCATTCTTTTGGGCTGTTTTTACAGTTTTACAATTCTTGTTCTGTTTTTGCAATAAACAGCATGTATGCAGTGAAATTAACACAGTTCACACTACTCAGTGGTCTACTGACATTCCTCATTGCAAGCACAAAGTGCTGTGCACTTTAAGGGAGCTTTAATACATTAGCAGTTTTACGACATCGCTTCTTACTACCACGTTTGATAAGCTCTCTGCAGCTGCTGTGAAATCGGGAAGTGTTGTCCAAAGTGGTTGCCAAAACCTTTTGCACTAGACGACGATCCACAGTCGCGTGGAAAAGGAAGCCGTGAATGAGGCAATGACCTTACCTGCTTGTTGCCAGCAATAGTCTGTTTAATATGTAGCTCTCTTTGAAGTAGTGCTGCTTTGGTTGGAGATATGGCATCAAGGCCACTTCCTTTCCGCACAAACAGCTGTTGGCGTGCTTCAATTGTAAACTCTATTCTCTGTCTTTTTAGTGCTAGCTCTGTTAGACAGCAAGAAAACAGATCTTTCTACTATATACATACAGTGTCATCTTCTTGACAGTGGCGTTCACTCATTCTTGAATAATTTCCAGGTTGATCATGCAGTCTCATTTTATGTTTTTTCCGTGTCTGGAAAAAGTAGGACACATGCAGTATCACACACTGTGATGCCTTAAAAAAAAATGGTAGCATTTTGGACATCTCTTTCCCAGGCAAGCAAGTATTGGAAGCTGGTACCAACTCCAAATGCTAAACACAAACACAATGTCAACTTGCTGACTGACTTTGCTACATTTGCTACAAACAAAACGAGCACAGCAGTGTCGACAGGCGAATAACTATCTTGTTACCTAGAGGACAAATGCGTATTTTGGCGAGGTGGGACAAAGACGGGGGCACAACTGATTTTCATGTCACTAAAGCTGTGTTCACACTTGGCCGAAACATGAGTGAAACATGTTCAGCTCTGAAAAGTGTTTACAGCAGACGGGGTGTTGCGCGAATCATGATCGCCGGAAACATGTTTATTCTGAGTATGTTTGAAGGAACCTCAAGAGGTAGTTTCGATCGTGATCAGATGAAAGATGTTACATGTAAGAGTGGCGGACATGTGGAGAGGACGCGAATGCTCAAAAGATTCAAAATTGGGCTTACTGTGAGACCAAAATGCTTAGTTAAAATAAGGGTCGATGTAGCGAAATGACAGCAATTATTGGCCATGGGTTGAAAGCGGAAAAATTTGGGAGAACATCGCTACCAAACTTAACGGCAGCAGCTACAAGCGCAATTCAAAACCAAAAGTTACAAACAATTCTTCTTGTACTGAAGACAGCGCAAATGCTGTCTTCTCGCTAAGCGCTGGAAAGCCCTTCTCCTCCGAAGGGCTTAAAAATTGACACTAAACCAAGGAATTAATGGAAATGTTGTAATTTCGAGCTGAAGTGTACAAGATTTATGCAAGTACCATATCTAGAACTGCATAAATTATAACACCAGGCATGAAACGCGTTTGAAACTGACATTTGATGTGAACAATGCATTAACAAACATTTTTACTCTAAACATATTTCGGGTTTAACAGGGAATTCATATAGGTTACCTTCTCTGTTTTGGCACGATATATAGTGTAGCAATCATTCTTTAGAGATCAATGTTATTTGTTGCTTGGTCTTGGAAACATATTTTGGCGAAGGACAACTGAATAAGGGCAGCTTGTTCTTATTTTGATGGGCTCATTTTATGTTTGATTTGTTTGGGAATAGTTGCAACACTATTTGATGCCATTTTTGATGCTAAAACCAAGACGTTTCGGAACGCTCTAGGTTTTAATATGCATTCTTATCAATGAAACAATGAATGGCTACGTGAACAACCTGACATGTGCGTAAGCACATAGAGGTCAGATCAAACAGGCGAACAGGCGAGAGTCTAGAGTGCATAAAGCCATGCACAAGACTGACTGACTTAAGGGTTTTACTTAGTACTAAAGTCATTAGAATTAGGTTTGTGTAAATGCTTAACAGGGGGCCATCTACACCAGCGGCAAATTGAATGAACAAATGGATGACCCTGACAGGTGCATGTGCATCAGAATGCCTGAAGAGCAAAAAAACCGCACAGATAAGAACACAGTGTGAACACAGAAGACCATCTTTGCAAATGACTGACTACAGGTTTTTACTTGGTAGTAACCTGTTATCCTTGTGATATTTTATCACTTGCTTTAGGTATATTTGTCTTATATTTTTAAACTTAAGAATCTAGTGAGCTCACTATACTAATAAAGCCAAACCAGGGCGAATATCTCTAAACCACAGCTGGCCTTAAGTGACTGAGGTGAGCCGACTTCTAGCATTCTCATTGTATCATGTTTGGCTTACAATAAAATTAGTTTATTTTAAGAACATATTTAAAAAGTGCGAGAAGTATTTTGAAAAAAAAAGACTAAAATATTATTTGCAAAGATGTTCGTATTACTGCAGTAGAGAGGACAAACTTAACATTAAGACTCACATCCGGTTCAGAATACCCAGTTCCAAATTATAATTTATTTATTTCGCCTTGTCCATGATTTACATTCACATTACATTGAAAGCAAAGATATGTATTTTATTCAATATGGTAACCTGGAGGTTTTAACAGCAGGCTTAAGCCACTTCCTGTTGATGTACAATTCACTTCCGGTAAAGATGGCGGCTATTTACAAAACATCCTCTTAATTTGTGTCAGACCTAATTTTGGCGCTGGCTCCATATCTGAAATTGATTCCTGCATTATGCTGCTTATTTCCACCAAGATTGGTGCTTTTATCACAAAGTGCACAATTTTTACCAAAATCTGCACATAACCGCAGGACTAAATGTCGTTCCCAGAGCCTGTCTCCCCCTTGACCAGCGGTCGGGAAACGCAACGGCGCTGGGCGATTGAAAGACCGGAACCAGGAATGTCTGGTTACGGTTCGATTGGGTGCGTGTGCTGGGGATTTTGGACGAAATGAACAAGTTTTTGACAACCAAAGAGATTTGGCCGTCTTTTTGGCGTGCTTTCAGTCAAGCTCAGCGGTGTCGATCCCTGGCGCACACCAGAAGAATCGCGGGTGGGGACGAGACTGCTGCTTCTTACCATATTCTTCTTACCGTATTCTTAACTGTATATTTTAAATCTTAATATATTGTAACGTAGTAGTGTCCCCAATTAGCTTCTGTAAGCTAAATACCTACCCTGACATTTAAATAAAGATCTTATTATTATCTGTAACCCAAGAACCCAGGATACGCAATTATTATTGACATTTTTTTAAGTGATGAATATGTTTCTCTTCTATAAATGAAAATTGAATTTATTAAAAACAAAAAAAAATCCTGATAAGAAATTTCACTCCAAACATTAATTATATAAACCAACCGCTCGTAGAAATCGATTAAAGTTCTTCTGTCATGGTCAGGTTTCCTTGATATCACGGCCAAATCCCTAGATTGCAACGTAACATTACTTCGGCTACAGACAACTTGTATAACTTATAATGCTTAATAAATGGCTGATTAATCAATTATCGTATTGCTCTGATTGCAGTTGTTTAAATTAAGGATTGGTATTCTATACAATCTTATATATATTTAGCACACTCAAATCGTTACAGTTCAGGAAGATAGTTAAGATGCCTTTTTCCACTTCGTCTTATTTTTTTTTCAGGTAGTTTCGTAGAAGACTTCAACTTCGTCTGGTTGAAATTTATAACTACCCGCCAGGAATGATTGTGTGAATGAGGTGCCATAACTGTGGCCAGCTGGTGGACTGTAGGAGTGTCCAAGATTTGAATATGAATTTGTGTGTGATGAGGCGTATGAAGTAATGCGAATATCGTGCCCTCCTCCGAATATTGGTCCATAAGAAGAGTAACTGTATGTAGCTTGTTGGTAAGAACTGTGTTGTCCTGGTGGCTTGAAAGTTACTGGTCCCCAGCCTGGTTTGTTCACCAACGAGAACAAAAAGGCGGTCGAACTGGACTGCCGACCACTGTTGCCTAATTAAAAAATGGTAATAATAATAATAATAAATAATAATAATAAAACTAAATTAATGTTCCTGATTATCGCTGCATGGTAAGTTAAGAAAAAATGAAAGGAAGACAAATGCAATAGGTTTTTTAACATAAAATCCCTTATCCTGCAATACATGCACTCATCCAAGATGGCGGTCGTAATATGCGATTTAGTTAGCGCTCGCGACTTATAAATACGCTTGCACTGCAGGCTAAACACACCTACACCGGAGTAAGTTCACTTTAACACGCCTTTCATTCTACCGTTCGAGTTTCTGTTGTGGCTAGTCAATCAGTAACGAAATCGGATACGTTTTGACCGTGCAGCCACCCAGTGCTTACAAATGTTTGTGACAATCTCAACATAATGTAAACTGGATAAAATTAACAAATACTAAGATGCTTCGAGAAACCAGATTGACAAACAGCGATCTCGATGTCAAGAACTTGCCGTCTTACTGGCCAGGCCTCGGTTGTTTAAAGGGTGGATAACGCTGTACACCGGACAAATCACTAATGCATCCTGACTAACTTCTCATCGACTTTTTGCGGTGCATAACATACAACGCTATCCACTGGATAGTGATTTATCCGGTGGATAGTGTCATCACCCCTTCGAACAACCGTGGCCAGCAAAATACAGGGAATATGTTGGAAATTACTGAACAAGAGGTCTATAAAGCGCCATGCATTTTATGCAATAAAAGTGAGACAAAAGCGAAGACGGTTTTACCTCCAGAGGCGGAAATAATGTGAGAGTGAGAGGGATTCCACTCATCACAGGTTTTTGTACAGCAACTCAGAAAATCAGATCGGCTTCTTCCCTGTTACTGGTATTTTATTTCTTGCGGTCTATATTTTCTAGGTGATGAGTATTAGCCGGTGTGGAATACCGAGTTGTAACAACAACAGAATTCATTTTCCCTTTTCATTTTCATCAATTCCATTTTCATTGTTTTGAGTAACCGTTTCTTTCACTTTAACCGGTGGATCAAAAAATATTTGAAATATTTGAGTGAAAAGAATTAAGTTTAGAAAGTGTGCATATGAGGACTCGCATACTATAATGTTCAAACAACCACGCCGCTAGACCAGGTAACTGTGCGTCTTACAGCTTGCAGATAAATTCGAAGCTTATTTTGGCTTCTTTCGGTTAGATTTTCGAATTCTTGCAATTCGAAAGTTTCTGCTGGTAAGCAGCACAAGTATTCACTTTCAGCTTTTTTCGACCGCTTGCGTGTTCTAGTGGCGCGTGAACTTCTAACCACACCTCTAACTCATGCATTTGAAGCTAAAGGCGTAGCCTGACGTTGTACTGAAATTCAGTTAAATAAGCGTTTTTTCCTTACTTTTACTTTCTGTGAGCGGAAAGGTGGCGATATGGTTAGTATGGTTATTGCGCTGCACTTTAAAAGTATAAGGGGCGTGCCCTGATTTTATAGTGAACATCTGCTAAATTAGCTTTTCCTTACTTTTACTTTTTACTTACTCCATGAAGTGCTGGTATATCCCCCAAATATGTACTTTCCAACGCGAATGATTGTTACCGTTGGACCCTTGCCGTCGCAATGGGAATGAAAGGTTGTTGAAGCCCAACCATCTAGTGACGCCCTCCAACAGCGCTTCCAGTATGATTTGCTTTGCACTACAGGCTTCAGCCAATTACTTAAGGTACTTAAGTAACTGTCGTCATTACCCAAGATTATTGAGTGTCCTAAACCTTAATAGGGGAAATTGAAGTCAGCAGAAATATACTCTATATTGCTCTTCAGCTAAAAAGCATCAATATTTTATTTATAACATGTTATACATTATTACAACTGAGCAGTAAAAAAGGTTAGATAGTACTGAAACTAGTTCTTGTGTTAATGAGATCAGCACGCAGGGAAGTCATTAAAAACAGCCTTTTTGTCAAGGGTTTTTTTCTGAAAGATTACTCCCGCAATAGCCTCCATTGCAAGCCGGTCAAGTTTAATCCAGGATGTAATGTTCATTCACGTTTATTATTTCATCACGATGAACAATTTCAAAGAGTATAAATTTTTATCGGAGTACGATTACGATCACTTCGCAAACTTTACAATGCATTGTAATTTTTCGTTGCTGTTTTCGCCTTTTGGAAACGTTATACCAATCTAAAGGTTTCTTTCATTTCATTTCACCATCCCCCGCGCCTTAGTTTCAAGATATTAATTAATCAACAGTACAGGAGAACGAAATATTTGCTAATTCATGAAAACATGCACTTGGGCAGGATAAAATGTAGCTTTAATTAGTTAATCCTTGAACGAAAAATCTCACTGAAATGAAGTATTATAGTTAAAATGAATTGGCTGGTCAGAAAAAAAAATTTACCTGCATAACTGTAATCGCAGTCAAAGCCATCTCCGACGTACCCTTGCTTACAAGTACAAGTGTAGTTTCCCCGTTCATTGGTACAAGTGGCAAGTTCGTGGCAGTAATTTGTCTTCCTTTCACATTCATTCAAGTCTGAGGAAAAGATAAGATAAGATATTCTACTGTTAAAATAAAAGTTACGTCTTCTTGATTCGGTGTTCTTATGTATTTGGCTTAACAAAAGATTGAGCCCGTGTTAATTGTGCAGTTTTCCCAAAAGTGTAATTTTATTTAATTTAGGCCGTCATACATTTGATAATAACTAGCCATGTTTCGTTGGAATACTGCGAATCTGATTTGTTTTTCCACTGTTTTCATTCGATGATGATGACGATGCTCTTAAAATATAAATTTGTTCGTGACTTTTGGCCTAAAAATGTGTTTACCTCGTTGTAAAAACACCTGTGAAATGTTCTTTTTGGGGCTTTATATTGTTTTCCAGCGCTCTATATTGTTTCCAGGTGTTTTGTTGTTTTGGTTGTTCTTTGTTTTTCATCACTGGTAATTTTTAAAGGTTCACACACCGAGAATGAACCCTTAAAAAACATACGATTGTAGCTTTTGATCTGCAATCCCTTAAAGTTTCCACTAAAACAGTTATACTTCTTGCCTTCGTTTTCAATGACCTTCAATGCCGAATTAATTAATCTCTAGTACGTTTAATTCAAACGGTTGGGATTTGAAAAAAGAAAAGATGGTTGCATATATCTTACCTTTCTTACAAGTATACCGGTGACATTCACTACACTTTACGTCATTCCACTCGTAACTGTACTTTATACCAAGCGCGTGAACACAATCTTCTTTTTTAAAGTTGTTCGGCTGGTTCTTGGCCCAAGCTGTGAAATTGCCACTGCCGCGATCTTCCCAAATGAAGTCCCCCTCTGTTGATTTGTCATTCAATCCCAGCCAGGTTTTCTCTCCATTGTGTCGATGCTGGATAAATACGTTTTCTTCATTGTTGTTAACATCAACTAGGACGGAATTTTCTTGTCGACATTTTGACAATGCTGTGGTCCAGTTGGTGCATTTTGCACTCGTGAAGTAACAGTACCCGTTAAAATAGCTCCATCCTGGATCACATATATCTGCGCAAAAAAGTATTTGCTACATCTCATTCTCTAATGCTACCGAAAGGGCTGTTAAATTCATTCCGTTAGGTGTTAAGACGTTAGTGTTTGCTTTGTTTGTTTGTTTATTTATTTGATTATATGCTTTGAGCATAACGTCTAATTCTTTTAAATGGAGGCTTCTTTTCCAAACAGGCAGTGGTGGTAATCCTCTCGCATATTTTACTAGTGTTATCAATATTTGTTTTGCATTTCTCACATAAAATCTTAATTGATTCAGCCATTTAGAGAGCGTATATACTGAGTCAATGCAGTATACATTTATGTGAGAAAATAAGTAATAGTTGACTTCAAGCGCGGTATGAAAACAATTACTAACCTGTAAGGACCGCATAACTCACTGACACTGGGTCATATCTCGTCTCGTACAGTTCCTTGACACAGGCTCTAAATCCTGAGGTATTCATGTTCTACACAACAAACACAAAGATTGTCAAAACAAAATAAATCCGCAACCTGGGTAATAAACACAAGTGACGTACGTAAAACAAGTTAGTTGTATGCCTTATACTGTTCACTGTAAGAGTTGAGCATAGTTTCCAAAACGCAAGCGTTATTTATATTACAAGTAAAGCATAACATCATTTTTGTTTCCTTTCAATAGCTGTTTATTAAAGTTTCTGCGCTTTTAAAAAAACGCGACTTGTTGCGATATAAAATAAAATCTTGACGAGGCTGTACTGCGAAGTAGATTTCAAAGAGCCTTTTCCCTTTAATTTGCACAGTTGAACCTACTAACATTTGAGAATGTCTGCGTTCATTTGTGTCGGACTCGAAAAGTACAGTCTTCCTTTTGTGTGTGTTGATCATAGACTTGCGTGCGTCAAACTGTAACCATGAAAGAATGACGCTTACTTTGCTATTGGTTATAATTCGTTTCGTCCTTTTAGAGCCGAACAGGTAACTTGAAATGGGAAGAAATGACAGGCACATGTTAATTTTGAAAAAAAAAAAAAACACCTCGAGAAATATATTTTTCAGTCATAACAAGCTACTCAAATAACTCCATTTCTTTTTGCCAGCAGCAGTCAAACCTACGAAATTGGTCGTGACCTCTTTCACTAAACAAGTCGAGACAAGTACTAGCATGGCCATATTTAAGTACGACGTATGGCTGGTTGACATGTGACAAGGTTTCAATTAGATCTAAACAAATAACTACTGTTCGCTCAGTTTGCACTCAAACATTCACGTTTACCTCGATCCACGTGTTAATGCCGTTATGGACTGGTGCCAAGTTTCCACTTGCCGTTGTACTGTGATTGGCTGATATCAGAACAGTTGGTGTTGTGTTATACCTTCGAGTAAAATGCACAAACTGTGTAACAAAAACAAAATAATTTCTATGTGTTAGCCAAAAAGACTATCAAATTTCCTTGCAGCATTTCAGCGTTAAAAGTATTTCGTACGCCTTGTTAAATGTTTTCGGTGATGAGACACCTTTCCTCCTAAATTAGCAGCAGCAACTTACCTCGCAGAAAGCGTTGTTATTTTCATCTGATGGTGGATTTGTGTTTGGAAACTTGACAGATCCATGTTCAGTGAAGAGCGGCTTGTGTAGTTTAGAAAACGCCAGCCAGTTCTGTGAACAGAAAAAAGCAAACTGTTTATTGAATGTTGGTTTTTGGTACATATTGGTTTGGTCATCCAGTTTAGGTCGGAATCATATCATCAGTTAAAGTTCATTTGACCCAGGAGTGAATCTTGGAAAAGAGACTGGTGACCCGACTGCCTACTTTTCGTCAGTAAAAAAAAATAAGACTTGGCGATTGTCAAGATTAACAGTACAAAAGATCAAACGATCAAATTTTGGGCTCTGGACGGACTCATGGCGTTTTGTTGTTGGGTAAGTCACTTTCCTCTAACTAAGCCTCTCTCCATCAAGGCTTATGAATGCAATGCCGGGGAGTAAAAATGCTTCTAGTCCCTTAATGCTTCGGAAATTGATGAAGATGGGACACTTTGGCCAAATTCAGATTTTACGGAAAGTCATACCGGTGCAACCTCCCCCTCCCTTTTTTTAACTCCATTTCTTTCTATCCAACACGAAAGGGCCAACTTTCACTTCGCCTCCACCCTCACCCATTTTGAGCACCTAAAACCTGCAACGGTAATCTGAATGCTCCGCAGTTTCATTACATTGAAATTTATTAAATGTCGCCGTTTAGGGGGGGAAAGAAAGTGACTATGTTAAAATACCATTCTGTATGGTGCCCATGTTTTTGTTACGTAACTGCCCCTGAATTAAGCTTTCGCTTCACACTGAAAAAAAGGGGACAGGCCTGGTCCTTTATATATCTTGTCCACGTAAAAAAAATCCAAAATATTTACATTTTTTACGTACCACATTAATATCTTCATGTTTCCCATCAAAATTTTGCAATTCGCGAAGACAGACTTTAAATGAGTCTTTGGTTACATCCTCTGTCCAGATCAGCGCGGCGTCATACTCCTTACCAATCCTTATATGTTCCGATGTCACAAGAACAACAGGAGCCTCCTTAAACTTGTCCTAAATTTGAAAATATCATAAACTTAAGGTTCTTTTAAACACGTGCGACAATTTTAGCCCTGACATGCTATTTTTACCATTTCTGTTGTCTGCAATAAGTACCAGAGAAACACCTTTTATTTCATACATACAGATTTACAGACGAGCTATTGAAAAACCCGCTTGGCAATTCCCGCAGCCGACGGCTGTAACGAAACGACTTTCTCACAATTGGGAAACCCGTTTCGTCCAATCAGAAAGCGGCTGTCGAAACAAACATATTGCTTGCAGCTTTGTTGATGGCACCAGCTGTTTTTACTGCTCGAAAGTTCTCGCTGGTCATGATATATTACCGTCTACAAAAACGAAAACACTCCAGCAGAAACGAGATGAATTTGAATTACTTTTTGAATTTGTACTAATGAAAAACAATCAAAGACAACCTGAAGAAATTTAGCCGACTGAAATCGGACCAAAGTATATCTACGCCCACGATATATTAACGCTACCTTTGGGAACGTCACATCTGCGCAATTTGTTCCAGACCACCATTTCTGGATCTTGATTATCCCAGTCATTCCTTCTAATGGTGCTCCTTGGTATGCCATCCAGTCCAGGGTCGCAAGTGGGTTAAAGTTGTTTCCGTTCCTCCCAGATTGCATGGCGCACACCGTGAAATTTTTCGTATTAACATTTTCCGTCCACGAAGTGATAGCGTGGTGGACTGTTACGGAGTCATTCAAGTTCAAGTGATTCAGCGTTATTTGTACATGAACTTCTTTTTCCGGATAGAACCTGTAGGGCGGGAATACCACTGTCATGCAGCTTGAATCAGACCATTTAGGAACACGAAGAAGCTTTTCACGGCCATGCACGATTGGAAAACCTGTCAGGGCATTGAAAAAGACTATTAGACTACAGAAAATGGCGAACACGCGATTCTAGGGCAGTCACCACAATCACTCTTAAAAAAGCATAGCAACTGTACCTCAGAATGGCTATACCTCATCAATTTCGCCTGCCCTGCTCATAGCTAAGCTCGATAGCTAAGTTTAACACCTTGTACCATATAACTGTGATCGGTCGATTTATACGATCTGCAGATTTTTTAGGAACGTTTGGCTTTTGCCTCATTTTAAGTAAAACTAACAATAAGATGTCAGAACAGATTGTTTTCATGCATCAGTAAGAACAACATGACTTTAATCCAGTATTAACGTTTAGCTGTAAAACTTGTAAAGAAGGTTTCTCAGCCTGCTAGGCTGAAGCTACCCTCACATCAATTGGTCCTCACTTACCCTTGCAGCTGCCTGGGTGATAAATGGTATTGTTGTCAAGTCCCCTGCAGTAACTTAACTCATAGAGACATTTGTTGTCGTATGTTGTTCCATTCGAGGTGCACACTGGATCCTGATAAGAAGGGCAGTTTTCATAACACACACAGCGAGCTTCATGGGCACTGAATGTTCTACAGACTCCAAATGATGGGCAGTGTACGCCAAGGCATGGATTCAAATCTTCAAATGGAAAACAGGTAAGGACACTTTTTTGTATCTATAGATAAAACTGAACTATGTCGACCACGGATTTAACCAGAAATAAGCTAATTTATTGTCAACTTGGAAAACATTTTTGATAAAGATAAATAATACTAACCTCCGATAACAACATAGCTGACTGAAAGAGGGTCGTGTTGGCTCCCTGATCCACGTAAATCCATAACACAAATTCTCATGGACGTCAGACCAACTTCCTATAAATGGAGTAATGCACTTTGAAATACACTGAAAGTGCGACCATTTGAACTTTATTCTTAAAGAGTTTCAATTCCAAAGTGCAACAATCTGTTAACGGTCAAAACGATCATTTCTTCTGGATAATGACTGTTTCGTTCACATATCTTCGTAAAGTTAGTGACACACGAGATGCGGGGGTATTATGTTATTTAAAATGAAGGATCCTACCTCAACCCAGGCTGTGATAATGTTATTTTCTGGTGGAACAGTACTCCTCACTTGTCGGTCATAATAATGATTAACAGAAACAAGAACAGCTGGGGACGCATAAAACGTGGTGTTATACTGCACTTCCTGTTGACAAAAGAAAAGAAATCTTCAGACAAAGTAGTCTATCTGTTTAATGAAAAAAAAGAAAAAAAGAAAAAAAAGGAAACAATGAAGCATGACATTTCGTCTTCCTCTCCCTGAAGGAGAAATTACATAACAGTCAAACGAATTTAAGATTATTTATTATTCCACTATTGCGCCATTTAACTATATTAGGGCAAAAGAACGCGCAAAATATATATGGGTTATTGACCAAGCGTGAGGTCAAGATGGCGGGATATTGGCCGAGTTCTTTTTTTTTGCGTGTTTATGGACCGAGACGAAGTCGAGGTCCATAAACACGCAAAAAAAGAACGAGGCCAATATCCCGCCATCTTGACCAAACAAGCTTGGTCAATAAAGGATTTATTATATGACTTTTTTCGAGCACTGAAAAAAAAGCCAGTTGCATGCACAATCAATGCCGCACGCTAAATCATTTCATTGGTTTAAAAGTTTAATGAGTGACTGTCAAATTCTTGAATGAATCGAGACGAAGTAAAACGATGCGACAACAGCGAAATTCACCTCATTAACCCTTAAAAGGATATTGAAATGGCTTAAATTTGCGAAACAACGTCGAGTTTGAAGCCTTAAAAGAAGAATGTCCATTCCATCTGGCCGCCAGCTTTTGGTTATTGGACGTTTTGAAGAGTATTTGCTCGCTTCTGGCGCTTTAGTGGTGCAAACCTGCGGTGACATACACGAGCTGAATATTGAAATTGTGATTGTTGAAAGCATTTGGGATTTTAAGGAGGCTCACAATGGTTTCAAGCAATTTCCAGCGCTTAAACTTTGATGGGCCAGTACTACAAACCATTATCAGTTGTCGCTATAATAACTATGTCAAACAAATGTCTGATCATTACTGAACAAGTTAAAGTCATTTTTGTAACGTCGCTTGTTACCATAGCAACAGTTTGACCTGTTAAAAACACCCTTAATTTTCCATTTAAGTGCTTATAACTCAAAAACGAGCACGGTGACCCCCATTTTTTATCATTGAATAACGACCAGCATGTTAAGATGCAACTTTTTGCAAAGTTAAAAAAAAATTTATCTAGCAGTTTCAGAGCCACCTTAAAATTCCTTCGGGGCTCGGAAAAACACTTCGCAACTCGCAAAATATCCGCGTGTATTATATGCTAAACCATCCAATAAGGTGTATATAATAGCCGCCCACCCCCACCTCCCCCCCCCCCCCCCCCCCCCTTAACCCCATCCTATCCTTTTCCCTAAGTACCGCCACAATTCTTTCCCCTGTTAAAAGAAAGAAACCTTACAATGCCTGTCCGGCTTGCGAGGACAGATTATTTGGTTGACAGAGGACAGAGGACAGAGGACATATTATTAGGTGTTTCCAATCCTTATATAACCTTAGTTTTTTTTTTTTTTAACAACTGTCAAATAATCTTACTTGACAAAAGCCATAGTTGTCGTCAGCTGTGGGACTTCCACTGTTTGGAAAAATTTCTTCGCCCGACAAAGTGAAATTAAACTCAGAACCATTGCCTGTGAATGCAAACCAGTCCTGCAGAAAGAAAAAATGCAAAACGGAGTGAATAATGTAATGTAATTAGCCTTTCTTTTCAAAGAAAGTTACGTGACGTTTAGTTATCTTTTTGATCGCTGTAAGTAGTACAGAAGAATGCGTGACGCGATTTCCCAATTTGTGATTTGTTGAACGCGAGTTGCTCGTGAATATTGTGTCTACACGAACCAGTGCATGAATCAACACAACGAGCGATTTTTCTCTGACTGACTATATGACTACTACAATACAAGTTCCCTTGGACAGTAAAATGTTGTTTTATTGTAAATGTTGTTTTTATAGTGGTCATGCACTTAGCTTCGAGATAGCTAGTTTGCAGGCATGCCACTGAAACATAGGAAACAAATAACTTTAAATGAACATAACATGGTTAAAAATCCCAACTGGCTGGAGGCAGACCAGTTGGCTATATACAAAGCGTGACCGAGGATTTGAACTCGGGACGACCGTGAAACAAATCCAGCTAGTGGCAGGGTGGAGGGCTTGAACCCGGGACCTCCGGATTACTAGTCCAGCGCCCTAAACCACTCGGCCACGCTGCCTCCTCAAAGTAAGGGAGCTCTTCTGATGCGCATCTTCACAGTTTAATAAAAAAATATATCGACATTGATAGAACTTTATTGTCCGATATTTCTGACTGTGACAAAGCTCTTTTTGTCAAAATCGAGAAAATCACGCAACTTAACGACACTGTGTTTGAAATACTTTAGAATGTGCAAGTGCTCGTAACAATAACTGAGGTAATAACCCTTACCACAATTGTATCTTGGTGTTTCCCGTCAAATGGCAAGAATTCCCGGATGCACACCTCAAAGCTTCCAGAATTCACGTTCTCCAACCAAACATACATGGCGTCATCTGGCTTTGTATCGCGAGTGTACTTTGCTGAGACAAACACAGAAGGTCTTCCACCAAAGCTCTGAAAATATTTGAATTATGAATTATGAGTTATGAGTGCGCCCTTTTTATTCCTACTTACTTCTTCTGCCTGCCTTCTTGCAGTCTCTTTCGTCTAAACAGAGGCGCTAATGATCATCAGCGATTGAAGTAAACATAGCCTGTCTACCACATGCTCCTTCTATATTTTATAGTTTAATATCTCAATATTATGACTTAATTGATGTCTCAATATTTTAATCTGCGTTTTTCATTCCGATGATCGATTCTAAAATCGATGCGTCTATAACAAATGCCTTTAGGTAGAAGGTCATCTCACAAACATAAGCAAGCGGCTAACCATTTCATTTTTACGTAAGCAGACGAAACAATAATAAATTAAAGTTGATGAATTGTCTAGCCTTGATGAATGAATGATCTTTGCGTGATAAGATTAGTAAGTAAAGCTTGTAAACTCAGCCAGCCCTCGATAAGTTTATCTAATCAAGGGCTTGTAATAATCAAAACTGTTTTTAAAACCATAGCTTAGGTCTTATCACCTGTCCGTTTGACAATATGTCAGATCGTACTTGAAAAAATAAATTTTGTTCAATTTTGATAATTTCAAAATTATTTCAAATTGTCAACAATTTTTCTTTGTAATAACAGTCAAGTCTAACTCTATTACCTAGAAGGCGAAAGAAAAGTGTGACTGCATTATTTTCATTTATTTGAATTTATATAGTGCTGTTTGTAATAGTGTTGTTATTAGAGACTTATCCTAAAGGAAAACATGTTATGGCTTATGAAAGCAAATGAAGTAACATCTACTTAAAACAACTGTCGTCCCTTAGCCATGTCAACAGCTAATTACACTGAACCTTGAGCTAAATCCGTCATACAGGTCAATCTTGATCTTGATATTAACAATGAAAACACAATTTAAAATAAGAAATGTTAGCGCAAAGACACTTTCTCACTCGATTACAAATATACTCGCACAGATTATTCGCCTCTAACGAAATTTAATCCTGGACTTTTCGCTACACATGTTTTTTAATAGCTTTTCACGAAAATACTATGTTTAAAAGCAAAAATCACGTGTACGTGCCTGACGTGCTGTTTCTCTTATGCTTTTGTTTGACATTTGTTTCAAGTGTAATTGTAAATGAATAAACTATAATCTTAGAAAATTCCGTTCTGTTTTTTTGTTGTTGTTGTTTTGCATGTCTCAAATAATTTCGTAATCATTTAATCGGCCAATTTTGCCAGAAGTTTTCGCAAATAAAACAGCATTAAAGGTATCATCTAACCTGTGAGAAGGTCATTTTCTCGCATTTGGTTTGTGTTGTCCATATGCCATTAAAAGTTACACTGCCGTGTGTGATTCGCGGTTGATCTTGGAAAGCCAGCCAGTTGATAATTCCAGTTCCATTGGATCCAATGCCTGACTCACGTGCGCACACCTCAAATCCGCGTGTGCTGACGGATTCTACCCACACAGCTGAAGGCGAATGAACACGTGAAAACTGCTCGCCATGGCTCAGTGTAACGTGCACTTGAACCTTTAATTGTATGTAAAAACAAGAACATATTTAGAAATACATAATTTTTAGAGTACCCCGTAGCATAAATTCCACCCTATAGTGAAAACAATTCATCATGAATGATAAACCCCAGATATTTAGGTTTTTCTGGTATTTCTTGGTTTTCCGGAAACAACTGTTGGTTAGCTATTTTGTTTTGGTTTGGGAATTATTCGTAGTCTTTTGATTCCTTTGTAATTTGTACCTCACACGACAACCAAGTAATTACTTTTTTGCAAGATTGTTGTTCATGGATGTAACCTTTCAGTTGAAAAAAAAAAACAAAAACAAAACAAAAAAAAAAACAGACAAACTGGCAGAAGGGCACTTCACACAGTAGATTGTCCGCAATACGAAAGCGCCCTATAAAAGACGGCCTCATAGGGAAGACAAGGCCCCGGCTGTCAAATAACAACAAGCGAAACAATAGCTGGAAATTGGCTACAAATAAAACTCGCTGGTTTTCCTTGCTAATTATTCTAAACCAACTTTTTTCATGTAATTCGGTTTTCAATCCATAAATAAAACAGAAGATGCATTTTTGACAGAGCGAGCGCATTTACATTGACGTATACCGAGCGAAAATCAAATTCGCTCAATTTCGCATCGCACACAACACAATTAGTTTCCATTAGTTTACTGAGGGTAAACGGGGAAATTGGAAATTTGACAAATTGTAGCTTTTATGTTTTTACAGTAGATTTGAAATTTCAAGAGTCAACTGCCTCCACGTGCAAACTACAATGGAAATCAGATGGTTCCGAAGGTGAGACGAGCCAAGTCTCTTTTATATCGCGCCTTTCCAGGGTCACGTTACACGTCGAAAACCCTTAGGGTTATTTAACAAGCGGAATACCCCTGGGGAACCTACTGTTGTGTATTCGCAAATACAAGGGACAAATAAAACGACTAGAGCAAGATGGCGGAACACTCATTTTAATCTGACGCGAGGACCTCGTGGGAGGCCAAATATGGAAACCTATCACGTGACAAAAAACAGGGAGCCCAACCACGAAAACATAACAATTTCCTCCCTTTTAAGATTAAACAATGTTAACAACAAAACAGAAATAAAACAAAGTTCAAGAACAGATAACAAAGTCTCTCAGGTAAGATGCCGGTACTGTTAAAACTGTCACAACAGTACAGTTCTCCTTAGCCACAAACATAGTCTTTCAATCTGGTGGGTGCTTTGACAACTCGACCGCTGCGGGTAGCAATCAACTCAGGTTCTGGAATCGGTCGCTGACTTTCAGGCTCAGGAGGGTGACGCTCTCTAGTGGGCGTCACAGCCAGAGGTGGCACATCCTTCCACTCGGACCCCACAACAGCAGGCACTCCATGCTCCACTTCTTCAGGAACAGCACCATCATTCATCACTTCTGTTGCAGATGGACAGATGCTGCTATCTCGTAGCTGCTCGACATGGCGCTTCCAGGTTTGGTCTTTCACCTTGACTGTGTACAGGACTGGACCCGTTTGCCCAATGACTGTGCCCCGCACCCATTTTGGACCTCTACGGTAGTTGCGGACCCAAACATTCTGGCTGTGGTCAAAACTCTTCAAGGTGCTGTTGTTTGGCTGCAGCAGCTTTTTGTTGACCTCTCTTTGAATGTCGGGCTTAATTAGGTCCAACCTTGTCTTGACATTTCGGCCTAACAGGAGTTGTGCAGGGCTAAGCTCAGTGGTTGCATGTGGAGCTGATCGATATGCTAATAGGAACCTGTCAAGCTTGTGTTGCAGGGTTCTTCCAGACTTGTCCGCTTTCACGGCTTTCTTGAAACTCTGTACCAGTCTTTCTGCCTGACCATTGGTCGAGGGGTGGTAAGGTGCACCGGTGGCATGTTTAATACCATTTGCATTAACAAACTTCCTGAAAGTTTCTGATGTGAACTGGGACCCGTTGTCGGACACAATCTGATCGGGAAGTCCCATGCGGGCAAACAGGGAACGCAGTGCACTTACGGTCTCCTCAGCAGTGGTGTTCTCCAGCACGAAAATCTCAGGCCACTTGCTGTGTGCATCGATCACCACCATCAGCATTTTCCCCTGAAATGGCCCAGCAAAGTCAACATGCAGTCTTTGCCAGGGGAGGGCAGGGTACTCCCACCGATGCAGGGGTGCACGAGCTGGATTATTTGCTGTCTCCTGACATCCTTCGCAATTTCGGACTGCTCCTTCGATGTCCTTGTCAATGTTTGGCCACCAAACGTACCCCCGGGACAGACCTTTCATCTTCACCATGCCGATGTGACCCTCATGTAGGGTTTCCAAAACTCTCTGTCTCAGTTTGGTTGGGACGAATACTCTACTACCCCACATCAGAACCCCATGATGGATCGTGATTTCACTCGCACGATGAGCATAAGGAATTAGCTCTGGGTGGACTTCTGCTTCTTGCCATCCCCACTGCACTAGCTCCAGGACACGGGAAAGTACTGGGTCTCTCCGAGTCTGCATTCTTAGCTCTTGTTCGGTGACTGGTAAGGCCTCGATCACGGTCGTATGGAACATTTCCACTTCATCTGGTTTGTCAACAGGTGCCCGTGGTTGTGGAAGGCGGGATAGACCATCACAATTAGCATGCTGTTTGGTCCCTCGGAACTCAATGCTGTATGCAAAAGCGCCTAGGAAGAGACACCAACGCTGTATCCTTGCCGCTGCGGTAACTGGCACGGCCTTCCCAGGATCCATTATGTACTTCAAGGGCTGATGGTCTGTAACCAGGGTAAAATGACGACCCTCTAAGTAGGTTTGCAACTTCTTCACACCCCAGACTAGGGATAAGGCCTCTTTCTCGATTTGCGAGTACTTCTTCTCTGTTTCTGACAGAGAACGGGATGCATAGGCAATGGGCCGCTCCTCACCCTCTGGAGTGCGGTGTGACAAGACAGCGCAAAGACCATAAGACGAGCTATCTGTGGCCAGAACTAGTGGCAAGTCAGGGTCATAGTGCACGAGAACCTTGTCTTGCAAAAGCATCTCTTTCACCACTCTAAAGCTAGCTTCTTCCTCGGCTCCCCAAGACCACTTCACCTCTTTCTGTAACAAACGATGCAGCGGAGCCAGATGGGTAGCCAAGTCTGGTAAGAACCTGGCATAATACTGGACCATGCCTAGGAAAGCGCGCAGTTGTGTGACATCCTGCGGTGTTGGCATCTCGGAAATGGCCTTGACTTTCTTGGGAGACTGGTGCAGTCCTTCAGCAGAGATGACATGTCCCAGATACTCCACAAAGCTTCTGAGAAATTTGCACTTTTCTCGGTTTGCCTTCAAACCATACTCTTCCAGCCTCTTCAACACTGCAATCAACCGCTCAAGGTGTTCCTCCATGGTACTGCCGGTCACAATGATATCGTCCAGGTAGCAGAAGACCCCTGGTAAACCTTGTAAGACCTGGCGTGCGTTTCTCAAAAGACCCGAAAACTTCTCGGGCCCGAAAACTTTTCGGGGCTCTTTTCGGGTGATTTTCTCGGGCCCCGGAAAGTGTTTCTCAAAGCGCCCGAAAACACCCCGTATTTCCACCCGAATTTTTCGGGTTTTTTTCTCGGGTCGGCCATGTTTTTGTAGCGTGAGCTGGGAAACTTATTCTAGAATGTTTTGGTTTTAGCTCATGACCTTTTCGGGGTGATTTGTCACGAAACAGCCTGAATATGGCATATTGATGAAATACTCTGTTGACTGAAGCATGGTTTCTGTGGTTTTGCATGGGGCTGATTTTCGCGTAAATGAATAAGCTTAAAGCCTCTAGATCGGTAAGATTTATACGGTAACTTAATGGATTTCTTTAGCTTCTTCCGTATTAAAAGCGGTTTGAATTGGAGCTAGCCGTAATTTGGTCATACACATATAAAATCATCGAACTAAAAGAATGGATACGCATACATTGATTTTAATGAACTTGTAACCGTCATTTAGAGTACGTGTAGCGTTTCAATCCTTGTTCATTGAAGTCTTCAACTGCACAATGTAAACTTATCTGTTTGGAGAGAGCCGTCGTTGAGCGAAATTGTTAACGATCTCGAACCGAAAGGTGAAAGAAACTTGGAGTTTTCATCGAAAGCCAAGTTCAGAGACCTGAAGAAAAAGGTGAGTGGTGTTCGTTTCAATAATGATGTCCACTTTTGGCGGGAATTTTTGTGTAGTCGCGTCTGACTTTGTTTTTCTGTTTGTTTGCCCTTCTTTTGTCTAGTCCACATGCAGCGGGAGAACCTACTCTCTTATGCTGGTTATCGCAGAGGTATGTAAATTAACGTTTTTAAAAAACACATGTATATTCCGTTTATACAGTGTACATTGTTTTTTATTCAAAGAGGTATTAAACCGGTCGTTTCGCCCGAAATTCCATTCGCTCGAAACCGTTTCGCCCGGACAAAAAGTCGGTTCGCCCGAACTAAAGGTGTCAAAAGTCTGTTCCGTTGAATAAGGCAACACGGAAGAAAGCACAATTCGATCTAAAATACAAGAAACTACAAGAAGAACGTATAAACCTTTACTTGCATTTGTAGAAAGCTGATAACTAGAAAGGTAGCAGAAGGTTTCGCACCAAATCGCCAAATCGACACCTTTCAGTTTCTTATCGTCTTCGCTCCAAATGTACGACCTAGAATATTTCTCGTTCTTTAGCGTGACAAAAGTGTGCTTTTAGTCCGGGCGAATCGACTTCCAGTCTGGGCGAAACATTAATTAGCTTAAGGTGAGATATCTTTTGATATAGTACTATTTTCGAGCTGCTGTACAGCGAACGGCTAACTCGAGCAGCTAACTTTTTGACGAGCTATTCAAAACATTCAAGTTTGTCTAGACAAACTGTCGCGGTTTACAAGTAAACCAATTAACGTTAAAAGATCCCCCGACGAAAAAAATAGTCAATGTTAATGAAGATCGCTGTCTCAGCATTTACCAGAAGGACAAAGCCGCCATTTGCTGTCGACATCCATTGAAGAAACATAAAAAAGTGGACGCAAGGCGGAGCTGTTAAAACTTGACATGTTTACGCTCCAAACGTTGTCGGAAAGACGCGGAAAAAAGTTGGTCCCCCGTTCACGGTAGCTCGAAAATGGAAGTAAAAGTCTTCAATTTAAGCTTACTGGTAGGTTTAACTGCCATTTTTTCTAGATTGTGTTTAAGAATATCGTTATAATTTTGAAACTGGCAGCAGGATGACAGAGAAGAAAAAAAGCTCTCGCTTCACTGAGCAAATGAACCACGTTCTCATCGATAGTTACACCAAACACCAAGTAAGCTCAAGTACAATGTGGAGAATAATTAGTTTTCCCTTTCCTAGTAATGGCTAAAAATGTTATTATTTGATTTAATTAGGAATATAATAGATCACGGATAAAATAATATCATCATACATGTCGAAACATTTAAGTGGGGACTTCATGATCATGTGTTCATGATTCAAATAGAAGCATGTGTTTAGATTCTGACCCGGGCTAGGCAGCTGAACTTAATTCGGAATTCTTTAGCTAAAGGATGTTAAAATCAATAAAATCCCACCTTTTGATTCAGGTGCCACATTGAAAAAAAGGAAGATATGTGAAAAATTATATGGGCAACTAGGGGTGGCATCTTATACCTTTTCGGGTGTGAAAGCGGAATCATTGGACTTTCATGATTCATGATTCCTGTCTTGTTTTACCTCAATGATTCGTGATTCATTTAAAAATTTCATTCGATATTCATGATTTATTTGTCATTGTTTTCATCCAGTTTTGAAAATAACTTCACTGTGTAACATACCTAATCACATAATCACAGTCAAGTTGATAGATAGGGGTGAAAATTTGAATCGCGTTTTCAGTGCTTTCCTGTAGGGGGGTCTGGGGGCATGCTCCCCCAGAACATTTTGAAAATTAGACGCTTGGACGCTATTTTCGGCCATTTCTTTGATATAACTGTTAAGAAGTTTCGTAGTTTGCATTCTATATTCACACGCCTCCAATGTCGATGGAAGCATATTCATTTGATATTCATGATTCTTTTACCCATCTCCCGTTATTCATGATTCTCAAGTTTTAAACACGAAGATTCATGATTCGATATACCAATTTTACAGTTATGATTCATGATTCCGCTTCCACCCCCGATACCTTTGTATCAACTAAGTCATTGCAATTGTTCATTAACTCATTCAGTTGATCATTTTGCTTATTTAGACTGTTCTGAAGTCAAAGTTTACAAATACAGTAACTAATGAGAGGAAAAAGTCTATTTGGGAAGGTATTACCTCTGCAGTTAATGCAGTTAACTGTGGTGAAAGAAAAACAGTAGAGCAGGTAAGAACCAATATTTATCATAACATGTTATAATTATGCAATCGGTGTCAAAATCTTGATGCACTAATTGCTATTTTTTTTCCCCACTTGAAACACCAAAATAGTAATATAAAAAATCACCCTATCCCCTTTTACAATGTTGCATAGCATGCAAAAATTAATGCCTCCCATTGCTACCTTATTTTTGCTTATGGACTGAAACCGCTGCTTTTATGCCCAAGGAGTTTGGCCACATAATTGGGCTACACAACATTGCAAGGGGGGTGGGGGTTGGTGTGTCAGCGTCAGCGACTTTTGTCAATGATTATCTGAGTGAGTATTACACCAGAAAACACCTGCTTTAAACCAATTGCTCTAAAACAAATTGGCCTCCTTACAAATCTCATGCTTGCAAAATCAGTGGAAAGAAAAAGTGGGTTACGCGACCACTGTGTGATGTCAAAGGGAGGGCACTGTGTTGCAAAGAAATGCATCTTTTATTAATAAATACACTGGCTCGTATATGTTATTAGTACCCCTTTGAAGGAGACTGGTATAGTAACATAGTGGTTATATGTTCTTCCATCAGCTAGAAAATTTGATTGCAAAATAAGAAACAAAATTTGTACACTCTGTCTAAGAGAGACTGATTGACAATATGCCATGGTTCACCAACATGCTGCAGTTGACCACTGAAGAATGATGTTGCAATGACGATTGTCGTGATGTAATTATCGATCATTTTTGATAACTGCATTCAATTCAGCAAGTTACATGGGATACCATCCTTTTTACCCCTTTTAACTGCAATACTTATATCTTCTACAGTGGGGCTGTGTGGACTTAGTGGGTAATTGATTAGATATCAAGGTTATCATGGCTATCCGTTAAAGGCCAGTATACAGGTGTGTTGATTTAAAATGTAAAGCATTACTGTCTATATGTGATTTAAAGGTAAAGAAACGCTGGGAAGATATAACAACATCAGTTAAAAAAAAGGAGAGAACAGCACGAAACAATGAAATCAAAAGGTTAAAAATCACTGGTAATGGCAACTTACCGGATGATCAGGTAATATTACAGCTAGGAGCTAGCATAATAAACTTACTACTTGTGTGTTTGTGCAAGCTACTCAGTTATACCTGACTTATTCCCATCTGGTAAGGCATTGACCCATTGAACAGTCTCAACTGTAACACTTTTCTGATCGCAGTTGTTTCAATTTGAGAAAAGTTTCTAAAAATTGGAATGAAGCTGACATGAGTATCTTTGATCTGCATTCTCAGGAAGAAAGTGAAATGATAACCACACCAGTGGGTGAACTTGCATCTCCTGAAAGGAAGGTGGTCCAAATCCTTGGGCCAGAGGTTTTCTCTGGAATAAGTGGTGGACTGGACACCCTTGGTATGATTATTTTCCATCCCTCCGTCCATCCATCCATCCGTCCATTTATTCAGTCATTTTACATTCATGTATTTATTTTACAGACTCATCTGGATATAGGGAAGATAGATGGCCCCATGGGATGCAGTTTTCTACCAGCAGTGGAAGCAGCAGTAGCATGGCAGATGGTGCTGATGACATGGCCTTGGTGGAAAATCATCAATGGACCAAAGATTTAAATGTAATCAACTTAAAGACTAAAGCCCCAGCCAAATCCTCGCAACATTTTTACCCCTCAAGTCACATTGTTGGGACGAGTTGTGAGAAGGAGCGTGGATCTGGCACTTTGAAATAGCAAATAGAACTAGTATACATGCTCCAGTGCAACAATGTTGCAGGAAGATGGCCAAATGAGTGCAACAACATGCAACATCCAAAAAATGTTGGGAAAAATATTTGACAGTTTTCGAACTTGAGCCAACATCACACAACAGGTTGCAACAGGGTGCTAATCGGTGCAACATTTTGTGTGCACATGAATTTGAATTCTTAACAGGGATATTATTTTTAAAATTTTTAAATTTTTAAATTTCGATTTTGTATAGTAGCTTTGAGTGTGCACTAGCTTTCATCGCCATTCACCCATGGGCAAATAGTAAATGGGTAATTGTCCAATCAGAGCATGTGCCTTACTTTTGTTATGTTATAAATTTAATGTAAAAATCATCAAATTTAATATATAGGATTTGGATGAGGAAGCACCCTTGAGCAGTTGCATCAAGATACTAGCTGATGTGAAACAGTTGGACAAGAAGCAGGTAATTTGGATTGACTTTTAATAAATGAATATGATCTGCTTATAGTTACCTACTAATCTACTCAACCGTTTGCCACAATAACTGTATTTCAGGACTTGAAAAATATAAAACCAACAGCAACAAAAGCCCGAAAGCGGAGTCTTACTGATGCACAGCTAGAGGTTGGTAATTCATCGATACATTTTTTCACTTTTAATATTTTTGCACTTTTACAATGCTCTTGAACTTCCTTAAGTATTTACAAAGTTGTTCAAACACATGACAATGACTTTTGTCTTAAATATATCACTTAAACTATTTCCAGTACTTTGAGGTCTGCACAAAATACTTCAAGCTCAAAACAGAAAAGTTGTCTTTGGAGATAAAGGCTCTTCAGGGTCATAAAGAAGGTAAAGTGCCCTATAACTTATCGCAAAGATTTATGTACATATTTTTTTTCAGTAAGATCTATTATAGTTAGTTATATCTACATAATTTGCATGCTCTCCGAGCATTAACATACATAATTCCCATGAGTAGCGCCTTTCAACAAGTGGCTTAAATCTCCAAATTCTAACACTAAAACTCTTCTTCACGGTTCACTTAAAACCAACACAGGTAAACTGACGCAGCCATTAGTGTATAATATATGTCATAATTCACCAAAATACAGCACAACTTCAATGTTGAAATTACTAAACACCAAATGTGTTATATTTATATCAATATATATATATATATATATATATATATATATATATATATATTTGCCTTTACAACATTAATTAATTTCCTTGAAAGTACGATATCATCAACCCTCAGCATTTAAGTAATCAATATATCACTCTTAATAAGACAGTTAATAGTGATATTGAAAAATAAATGTTGTTTTTTTTCTTCCTCAGAATAAATATGGATCCCACAAGGCTTATATGAATACTTGATAATTTTTGGCATCAAAGCTGTTTATAATTTTATTCCATTTTATTTTCAAGCAGGCAACAAAAGTTTATAACAGGGCTTTATCTAATTCTGGGCAGAGAGGTTTTTATTTCTGGAGTGAAATTTTCCATGATTATTATATATCTCTAAAATGCACCCTTGAGTTATAAACCCAGTGAGCCCCAGAGCCCTCACTGAGCCCAGACCACCTCCTAAAATTCCAGAGAAAGTGGCTCATGCCTCAATCAAAACACACAGTAGTGCCAGAATATTTAACAATTGTAATATCTTCCCTTTATCCTTTTGCAGTGACACCAGTACTGGTGCTTGGTGGCTCATGACAGATCAGACTTCCTCATGATCACCATGCACCTAGGTACAATTAACCCCCAAATTTTCTGGAAATGGATTATTATCGACAATACACAGGTTGTGTACTACCACTGATAATTTTTGCAACATTGACTAGGACTGAACTGCATAATGCCCCACCTGAGAAATAATGGCACCTGAATCACTGTTTGAGAACTCCAAAAGATCTTTTGACCACATGTACATTACTTGTTTTTGTGTGTGCCTTTTGATATCTCCTTTCTGCATTAGATGCATGGTGTCTTGAGGGGATTACAAAAGGGGTCAATCATCACCAGTGGAAAGGCATAGCCCCTCTCTCCAAGAAGCCAACCTTCACCACCTCCAGCTTTCAAGTGAATGTTCAACATGCTGCTGTTAATGGTTAAATCAGTGTTTGGTCGAGAGAGGACTTAAGGTTGAGGTTTACTTGTGCGTAACATTGGTCTGTTATTGTAGAAGAAAAATTGTTTTCACATTTTAATGCATTAAGCGGCCTTTTCAAAGTCTTACTAGGGTGCCTGGACATTGCAACATTATGCACAGTGCAAAATTAGGGAAGCACCTTAAACACTGCTGAATCATGGGTCGATCCATGCCACTTAATTGGCAGCCACGTAGTTAGTTAACACCATTCCTCAGTTGCACACGGCCATCACATCAATTGCATGGAATCCCTTGGATTTATGAAAGGTGACACTTATTAGTCTAGGATGTTATGATTCTGCCAAACATAGTCATACATGCATGCATACATACGTACATGCATAACAATCTTTTATTTATGCTGCCTAAAAAGGGTTTTTCAGCTCGATCAATACAATACAATTACAAATACAGATTTAAATTTAAATTAATTAAGAATATAAGTAACGAGATTATTAATCAGGGATTTTGCAAAACACTGAGTTAAAGATTAGAGCGGTTTTCACTTGAGTGTCGAAAGTAATTCGTGTTTGCTTTGGTTTTGCATTACTGCACTCAGTGATTGGCTTAAAACTCTCGCGCCACTTTCTCAACCAATCAGAAGTAAAACCAAAACTAATCGCGACTTGCTTGCGCACGTTTTCCCGCACTTTGTGGTGGCTACATGTATTTGCTTCGAGTTTTGATTGGTTTACTGGATTGTCTGTGTCCTTTGTGATTGGCCAGAGTGATTACTTTGGTTTTGGTTTTACGACACTCATTTGAAAACTGCTCTATTAATCGTAAAAGACACATTTCATAGTTATTAACTCTCTTAAAGTGCATTTTAGAGATAATTAAGTCATGGAAAATTTCACTCCAGAAAACACTCCAGAATTAGATAAACCCTGAGTTTTATGTGATTCAACAATGTTCAGTTTCTGTGTCATTGCAATAGTTCTGAAACAAATAAAAGTTCAGTGCTGTGGTATGTTGTATTAATTACAGTAAAGGGGAAATAAGTATACATAAAGCAATTGGTGGTTAACCAGAGTTAATAGCATTAGTCATTCAAAAAATGCTGTATCAAATTATAGTGTATGAAAAGCTATACTGAATAATGCATAAGTTGACTTAAAGTGCCCCAGTGTGATCACAAAAATGTGAGTTTCATTTTTTTTAAATTTTCGTGTACAGTGTTAGACTTTCTTACTCTGACCTTGCCAAAATATTTCAATCCGTTATGAACATCAGAAGTCATTTTATTTTAACATTTATTTCTGAGAATTTACAGCCGCCATTAAAAAAACTTTGTTCCGTGGCTTGGTTGCGAATGAGGGGAATTAATTTTAACAACCATAAATAGAGAAATTCACGCTAAAAGGAACAAAATCTTTGGACTTGCTCTTCGTGCAATTTTTTTTGCTGACTGTTATTATAATGTCAACCCATGAGGTATTTTTGAGCCTTTGACTTTCTCTCATTCGCAACCAAGCCATGGAACAAGTTCTTTAATGGCGGCTGTAAATTCTCAGAAATAAATGTTAAAATAAAATGACTTCTGATGTTCATAACGGATTGAAATTTTGCAAGGTGAGTAAAAACGTCTAACAGTACACAAAAATGTAAAAAAAAATGAAACTCAAATTTTTTATCACACGGGGGCCGCACTTAAAAGCAATATACAATTCCTGTATTCTCAGGATAAAGGCTTCTTATCTTGAAACATATTTATCATGCACTGCAATTTTATGTTTATCACAGGGTATATTGCATGCATGGGCCATGGAAAACCTGGAAAGTCATGGAATTTTAGAAAGTCGTGGAATTTCCAGAGCACAAACGAATATGAATCCTGTATCAGGAAAAAGGCTAAATTTGTGGACCATATTGAAAATACATCACAAATGAGTTTTTGTCTTACTGTGACACCAGTACTAGAGCTTGGTGGCTCATGGCAGCAGACTTCCTCGTGATCATCACATTCAAAAAACCCGACATTTTCTGGCAATGGGGTATTATCGATTATACACATGTTATGTAATACCGCTGTTGCAAGGATGATCTTGCAACATCGACTCGGGCTGAATTGGATTGCCCCACCTGAAAAATCCAGGCACCTGAATCGTTGCTTAAGCACCCCAAAAGATCTTTCGATCACATTCCTTGTTTTTGTGTGTGCCTTTTGATACTTTCTTTCTGCATTGGATGTCAACTTGTCAGGATGAAAAGGCGTCATCATTAATGGGGTAAGGGCATAGCCCCTGTCCCCAAGAAGCCAACCCTCTCTACCACCTCCAGCCTCTAAGTGGATGTTCAGCATGCTGCTGGTAAACACGGCTGAATCATGGGTTGATCCATGCCACTTGGCAACAACGTTGGTAAACATCATTTTCGCGTTACAGACAGCCATCACATTGATCGCGTGGAAACCTTTGTGGCACACGTATAGGTGCTCATTTTTAGACGGCGTTCTGATGGGGATTAATGTGCCATCAATTGCCCCGATGACCTTTGGGAATCCTGCCATTTCATAAAATCCTCTCATTGTATCCTAAAATTGCAATGAAAATGAACAGCATCACACTTTTCACTGTACTTGCATTTAATCAAAAAGTGAGTACAAACAAAGTTATATTAATATGACAATTTTGAATCAACAGGTAAAAAAATTAATTTTCGGGAATTAAATAAGACCACAACATCCAGCTGATGACTTGCTAATGAGGACAATTGCAACAACAAGAATGTATTTGCATAATTTCTTATTTATCTTATAACAAGATAACAGATTAAATATTTAAGTTAGTCAATCCCTTCTCGTACTGATCTTTTTTTCTATTCTGGAATGCTTTAAATTAAAGTAGCCTAATTTCTTGTAAATGAAAGGATCTATTTCAAATCAAAACAAATGATGCGGACCGCCGAGGAAACAACATCTTACACTCGAGAGGCTTATCTCGCTACTTCTCTTATTTGTTTTCTACCTAGAGTGACACTAGCTTGCAAAACTATTTTATTCTATGGCCAAAGGTTTGTAATTATGTTTTTAGGAACATAATCTGAGTATAAACGAGGCCAAATTTTCTCGAAAGATCACAGGTATGTAGACGGGCGACCGCCGACCGATCAAGAGATTTTTGTTTCTGTTTTGTTTTGTCAATTAAAATTATCTGTTCGTGTGCTTGTTTCTTTTCCTTTGTTAGAAACCTCAACAAGGGAAATTATCACAGTTGCTTTTACAGTTATTTACATTTATATCGCCTGTGGCTGAAGGAAATGTGATCCAGTCTTGTGCCAACTCGCAAAGACACTCGGCAACATCATGTACACAGCGACTTGCGCTTGCCTTCGAGATTCCCATCGTGTCACCAAGCACTTTCAGGAAAGACCCCGAAGCAAAATACCGTAATGCTGTAAGAACCTAATAAAGGATAAAATTAAGCATTTGTTTTCGTATTCGTGAGAGGTCAGCTTTCGGTACCGAATGTTGCAAAATGTCATTAATTAGCTCACCTGCGTCTCTGCGCTCAGAGGAAAGTTGCGGCCCGTGTCACGCTCAAGTTTGTCCTCCAGTAAAGTCACCAACCAACGAATTCTCCCAGGAGACAGCCTGTATCTTTCAATTATGTCGTTTTCACGCATATTCGCAATTGACGTTCTTGTCATATACTGTCTGGGCTGTCTAGTTTGACCTAAAAGAGCGCCGACAGCCGCCATTTTATTTCGGAAAAAAAAGCCCGAAAAAAACTTTTCGGGAGGTGGCGAGTACCCGTAAAGTTTACGGGAAAAAATGACGTGATTTTCTCGGGTCCGAACTTCTCGTGCGCTTTGAGAAACACCCGAAAGTTGTTTCGGGGGCTTTACGGGTCCGTTTTCGGGCCCGAGAAGTTTTCGGGTCTTTTGAGAAACGCACGCCTGGTCCATGGCCCGCTGCCAAATGGCTGGTGCTGAAGCCACGCCATAAGGTAAACGCTGGTACTGGTACAAACCGCGGGTTGTGTTGATGGTAAGGAACGGCCTGGATTCTTCCTCAACCTCCATCTGCAGGTAGGCATGACGCAGGTCAATAACGCTGAACAACGTACCCCCACCAAGGCTGGCATAAATATCATCAATGCGTGGAAGAGGGTATTCGTCCACATCCAACTGTGGATTGATTGTCACCTTGAAATCACCGCACACCCTTACACTACCATCCTTCTTGACAGGGGTCACAATTGGAGCTGCCCACTCACTAGTGGTCACCTTTTTAATAACCCCTTCAGCCTCTAGATCTCAACGCCTCCTCCACTGCTGGCTTACGAGCTAACGCTACCGGGCGGGCTTTCCAGAATCGCGGTCGAGCACTCTCTTTTAGCTGGACCCGCGCCTGAATTTTCTTCATCCTGCCTAGACCGTCCGAGAAAACACTTGCATGTTTGTTCAAAACTTCTTCCAGGGCTGGATTGGTGTCTGATGTTTCTAACTGAAGTAAAGGCCAATCTAATTGGATGGACTCCAGCCATTCTCTGCCAAACAGGGTAGGTCCCTCATTCTTCATCACATAAATTGGAAGCTCCTTAGATTGCCCTTTGTACTGCACAGTCACATAGCAGAACCCCATAGGGTTTACTGGCTCGCCCGTGTACGTACGCAACTTCAAAGGGGTGTCCTTTAACGGAACATGACGCAGGTACTCCTTATACACCCCCTCACTCACAACTGACACAGCAGAACCTGTATCCAGCTCCATGATCACAGGTCGACCTTCGAGGTACACTTCAAGAGAAATGGGCTTTCTATTCTTACTGTCAGAAACATGGTAAAGTTCCCCATATTCCCCATCGCTTTCTTCCGAATCAGCACCCTCCATAACATTTACTCCAGCGGCAGTCATTTGTTGAGTGGCTTGTTTCTTCTTACATGCTCGCTGTGTGTGTCCAATTATGCCACAGTGAAAGCAGCGTTCCTTAATGAAGGGGCACTTTTGTGAGTTGTGTGACCCTGTACAACGGTAGCAAGGTTTAGGTGGCTTGGTGTCCTTACCCCGGGGACCCTGTGTCTTTTGTGGCAACTTGAGTGGAGCCTGTCCCTCCCTACGTTGGGCAGTGTCAAGTTTATTAACTGGAGTGTCTGGCCCTTGTTCTCCCTGAAGCACTTGAACATCTTTATTAGCTTGCTCTATAGCTAGGCACTTTTGAACCGCAAGTTCAAAAGTAAGGTCCACGAGTTTTACTTTCAACAAGTCAGTAATCATCTTCGGGTCGCGAATACCCGAGACTAACCGGTCACGGAGACGCTCAGTTCGCACAGCTTCTCCAAACTTGCATTCCGTGGCCAAGTGCTTCAAAGTGGCTACATAATGACTAACTGACTCACCGGAATTCCTGGCTCGGTTATCGAATTCATACCTCGCGACCAGTGCTGACCTTTCGGGTTTAAGTTGCTTCTTCATTCGTGCCACGACGACATCGTACGTAATGGCTTCATCCTTTAGCTGCGCGGGAGCCACCAAATCCTTCGCCAATTGGTAAGTTTCCACAGGAAGGTTCGTCAGAAGAACAGCCTTCTTTGTCTTGGTATCCTCAACGCCATTTGCGAGGAAGTAAAAATCCAGCTGTTCGGTGTAGGACTCCCAATCCGTCCCCACAACATACTTCGTCACTTTGCCAATGGTTTTCGGTGCTTCGTCCGGCATTTTCTGTCGTGTCGTTAAACTTCTCACGTAAATTTCACGACCCCACTTCCGTTTACCGCTTGTGCTTGTTTAGCTGGATCCCATCCTCGTCGCCAGTTGTTGTGTATTCGCAAATACAAGGGACAAATAAAACGACTAAATCAAGATGGCGGAACACTCATTTTAATCTGACGCGAGGACCTCGTGGGAGGCCAAATATGGAAACCTATCACGTGACAAAAACAGGGAGCCCAACGACGAAAACATAACACCTACCTTCCCTGATCCACTGAATGTGTAAGGAAATGCAGCATTTGAGCAAGTTCTTAATCTGCAGTCTCTAGGTGGCGAGCATTCACTGCCACAACTCCAGTCCTGTAGAGTCTGTGACATGTTCAGCTTGCCTGTTTGCAGGGAGGTTCCTAAAATGCATCAAATAATGTATCGTAGATTAATAAAATGATAGTTAGGAGGGTAAATAAAGTGACGGCTGCGTGCGTATGTGGGCGGGGGTGGTCGGCAAGTAAAGCCAAACGGAGCTTGTTGTGCCCTGCAAGAAGGGGAACCTTGCTGGGAAATGATATTTTCGTTGCCAGAGTTGGGCGTCATGAAATAATTTAGTTCGATTGGATCGAACCTTCTCTAGGTGATATATGTGCCCCGAACTCATTGTGTAGCGATAACATCTTGACGATTTTCCACTTAGCGCATGTTTTCTTGTATACACAGCTT
>OY855907.1:7631237-7748737 GCA_963693305.1 Meandrina meandrites
GAGACTATCCAATCAGAATGAATATCAAGAACAATGCCCGGCTGCAACGCAGGCTATCAAAATGAGGCCTGGTGCAAAAAATTTATTTGCATGAACTAAACTTGCTTTGGCCTAAGAAGTTTCACCAGGCCTCAGCTTGAAACATGCAGAGGCAAAAGACAAAAGGCGTGGGGCGTGCACGCATCCATCCTAGGAGACCCAAGGGCAGTTAGTCGGCATAAAACAAAGTAAACCTGGCAGAAATCGTAGCGGCGAAAGTTTTCAAGAATAGTGGCAAGAGCCCCTAGGAAACAAGTCTCTCCAGACCATTTCCAAACGGCTCTGCGAATGCTGGCTCCTGACTGAGCACAAGAAATCCTTTGTATTATTCTGCCCAATCGGGGAACAGTAACTTCAGAGTCACTTTTGTGTGTTCTTACTTGAATAATGAGAAAACCATAGCTTTGGACAATGTTGGAAGTATACAAACCACTCCACGTGATAGTATGGCGGCCATATCCCTGACCCAAGATATTAAAATTGTTTGCAAGCAGTGAGAGTGCTTTTCACTTGAGTGTCGACAGTATTTCGCATTTGCTTTGTTTTTGCATTACTACGCTTAGTGATTGGTTTAAAAATCTCGCGCCACTTTCTCAACCAACCACAAGTAAAACTAAACCTAATCGTGACTCCCTCACAGATGTTTTCCCGCGCTCTGAGCTGGCTACATGTATTTACCTCGAGTTGTGATTGGTTCTTTGGATTGTCTGTGTTCTTTGTGATTGGCCAGAGTGATTACTTTGGTTTTGGTTTTACGAAACTCAAACGAAAATCACTGTAAATAGAACTCGGCGATTTTCAATTTGCTGAATACCCATGAGTGCTAACTATACTTCGTGAACATACATTACCACTCTACGGCTGACTGTTGATTGACATTTTTTTTGTATGACGTTTAAAAGAAAACAACAACAACTACGACAACTTTTTATTGTCATGAGAAATAGTTGTTCTATTTAACAATTAGACTATGAGCGAATAGTCAACGACAAGGCGCAGCCGAGTTGACTATCGCTCATAGAAAACGAGGGTGGGTAGTCTAATAGACCTTTTTCAGCAATTTATATTATTTTGTGTTCATGCTACTCTCCCCGCCAAGCCTCGTCAGCATGTACAAAATACAAAAGAATTTAAACTTTAAAATGAAATCTAGCGGACAATTGACATAAACATAAACGAATAAATAATAAACAGCGGGAAAAAGGTCTATTGTCTTAGTACAAACTCTAAAAGATTGTAGTCCAAAACCTACAATTTTTTGTACAATTTTAAAAGCCAAAAATCAAGAAAAACTGTCCCTTCAAAAAGCAACGCACGCGAGATCGTGTTCTATCAGCAAAAAGAAAACAATGGGAGAACCAATCAGATCCGCGGATTTCCACTCAGTTTCTACTCAGTTACAATATTCGATCTACAGCGAGATACTGACACAACAAGTTCAGTATTACACCTGAGCCGCTAGCTCCAATTCGCAGAGCTGCTACACGTTCTCCAAAATCTCGACATTTGCTGTTTTGAGGGGGACGTCTGCTAAGAAACGTACTATAACAAACGTGCAAAGCTAATTGTGGTGCTAATTAAACCCTATTTTAGCGGCGTTTTCTTTTATAAATTACATGTTATAACAACGAATATAGGCATTATTTACAAAATTCAGCATTCCTTGATTTAGGAAGGCTAAAAAGTGGTTAACGAATAAATTGCGGCCATTGGCAAAGACGGCAAGAAAATCAGATGCCTTATTTCTGCAGTAGTCGCGAACAACTCTGAGAAAAGTATAAAAACAATCACCCCCAGTGATGTTTTGTTCCAAAAGAGATCGCTTAGCCAGTTCCAACGCGCTTTCTTTGAGCTGATGTTCGCTTAACGCTATTGAACGAATTATTTGTGCAGCCCTGGACAGAGTAAAACGCCTTCTCGGCAATGCTAATGTTGTGAGCATTGTTTCTTGTTGTTCAGTAAGTCTGCCAAAGCAAAAATCGAGGCACACGGTTATTTTTTCTTCTCTTGGAACTAACCGGATCTTTTTTAAGAACTCCAATTTCCTTTGTGGTGACGAGCAGCTCATAAGTTCGACGAGGCCAAGCAGGTCAAGGTGTAAATGATGAGTGGAATGCCGCTACGAATCTCTGATAGCTGCCGCGCTTGTTGCTGGTTGACCACTCTATCTTTGCAAGCTTTATGCAAGAGCTGAAATGATTCTTCTGAACTAAAACAAGCAAGATGGATCATCTTTTGGCCTAAGCCCGGGAAAACAACGTTTTCTGATGAGGTGACCAGTAACTTAACTTTTCTTGATATCATCACAATCTCAGTGATAATCCAAATCTGCCGAATTTAATTGTTTTAAACGTCGTATTTTACATGCACTTAATTCGGCAAGCAAGTGGAAGTAGACAACTGAAAATAAACAGTTTGAATCATGCAGCTGTCAAACTGTTTATTTTCAGTTGTCTGCTTCCACTTGAGAGCGTTTCTCTGCAACATTGCGATAGGAGAAAGAAGAGAAATTTTACAATTACCGAGTGGAAAAAATCAGTATTTTAATAACTTAATGACTTTTTCCAGCTTAGCAATTAAATCAATCAAGCATGGTTTGAATGGACTCTTACATGTATATGTCAGTGCTCAATATATGGTTGTGGGATGGCTTTAATTAACACCGAATTTTCCAAAGCGATTTTTTAGTCATTTGTATTGAAACAAACTTCCATTTTTACCCCTATATACTACAAGGGAAAACTAGCGATTATATTAGATCTGACAAGTCCTGTTTTCTTATGCTGTTTTTGAAAGCCTTGAGAGATCTAATGGTTCTGAATGAGTCACGTGTAGAGTTTCAGAGCTGGGAGTCGTTATCCTCTACGACTTCACATTTGGTAGTAGTATTGCCCTTTGGCAATTTTTAATCGTATTTTTTTTATTTCAAAAGGTGAGAGGCAATAGAGCCACAACTCACTGCCAACATTGTTTTCATTATTGTTTAATTAGTTACCAGTACCTCGATTTGTATTTTTAAGTTTTAAATCTTTCGTTTTTTGTAACAGTCACTTCTGAAGATGCGTGCTGTAGCATGCGAAACGTCAAGTAAATTTTAGATAATTTTTTAAACCATGCGTAGTTCATGTGTTATGTTTGTTGCCGCTGTTTGCATTTTATTTCTCGTTAAATTGAAATAGCCAAAGAACAAGAGTGTTTAGGTTAAAAGGTGAATAACGTGCCAACTATTTTGCCGCCTTTTCATGCAATCGCTTCGTTTAAGTTGAAATGAAATGTCCAGATCATTTTTTTAACGTGAGAAAAAAACTGTGAAGTAATACAGTGTTCTTACAAATTTCTACGACAAGTAAGTTAACTCTCATCGAACGAAAAAATGTTTGTGCGTTACTTTTTGCGTAATCAAGGACAAAGACAAACTAGTCCCTAGGCCTAATCCGTGCGTACGTGCGTACCAAATTTTCTTGGCTTGATGGGTTTACTAATTTCTGCACTAAATTCGATACAAATGTAAATGTCAATGGCTTTAAAAAGCGCTAGATACCAATAAAGACAAACTTGGGCATTCGATATGGAATAATATCTACAATTAATTTACAATAAATCTAGAATTAATTGCCCCCGCAGGGCTTTGGCCCAGACGCCAAAGCCCAAGGAGGCGTTATAGTGGTCCCCGCGTATAAGTAGTAACAGGGGGAAAATACAAAAGAAATACCGTGCATACAGTCAGAAGCCAGAAAAAATCTCGACTTGGTTGAAGTGAGTGCGCAAGGTGGTCTCGGGTAATGCTGACGTAACAATAGGGTGAGCCTGCAAATGGTATCAGGTAATGATGACGTAGCAGTAGCGCTTGCCCGCAAGGTGCTCTCGGGTGATGATGACGTAACAATTGTACTTCCCGATAGGATTACGGGAACAGATTGCGGAATCATATGTGACCTCTCACGCAAAAACGTTCCTTACGGTATCCATTCAAACGGCTAAACGGGCTGGAAGCGAACGTATGAGAAACGGGTGTACAAGCCGTTTAAGGTGGTTGGCTACCGTTTCCAACACTTTCCAAGACTTAGATTTCGATGGGCCATTATAACCACTCTTAATCAGTTGATGCTACAATCAGGGTGTCAAACAAATGATTACTGATTGGTGAACACGTTGTTGTCTTTTTCATTACACAATATGTTACCATAGCAACACTACAACCTGTTAAAAACACCCTTAATTTTAGCTTTAAGTGCTTCTAACTCAAAAACGAGCCCGGTGACTCCCATTTTTTATTACGAAATTTTGATCAGCAAGACAGGATGCAACTTTTGGCAAAGTTTTAAAAAAATCTGCACATGGGGTTCAGAGCCACCTTAAATTTTCGTAAATTTAAGGTGGCTCTGAACGCCATGTGCAGATTTTTTTAAAACTTTGCAGAAAGTTGCATCTTGTACTGTCGATTACAATTCGATAATAAAAAATGGGGGTCACCCGACTTGTTTTCGAGTTATAAGCACTTAAAGCTAGAATTAAGGCTGTTTTTAACCGGTTATACTGTTGCTATGGTAACTTGCAATGTCCAAAAAATAGCCATAACTTGTTTACCGGCCATTGGGCATCTGTTTGATACCATAATTGTTGAGTCAACTGAAAAAGACTTTTGGCATTGATCCGTCAAAATTGAGGTGTTGAAAAATACAGGAAACTGTTCTGAGCCACCTTAAAACGGATACGGAGAACGGCTGCAGAAACTTTTTGAACGGATGACGTCGAACCTGAACGGCTTTAGTCGAACGGCCCCTTCATAGACGCTATAATTATATCCAACTGTTAAACGGCTAAGGAAAACAGTTCAAAAAAAATTCCACCCGTTCTTTCTGCCGCCGAGGTCTTTTATATGAAGACGGCGTGTTGTCGCGATCGATCATATTTTACGAATCTGCTGTACGTACGGTTCTCCAGGATACTTTGTATAACAGAAAAACGTTTTTCTGCAGCAATAAAACGCCATTTACACCTGTAAGGGAACCAGGATGTTCAACAACGAACAAGGCTGGCGCTCTGTTTACATTTGCAGTCGCCGAGAATGTAACACCACCGGTAGTTATGAAATGCAAATACATCCAGAGTGGAAATCGGAATCTTCCGAATTTGTTGGTGTATTCCTGTTATTTCAAAGAAAAATACACATCGAAGGACAATTTTTAAACCCAAGAGGTGTAGATATAGAGTAAAATAACAATCGTGACAGGATAACGTTTGAAACAACTCGACGCACGAATGTCACGCTTTTAATATCGGAATGTGCTGTGTCAGCGACTGAAAACCTTGTTTAAAATTTTGCGTGTTTGTATATTTGAAAAGTATTGTTACTCGCAAATGTCTGGATAATTATTGTTTCTTTCAACTTTGCCACACAGATCGGATATTCAAGAAGCCAAATCAATTTTACATCGTTTGAGTTGTTTCCCAGCAGACGGCGGGACATAACACACGTGCTTGATCATTTCTGAACTTTCTCATCAGGACGTAAATATCGTAGCACTAATCGGCAACCAAACGATCTGAGAGTCAAATTTGCAACTGGCCGAAAAATGTTAATAATCGAAACAGAAGAAACAAAACTTTTAGCCGAACGACAAATAAACAACTCGTCGGAAGAATGTTTTCGGCATGACGACTTCCACCTTGTCATCAAGACAATGAAACACGCAAGGCGAATATCTATGCATTTACATGGTATTTTTTATGCAACCACGTTCTCAAATTCTGCAGTTTGCAATTTTGTTTTTTCCTGCACCTTATGAATTTGACAGATCAGTTGTCTACTCACTATTGAGTTCACTTTGGGTTTCCTCAGAAACAAGGATTGGAACTTCCATTTCCCATTGGTGTTGCGTAAGTATGAGTAAATTCTCCATTTTCCCGTGGGCATTCCTGGCCAGCCGGTATAGTTTCAATTCAGAGTTTCCCATTCCCAACGAGGTGGCCATTTGCGAAAGATCGAGAAGGTTGATCAAATGCTTCTTTGCTTCGGTGATATTTCTTTTTTCTTTATCGATTAGAACTTCGATGCCTTTCATCTATAAAACCTGACAAAAACTTCCACGACTCCCGCCGACGCGGACGAGGCGGCCATTTTGCATGCAGAAGTTTTAATTTAAAAAACTTAAAGTTTCGTAACTATGCTACAACAAACATCTTCAGAAGTGACCGTTCACTAGATTACAATTGAAATTTAAATGCGAAGAAAAAAAAGACTGGTATCTAATTGTAGCGCCCGCGTGGCGTTACCTTTGCGTTACATTTTTTTGTTACATTTCCGGTTACGTCATAGTGTTACCTCGTGCGTTCAGTTGTCGGCGGTGTTTTATTTGCTGCGATAGCATCGTCCATTGCGATATCTTCATTTTCATTTTCTGCGACCGTTTTTCGCCCCAAGATCGGGATAGAGGTACGAACATTTTGTTATTCACTTGTAATTGTTTTGTAGTTTTGTCAATCTAATTCAATTCGTCTTTATACAGTGATTTCTCTAAGTGATTAGTTTCTTTATTATGTAATAGTCTTTCGGATAGCTTAAGTGACCTTTATTATTGTACTTCGGATTAATTTAGCTTTGTTTTAAGTATAGTTGGTTATTGTATCCTTTTTCAGTTTTTACGTGTTGGACCATAAATTATAAAGATCACCATAATTCATTGAACTCTTCGTCGTGGTGTTTGTTTTCCGATATGGACAACTCAGTCATTAACCTATTGCCGCTACACTAATAAAATGTAACAATACTAATAATTAAGGTCGCGGGTGACACGGGTGTAATGTCGAGGCTCATTGATTATGTATGAGTCGATTATATATATAATGTATTCAAGGAGTTTGTAAAGATGATCTGCATGTGTGTAACGAACGTACATTAAAAAAGTGTGATTTTGCTCGTAGCGTGGTTGGCGGTTCTACATTGGCGACGATGTAAATTTTGGAAGTTTTCGTCGAGGATTTCGTCGAGGTTTTCGATAGTAATTGGTCTCAGTGATGAAAGGAGGCGGGACAGAAAACTCAAGCGGTTCGAGCACTTCTGGAAGCGCGGGAAGCACTTCGGTCGTTTTAGATGTCGGTTGTTTGGAGCCGTTTAATCCAAAGGTAGAGCCACAGAATTTAAATCAACGATGGAAAAGATGGAAGAGAGCGTTCAATTTATACATAACGGGAAAGGGAGTTTCGGACGACGCAAAGAAAAGAGCTCTATTTTTACATGTTGCCGGAATGGACGTGCAGGAAATTTACTTCACTTTGGCTGGTGAGCATGCGAGCTGCTTCGCAGCGACGGTTAAAGTACTTGATGATTATTTTGCACCGAAGACGAACGTTCCGTTTGAAAGACATTTATTTAGACAAATTGCGTAGGAAAGCGGAAAAAAAGTCGATCAGTTTGTCTGTAGCTTCGTCAACGGGCGATTAGTTGTGAGTTTGGCGCTGGCGAGGACGATTACATCCGTGATCAAGTTATTGACAAGTGTTATTCGAACCACTTGCGTCGAAGGTTCCTGGAAAAGGAGGGAGCACTAACATTGGATGATTTGTTAAGGATTGCAAGGTCGCAAGAAGCGGTCGATCGACAGTTGAAACAGCTCAGTGCGGACCAAATGAACAATCAAGCGAATGACCAAGGAAACAATCAAAAGAATGACCAAGTAAATGCAGTGGGTGGCAAGTCGGATAGTCGGAAAGCAAAGATTTGTTTTGGTTGTGGTCAAGAAGGACATTTCAGTGGAGACAAGAAGTGCCCGGCTCGTGTACGAGCTTGTAGAAAGTGCGGCGGTATTGGACACTTCAAAGTTAAATGCCCCCAGGTTCAACAACGCAGCGGTGGCGAATTAGGATCCAGGGCAAAGGTTCCGGACAAGAAGGGTGCCACTGGTGGAGGCAGGAGGGGTGGTGGTAACAGAGGTGGCGGTGGAGGCAGACGTGAACGTGGAGCGACACGAGAGACAAACCTTGTGGCTGGTGGAAATCAATGTGGAGAACCTCCCGGATTTGTTCAACATAGTCCCGAGTTTGCATTTTCAGTGGAACAGTCTTCTGGCCATGGGACACTAAGTGGTGGCTTGGTTACCCTAGTTGTCGGAGGCGTGGACGTGCCTGATGTTCTTTTGATTCTGGAGCTACTGGTAACGTGATGGGCCAGCAGACCTGGGATTTGTTGAAACTGAACGAAATTAAATGCAAGTCTCGCAAGGCAGCCAAAGAACTGTTTGCTTATGGTAGTACGGAACCGTTACCAACTCTTGGAACGTTTACCGCAGATGTGATGTTGGCTGGAAGCAACGTTCGTTGCGGGGCTGACTTCGTGGTGGTCAAGGGAAACGGTCGAACGCTACTGGGTCGTAAAACTGCTGAGGTACTAAGTCTTTTGCGCGTTGGACCCTCACAAGCGAACAGTGTTACTAGTGGACAACTGGAGAGTGATATCCAAGAGATATACAAGGGCTTGTTTACTGGTGTTGGTCTTTTAAGAGATTACGAGCTTAAACTCCATACTGATGAGTCTGTGAAGCCTGTGGCCCAACATGTACACAGAATACCGTTTGGCTTGCGTGAGAAGGTTGACAAAAAGCCCGACGAGCTGCTGGAGCTTGACATTATTGAAGAAGTAACAGAGGGTCCGTCAGGATGGATTTCTCCTTTGGTGGTTGTTGCCAAGGGCGATGGAGACGTAAGGGTGTGTGTGGACATGCGTCGTGCGAACGAAGCAATCATTCGTGAAAGACACCCAATTCCTACCGTGGAAGAACTTTTGCATGACTTGAACGGCAGCACCGTGTTCAGCAAAATTGACCTCAAGTGGGGTTTCCATCAGATTTTACTCTGCGAGGAAAGTCGACACATCACAACCTTTGTCACGCACCGAGACCTGTAACGTTATAAGCGGCTAATGTTTGGTGTGGCCTCGGCGCCGGAGAAATATCAGCAAATTGTCAGAGATGTGTTGAGAGGTTGCGCCGGAGTTGCGAACATTGCGGATGATCTCATTATTCATGGCAAGGATGTAGTCGAACATGACCGTTGTCTTTTTGCAGTCTTGGATAGACTGAGTGAAGTGGGGTTGACGGTGAATAGAGAGAAGTGCCAGTTTCGATTGTCAAAACTCACGTTCTTTGGTCATGAACTGACCAGCGATGGCATAAACCCAAGTGAAGAGAACGTTGCTGCCATTAGAGATGCACGGCCTCCTAAAGACGCAACTGAAGTACGGTCTTTCATGGGTTTGGTCCAGTACTCAGCGAAGTTCATGCCAGATGTAGCATCTGTTGCCAAGCCTATTCAAGAGTTGACTACACAGGGCGTAGCCTTTAACTGGGGTGAGGAGCAGCAAATGGCTTTCCAGGAGCTGAAGCGTTTAATCTCTCGATCAGAGACACTGGCCTACTTCAGAACCGATTGTAGGACCAGAATTGTTGCAGACGCGTCACCCGTGGGTTTAAGAGCCGTTCTAACCCAGCAGCATGGAGAGACGTGGAGAGTTGTCTCGTATGCGTCGAGGAGTTTGACTGACGTGGAGAGACGCTACAGTCAGACAGAGAAAGAGGCATTGGCTCTGGTCTGGGCGTGCGAGCGTTTTAACATGTACGTAGCTGGGCTAAGTTTTGAGCTTGAAACGGATCACAAGCCCTTGGAATGCATCTATTCGCGCACGTCAAAGCCCTGCGCCCGAATTGAGAGATGGGTTTTGCGGCTACAAGGCTTTAATTTTAAAGTGGTGTACCGACCTGGCAAGACGAACATCGCTGATGCCCTTTCCCGCTTAAACTCTGTAGAGCAGGTGGATCAAGGAGAGGAGTATGACTTTGTCAGGGCCGTCGTGGAGTTAGCGTTAACACCGAACGAAATTAGAGAGGCATCTTATAATGATGAGGAACTGTGCCTAGTGAAAAACTGTGTGAGGTCTGGGAACTAGGAAGGGTGTACGTTTACTTCGTATGCACACGTCAAGGACGAACTGTGCACCTGTGGCGAGCTTTTACTTCGTGGTACAAGGATAGTGGTTCCCAGAGTTTTGCGAGACAAGGTGCTAAAACTAGCACACGAGGGGCATCAGGGTATCGTAAAGACAAAGTATCGGCTTCGCAGTAAGGTCTGGTGGCCGGGGATGGACAAAGATGTTGAGAAAGTGTGCAAGGTTTGCCATGGTTGTCAAGTTACTTCAGGTTGCGACCCACCTGATCCTATGTCTCGTGTTTTGCCTCCAAATGCTCCTTGGCAAGATTGCAGTGCAGACCTGTTGGGACCCCTGCCCACAGGAGAGAGCATCCTGGTGGTGGTCGATTATTTCAGCAGATTTGTGGAGGTTGCCATTTTGAAGTCTACTACAAGTACAAAGATTATTGAAGCAACCTCTCCTATGTTTGCCAGATTTGATGTACCGTTCTCTTTGAGAACAGATAATGGTCCCCAGTTCGTTTCCGAGGAATTTGAATCGTTCCTGCAAGCCCATGGTATTGAACAACGAAGGACGACGCCTCTGTGGCCTCAAGCTAACGGCGAGGTCGAACGCCAGAATCGTTCCTTGCTCAAGTGTCTTCAGATTGCAAATTTGGAAGGAAAGAATTGGCGAACCGAGTTGGTTACCTGGTTGGCAGCGTACAGGTCCACTCCGCAGACAACCACAGGCGCCACGCCATATTACCTTATGTTCGGTCGGGAGATGAGGTCGAAGTTGCCGGAGTTGAGGAGAGAGACTGTCCAGGTACCAAGAGAGGAGGTTCGTGATCGTGCAGATGCAAAAAGGGGTGCCACGCCTAAGTCTATTCGTGTTGGAGACGCAGTTTTGCTGAAAGCAGAAAAGTCGAATAAGTTCTCAACCAACTTCCGTTCGAGTCCTTTCAAAGTCGTTGAGAAAACGGGAAGCGAGGTTACAGTCAGAAACAAAGCTGGTGTGAAATTTAAACGTAACACGACTTTGTGAAGAGGTACAATGATCCAGGTGATAGTGTTAGAGATGTACTGCCGACCTCAGAACTGTCTGGAAGGAGTCTAGTCGAGTCGTCAAGTCCAGTCCAAGCAGTACCCGAGAGTGTGTCGGGAAATGAAATGGTACAGCCGGAAGGTCGTGTGTCGTCATCGACAGATCAGAGGAGTATTCGGAAGTCTTCAAGAGTAGTCAGGAAGCCTGCGCGTTTTCAAGACTATGTTTTGAAGAGTGTCTGAAAGACCAAAAGACTTTGCCGAGGGACGTAAAGTGTCAGAACTTAGAGACTGTGTTTTAGACGTTCAAAGCATTTCTTTGTTTAGGTTTTTGCTTAAGAAAAGGAGAGAATGTAGTGTCGAGGCTCATTGATTATGTATGAGTCGATTATATATATAATGTATTCAAGGAGTGTGTGAAGATGATCTGCTTGTGTGTAACGAACGTACATTAAAAAAGGTGTGATTTTGCTCGTAGCGTGGTTGGCGGTTCTACAACGGGTTCATCATTATGCATTTAATAAAAACGTATGCACGAAGTGCATTAGAACGATTTCGCATAACTCGACTTTTATATGCTAATGAGTAAGAACAATAGAATCACGTGCGATGAAATAAGCGTACAGCTTTTTAAAAATTCTGTACTGCTGTAATTTTGAACACATGCATGTCCCACACACACGCCGTGGATAGCCGATACTTTAAACGAAACATTTGAAGCACAGCTTTCAGATTTTTCAAAATGTATATGACTTGTCGCGACAATTTTGTTTTGGGCCGATTCGCACTAGCGGACAAGCTTTAAATGTCATATCATTTTTGACAAAAACAAAATTGTCGCGACAAGTCAGAGACATTTTGAAGAAAACAAAAGGTGTAATTATTAGTACAATAGCTCTGCACGTGCTTCTAGCATCCTAGTACATTTCTCGGCACGGTCGGCTTGTGCAAACATCAAATAATCGGGCAGATCCACGTAGTGCGGGGAAAATGTCGCAAGTAAACTATTTCTTTTCCCCTCCATTTATCGGCACAAACTGGTTCCCTCCGCATTCATTTGTTCCAACCCTGGTATTACCATCACACACATATAAAATACTGGTTCTGGCGCAAATTTTATAACAAGGTTCATGATATCTAACAAAGCTTTTTTCTCAATAAACTCGGCTCCCATGCTCACCTCGTTTCTTGAGAAAAGCTTTGTTAGATATCATGAACCTTTTGTTATAAAATTTCTGCCAGAACCAGTATTTTATGTGTGTGGTTTGAGAGAAAATAACGCAAGCATGGAAGTAAACAAAGATCGTGACCCCAAACCGAGCGAGCGGATGTGTCACAAAAAATTATTTTCTATTGAAGAAGTGTCTGCACTGTCTATATACAAAAGTGCGCCAGAATTATTTTCCATTTGAACAATTATCTGCACAAGTATATACGCCGAGATGGCAGCCGCGAGATTTTCGTCTAATGTTTTAGAAAAATTTTACAGTCCAATAACGAGGGAGCAAAACAGAAACCTTTCTCAGCCGTTGCAACCTGAACTGGTTCCTTTATATGACGTGTTTAAAATAAGCCAAAGTAATTTCCAGGAATGGCTGCGTGTATGGATAATGGACGTATCCAAAACAAATCCAAACAATAAAGATATTTTGGTGTTTGCACGAGAAAATAAAGAAAAGTTCACTGATTTGATTGAACAGGAAATCCTTAAGTTGGGCAGCGTAAAGGTGAGCTTCGGGCTGCAAGTACAGTTTGAAATAGAAAGAAACGGCAAAACGGAAGAAATGACGCACTATTTTAAAGAGGGCCAGCCGCACGTTTTTAACATGGATAACAAAGAACTGATAGAACAAAAATGTGAAGAATTCATGGAAAGAATAAGGGGAGAAATAGAAATCTGGTCATTGGATGGATCAGGATGGGAAGTTGAAAAGATAGAGACTGCATACGTGAATGTCGCAAAATATCAGCCACTGCGCGGAGGAACCTATTTACCTCTTCCAGCCAATTTCGCAAAAAAGAAGCAATAATTAACGTGAGAAACAGAGACAACGAATGCCTGAAGTGGGCACTCAGAGCTGCTTTATTTCCTCCACAAGATGGAAAGAACCCACAAAGACCAAGCAAATGTCCGGTCAACGACGGCATAAACTACAAAGGAATTGACTTTCCAACACCTGTAAAACAGATAGACAAGCTTGAGGCGCAAAACGGAAACCTCGCAATAAACGTATTTGGCTGGGAAAACAACACCGTGATTGTGCACAGGATAAGCAGAAAAGAACCGAACGTGCCTAGGATAAACCTGATGTTGATTGAGTCAGGGAAAATTCAGCACTATTGTTACGTAAAAAGAGAAAGCGCTTTGCTGTTCGATCAAGGCAAAAACAGAAATGCAAAACACAACTGCATGATATGCTTAACAGGTTTCTCAAGAGCGGACTTGCTTGAGAACCACAAAAAATATTGCAATGGTGTGAACGGCAGGCCGACAAGGATTGAGATGCCAGAAGAGGGAAAAAACATCCTCGCTTTCCAAAATTACCACAAACAGATGAAGGCGCCCTATGTGATATATGCGGACTTTGAGGCTCTGGTAAAAAAGATACCCAGCTGTGAGCGCGGGCCAGAAAGCAAGAACAAAAGCTACACAGAAAAGACCGAATGGCATGAAGCGTGCGGGTATTCGTACATTGTTGTGAGAAGCGACGGCGAAGTTACAGGGTCAAAAGTTTACAGGGGCGAAAATGCGGTAAAAGAGTTTCTTAACGGAATACTGCAGGAAGAAACGAAAATCAGAGAGAGTCTGGCTACACCAAAGCCGATTGTGATCAAGGCCAAAGACTGGGAAAAATTCAAAAATGCAACTGATTGCCATATTTGTGACAAAAGTTTAATAAAAGACAAATTCTTAGACTCAATACCCGTCTGCGACCATGATACAGGCTGTTATTGCGGTCAAAGCCACAAATGTTGTTATTACGCGGCACTCAAAAAAATAAAATTTGTTGGGCCAAAAAGAGAAAGAAAAGAAAAAGACAAAATAGAAAAATGGATTGCAAACAATCAGGAAGCATGTTTGTTCTGCGCAGAACCTTTACTTCTGAAAAACTTCAGAGACAGAGTAAAAGACCATTGCCACATAACGGGTAGGTACCACGGAGACGCGCACAACGCATGTAACCTTAAAATGAGAATAAAGCCCAAAACAGACCAGATACCAATTGTGTTTCACGACCTTAGGGGATACGACGCGCACCATTTAATGCAAGCGATGTCAAATTTGCAGAAAGAAGTGAAATGCGTAGCCAACAACATGGAGAAATATATCACATTTTCAGTCGGAGGTCTGCGTTTCATTGACAGCTTGAACTTTTTGCAAGGAAGCCTTGATTCTCTTGTAAGAGCAACGCCGAAGGAGTCACTAAAAATAACATCAACCATTTCAAATGGCAGCGACCTGCTCTACAAAAAGGGGATTTAACCTTACGAGTACATGGACTCATGGGCGAGATTCAGCGAAACAAGTCTTCCGGACAAGCAGATGTTTTACAGCAAGCTCAACGGCGAGCACATAGAAGATGAGTACGCTCACGCGCAGACAGTCTGGGAGACTTTTAAATGTAAAACATTGGGAGACTACCGGGATCTTTACGTAAAAACGGATGTTGCCCTGTTGGCAGATGTATTCCAGAACTTCCGTAAACTGTGTCTGGAGCAGTACGGGTTAGATCCGGCACACTATTTCACATCACCAGGCCTCTCATGGGACGCGCTCTTGAAAAAGACGGGTGTCGAGCTTGAGTTGTTTACAGACCTTGAAATGCATCTCTTCGCGGAAAGGGGAATTCGGGGAGGAATCTCGATGGTAAGCAAGAGATACGCGAAGGCAAAAAACCCGCTGGTACCGGACTATGACCCCAGCAAACCGAACAGCTACATTATGTATCTAGACGCGAACAACCTCTTCGGCTGGGCAATGAGCAAGCCGCTCCCAAAAAGGGATTTTAAATGGAAACGTGTCATGCCGACGGAGGAGGAAATTCTGAATAAAAAGGAGAACGCAAAGAATGGATGGATCCTTGAGGTCGATTTGGAGTACCCAGCTGAACTGCATAAAGAACACAACAGCTACCCGCTGGCGCCTGAGAAAAAGGTCGTGAAAAAGGAATGTATGTCGGACTACCAAAAGAGGTTGATAAAAGACCTAGAGCTGAAACCCCCGGACAGCAAGAAGCTGCTGCTGACACTTGAAGACAAAAAAGACTACGTCGTGCATTACAGAAACCTGCAGTTTTATCTGAAGCAGGGGGTGAAACTGAAGCGCGTAAAAAGGGTGCTGGAGTTCGAACAAGAATGCTGGATGGAGCCGTACATCCGGATGAACACAGAATTCAGGAAAAAGGCAAAGAACGACTTTGAAAAGAACTTTTATAAGCTAATGAACAACTCAGTTTTCGGCAAAACCATGGAGAACCTGCGTAACCGTGTTGACATAAAAATAGTGCGCAGCAATGAGAAAGACAAAATAAGGAAATTGGTTGCCAGCCCTTTGTACTCAAGGCATGTAATATTTACAAACGACCTGGTTGGAATCGACATGCGCAAAAGCCGGCTGCTGCTCAACAAGCCGGTCTACACGGGGATGACAATACTTGACAACAGCATGATCCTGATGTACGACTTTTTCTACAACCATCTGAAAAAGCAGTACGGCAAAACCTGCGATCTCCTGTACACAAACACAGACAGCCTTCTGCTTGAAATAAAAACGGACGACGTCTACAAAGACATAAAATCAAACGAAAAGCATTACGACGCGAGCGACTACCCGAAGGAGCATCCGCTCCACTCAACCGCGAACAAAAAGGTCTTGGGCAAAATGAAAGACGAGTGTGCCGGAATCCCCATATCAGAAGTTGTTTGTCTGAGGTCGAAAATGTACTCTATCTTGAAGGCAGACGAAAAAAATATCAAAAAAGCAAAGGGTGTAAAAAAGAGCGTTATAAAGAATTAGATAAAGCACGAGCAGTACAAGGAAACGCTCTTTGGCACGCAGCAGATGTGGCACGGAATGAACATTCTTCGAAGCGAGGGGCATGAGATTTACGGCATGCATATCAACAAAATTTCGCTGTCCCCGTTTGATTCAAAGCGCTGGATAGCTGACGACGGGGTAAATACAAAGGCTTACGGGTACAATACCTGGATGGAAGAAATGGAAGCTTTATTCGCTACTACAGAAATGAAAGAAATAGAAGCTTTATTAACAAATACTGAAATCAAAGAAATAGAAGAAGCTTTAACAGAGATGCAGAAATAAAGAAATGTTATAGTTGCTCTTGGGGTATTTGTGTGTTTGGAGGCACAACCAGCAGTTCTTCACGCACAAAGCCTCGCTTAGGTCCGTCGTGCAAATAGTAGAGAACGGGCTGATTCGGTTTGGTAAAAGATCGTTCAATGTCGTAAACTTTCAAAGACCAGATTGGATCTGTGGCTCTTTTCACACCACCTTCAAGCTCGCCAGGTTGGTACAAATACCTAACATTCAAAAGAGAGGGGAGCTTTTTTTCTCTTTCCCCAACAGGCCTCAAATAAGGTGTCGATGGATTTGCATAAACATTTTTTTCTTTGATGGCAACGGCGGGTTTCTGGCCGATAAGGCTTGTGACTTCGTTGTTCAGAGCGGCCACAACTTCAGCAAGCTTTTTTACCCACGCCGTGGACCGCTGGCCCTCGGGCAGGCGCATTTCAACGGCGTACTGGTGCCCGAACAAGCGCTCAGCCAGGGTGCGGTTGAAACGTTCAACAATGGCCTGGTCACGGTGAATGTCAACTCGACCGCGCTGAATGTACGTTTTGTGATTTTCCATTTCTTTTGTAACAGCGCCCATGAATTCGCGCCCAGGGTCAACCTGCAGCATTTGAGGCCATTTCAGAGGCGCGCGCTTGTAAATTCTCTTAAAAGCCCGGGCAACTTCATCAGAGTTTTTAGAGGTCAAGGGTTCAGCCTCTTTGTATCGACTGGCCACGTCGACAACGGTGAGTGCATATTTAAAAACTTTGCGCCCGCGGGGCAGTTTGTCATGCGGCAGAAAAAGAAGATCCGCCTGGTGGACCGCGTTGGGTGTAGGCACGTCGAATTTCGGCCGAGGAATGCGCTTCGGTGCGGGCAGGAAGATCTGCCAGAGTGCTTGCTTGAAAAGCCACTTTTTTGTGGTTTCTTCTGGTACCTTGGCAGCTTCGGATAATTTTTTGATCGCGGCAATACCTTTCCAGTAGCCCCCAGGGCTGTAGTATATCTTTTCGAGTTTGGCATCCATCGTGTAATGTAAGTAAGGAGTAAAAAAGTTTAAAGGAACCGGAAGGCAGCGTAGCCCAGAGCAAGAGCCCCGGCACCCACGAACATGAGTTCACCATTTTTCTGCTGTTCGCTTGGTTGATAGAAATCTGAGAACTTGGGTTCTTTGGGGGGTATCATTTGTTTGTCAGGGTGCGCCTGGTTGTACAGTTTGAAGGCGTAGTCAGTGTTGGTGAAGTTCTGCTTGGCCTCCGCCTTTATTTGCGTGTTAGTCGCAATCCAGTCGAGAAGTTTGGTGCGGTCACGGGAGTATTTGGCGTAAGCCGCTTGATACGCCTCGAGAGCTTTATCATGTCGTACTTTTTCATCAAGTGCAGCTTTGTCACCTCCGCCAAGTGCCCTCGCAAGATAATTGCCACCGATAAAAGCCACAGCATTCAACACAGCCCCACCAGCCATAATCGCGATACTTGCCATTGTGATATATAACAGAGTTTTTTTTTCAAATCATTAATTTCAGACGCTGGTGGGAAGGATTTTTTGGTCCTCGAGGTACTGTTTGAGCGCAATGCTGCCCGCCATGACGGCGGTGAACTTCACGAAGTTCATCGCACTGCTCCTGGGGTCAAAAGTAAAATTCTCTTTCACAACCTTTTTTGCGACCCAGCCGATGCCGGCGGCCAAACCAGTAATAGTAGCAGCATCCATGATGGTTTTAACAAGCTTGTTGTCTGACATTATTTTTGCAAGTATAGAAATGGAAACATACAAAAGTTTAAATCAAAATTAATTTGTCTCTTCTGCGTCCGGGTTATATAATGTGGCATTCAAAAGATCGCGGACCGTATTAAAAACCTTCACGTTGAAGTCGTACCATATCAGTCCGATTCCAAACATGGTCGCGGTTGAGATAAGAACTTGGGGAACGTCAACTTTCTTCATGGTATAGGAGGCAGATATAATATTAATTCGTAAATATTCAATCCAAATGTTTTACACCTCTGGGCTGTGTCGCGCGAGCAGGTTGTGGCTCAACACGTGTCATCTGCTTCATCTTTCTCTTGCATTTTAACAAAATTCGAATGGTCTTCTACCAACCTAATCAATTTATCAATAATTATTGTCTTGCAAGTAACATACCACCAAAAAGTATAAACGACGAAGCCTGTTAAAAAACTGACAACAAATGTTTGTGTTGGAACTTGCATCATATTTATATAGAATAAGAAAAAAAGTGTTTAATTGTTTTAATACATCATACGAATGCCTTTCCTCGGTTTCGGAATATTAATATGATGACAGGTATAATATTCAATCCAAATGTTTTAAACCTCTGGGCTGTGTTGCGCGAACAGGTTGTGGCTCAGCACGTGCGGGCTCAGGTGTCTTTTTACTGAATACGGCCTTGAGCTCTTCGCGTTTGTAATAAATCCCGATCAGTGAAACGACTAAGCTGGCAACAGCAAGCCATTGGGTGGTGCTCAGACTGCTATTTTTTTCCCCGGTACTCTTTGGTGTTTCGTCTGCAATAGTCGGGGTTGGCTCAGGGGCCGGGGCAGCGGCCTTTGCCTTGTTGTTTGCAAGTATGATAGCAGCCTCAGCTGCGGCTTTTTTCTGTTGTTCGCGGGCCAGCCGCGTTCTTTCAGCAACCAATTTGCCAGCAGCCACACGCTTGGGATCTTTTTTGGGGTGCGTGGTTGGAGTTGGAGTTGTTGCTTGCTGTGTGATATCGACCTGCGAATGTGCTGTCTGGGTCTCGCCCTGCGAATGTGCGCTCTCGGATTGTTCGGTTGACATTTTGAAAGGAAGAGTATATGTTAAGCAAATATAATAATGCTTAGAAATTACTCAGAATTTGTCTGGAATTGTTCAGCAGTTGATGAGTATTGCTCAGGAATTTCTTCCAATTTTGCTTTGTCCTTTTTCTCCAAATGCGAGTTAAAATCAATGTGCTTCGCCGTTATCAAAGCAGCAGAAATAGGAGCAAGAAATTTTCAATATTTTAAAGCGAGACTGCCGACAAAATCTGTCATTTCTTTGTTAATAATGTAGTCTTCCTTTAGTTCTTTTTTCATTGCATCAATGTCATCTATTTCAACAACCATTTCCAGGCCTCTTGTCAGAAGCGCAAGCAGGCTGTCAACCATGCTTTCGGTTGTCTTGCTGCCAACGAAGGTTTCATATCTCTTGTAGTACTTTTCAACTTCTTTATCAGTCAAGCGTTTCAACTGCTCATGTGTTAAGTGCACTCCGATGGCCTCTTTGGCTTTGCCTGTTGATACCATAGGTAGCCCAAGCTCAGTATGTGAGCGTCCGTGTTATCCGCATCTCATTACGTGTTATCCGTATCTCATTACGAAATATTCAAATATAGGATCTCGTAGTTAATAATTAGTCACGTACCGTTTTAAGAGATTGTATGGAAAATATTCCTTTTGCCCATAAATGTACCAAATAAGCGATAAAGTTTTTGTTTGGACTCACCTTAGTTATATTCTTGCTATTTCTGATGTTTTTACAGCGTTTTAGGTGTCCTGGCTGCTGAAGGTGGATTTTTCCGAGCGGGATGGTTTTCCACCAGAAGAAGCGAAGCGAAGGTTGGAAACGGTCTCAGGACCCGGGTCGCTTTCGGCGGCGATAAATCTCGTTAAATTCGCCCCACGGTAATTTTTCCTCCGAAAGCTGTTTTGCCGATTAATAAGCTTCATTTTCCAGTTTTCGCCTCGCTGAACTCCAGGTTTTGAGGCTGAATATCGCCGATTGAGTGGACTATGCAATGCATCTGACTAGCCGCGGCCGGAGCAGCTCTGCAACGAAACCCAACCGTCGCGACAATTTTGAATCCTTACCAGCCTGGCACGGGGCGTTTGTTACAGTTGCAGTCGAGCCGGTAAAAAAAGATGAAAGGTTTCAAGAGGTCAACATGCGAAAGGTGATGTTATCTCCTGATTGGTTAGGAGTATAATGCACCACTTGGCGGGCGCAATTTGAGAAGAGACAATATTAGACTGCAACTGTAACAAACGCCCCGTGCCAGGCGGGTTAGAATTCAAAATTGTCGTGACGGTTGGGTTTCCTTGCAGAGCTGCTCCGGCCGCGGCTAATCAGATGCATTGCATAGTCCACTCAATCGGCGATATTCAGCCTCAAAACCTGGAGTTCAGCGAGGCGAAAACTGGAAAATGAAGCTTATTTATCGGCAAAACAGCTTTCGGAGGAAAAATTACCGTGGGGCGAATTTAACGAGATTTATCGCCGCCGAAAGCGACCCGGGTCCTGAGACTGTTTCCAACCTTCGCTTCGCTTCTTCTGGTGGAAAACCAGCCCGCTCGGAAAAATCCACCTTCGGCAGCTAGGACGCCTAAAACGCTATCAAAACATCAGAAATAGCAAGAATATAACTAAGGTGAGTCCAAACGAAAACTTTATTGCTTATTTCGTCATTTATGGGTAACAGGAATATTTTCCATACAATCTCTTAAAGGATGCGTTATCGTGACTACATGTAACAACAGCCGTACAAGTCTTGTATTACCTGTCGCTATTTGAATATTTCGTAATGAGATACGGATAACACGGACGCTCACATACTGAGCTTGGGCTACCTGTGGTTGATACAAGCACGGCCAGCTGCTCACGAAGAGCAGGAATGTCAGGTCCGGTGGCGGTTAAGCTTGTTAAGTCTGGCATACTACCTGCTGGCCCGCTCGACGGCTCGACTTCCAGTAGGTTTATAACTTCTGCAAACTCTTGTTCAGCCATTGTGAAATTAGCAACATATATACAACTTTTATTTTTTAATTCAAAATGACTTTACGCCGTAGGGGTGGCGAAGCGAGAACACAAGATAAGAGAACTTCCGCTCTTTCAGCTTTGAAATCAGATCTTTGTACTCATCGTGGGAGAGTTCGCCGGCGTAATCATCAAATATCGCTTTCGTGGTTTTGGCCGAGGGAGTATAAAATAGAACGATAGCCGCCACGTTCTCCCGGAAGGAAGGTGTGATGCTGGTTATCTTCTGGGTAAGCACCCAGACGCTGATGCCGATATGTCGAGCGGAAAAGCCAAGATTCACCAGCTGGCCTGTGCGCCCTTTCACATCTTTGGAGGCTGCGCAGTCATCGAGGATTATGAGCGTGTTGGTGCCCTCAGAAAGCCAGCTCACGACCTTCAAAAAAATTTCTACCTTGTGCTGCATGCATATTATCACAAACATTCTTGGGTCATTTTCACCAATTCGGTGGTAGGTCTTGTTGTGCGCGAATGTCGGGCAGATAAGCACGATGAAGTCGAACTTTCCGCGGAAAGGGCCGTAGATCTGGTCCACCACATACCTCGATTTGCCTGAATTCGTCGGGCCCACAATGATAGCGTTAAAGGGTATCTTGCTCGGATCCATTTCTATTAGTACTGTACAGATTCTAATTGCCTTCCAATTATGTTCATCTGCGCGTCGCTGATTACGTAAATGTGGCAGTTAACATTGCCCGAGCCACTTGCTTTCCTCTCGAGCTCCAGCTGTACCCCATCCTTTGTGTTTACAAGTCGCGTGCCGCTTCCGTGCATCGAGTGGTCAGTCATGGAACGCAGATCGATCATAAGCCCGAACTTGTCTTCTGTATAAAACTTTGTTGCATTCATGTGCTGTGTTTTGTTTTTGGCCTTCAGAAAGAAGCGTTTGACCTCCTCCCAGACATCAATTCCTTCAAGTCCGTTGTTGTACAGCCTGTTGGGCGAGCCGTTTACTGTGACACTAACTTTTGTCAGGTCTGGGTTAAAGTACGCTTCTGACTCCCTTGCACCAGCAGTATGAGGCTCAACAAAAAGTAGCAAGATGCCTTTGAGGGACCTTCTCTGCGGGTTAACTCTGAGATTAAGCCTTGTGTCACTGCCTTTTTTAAAGGTAACCACTTCGTCACGCTGAATGTGGTCATATGCAAATTCTTTGCCACTTGAGTACTCGCTGAAGGCTGCATCCGCCAGTGTTTTGCTTCTTATAATCTCGTACTCCAGCTGGATGTTTGTCAGCTTGTATTTCAGTTTTGTTGTATCGGAGCCTTTGACGACCCGATCGGCTGACGCAAGTGTCAGTTCAAACACAAGATCGTTGAATAGAGCCTGCGGATAAAAGGTCCCGTGGTCGTTCAAAATCTGGTGGTCAAGGCGGATCCTGTATTTGGTTCCGTAAATCCCGTTCAGTTTGATTTCTGCAGCGACGCCTGAGGTCTTCTTATCACCCGCGTTTGAGCGAATTCTGTTGAGGTCCTCACTCTGGATTCCATCTTGCAGCATGTTGTCGCGCTCCTCCTGCGATAGGAAGAGGTCCTCGAATATCTTGTAAATGTCGTAACCAACTGTGTCCTGCAGGATAGTGCCAGAGTACTTCACAACAAGTTTGTCAACTAGCGCCCGACCAACATTGTCGACAAGAAAGTTGTTGGCATGGCCTCCGCTCAAATCAATGTTGAAGCGTAGCGCAAGTGAGCCGGGAACAATGACCTCGTTTTCATTCAGCTTGGGCACCGAAACATAAAGCGTTTCCTGCGGATTGGCTTCTGTGCGCTCGAAAGTAATGCATTTCACCGCGCGCTCCGCTTTTAGCGCGCCGAGAGTTTTATCACTGCGTATTGGTCGAAGGTTTTCCTGTACACCGTCCATTATTTCAAAGAATTATAAAAATGTTCAATTAAAATTTCAATTGTAAATATAAAATCACGCGATGGCAGAAGGTGGCGAATTTGGTATGGACCAACCAGATCTTGACCACGATATTGACCATGATGATGATGACGATGATGATGATGAACAACAGGCCAACAGAACCCAGCCATTTCAGCCTGGCACAGCGTCCACCCCCTACCATGGTGGTGAACAACATGAAATGCAAACTATGCAGCACGAACAGAGCGGACTTCCAGAAACATCATTTGATGAAAATATACCTTTGTTGGGGGGCTTTATTCATCAAGATGACAAACCAGCTCTTCTTGAAAGAGCAAGAGCTTTTATTAAAAGGAAGTTTCCAAGAGTGGACTTCGGGAAATTAGGCCCAATCGGTTTCAGCAAAAAGCCTGGCAATGAGACTACAGCGTTGGGAAAAGGTCTGAAAGATATTGGCTCAAAGGTTGATTCAGCTCTGCCAGGTCTTATTGGCTCAATCGTGAGCTTTCTTTTCAAAGCCGCCGGTCAAGCTATCGGTTTTCTTGCTGAGCACACTTGGCTGCTGATTTTAGCTGTGGTTGCCTTTCTTGTCGAAAAATACATCAAGAAGCGGCGCTAGCCCATAAAGGTGTAAATAAAAGCCGCAACCCCTACGGCAGCAATAGCAATAGCAGCTTTGTTATTTTCGTGTGTTTCAGTGCTGAAACCTGCATTTGGTACTGACTCATCAGGTGTTTTCTCTTCAGGGGCAGGCCCCTTTTCTTGCGTTGCTTCCTTGTGTATCGGGTTTGAGGGGTGGCTGTTTGGTGGGTTTATCTTTGATGGCCCTCCTGCCATTAGCTTTAGCACTGCTGTTTTTGTGCTAGTGTTCACTTTGTCGTTAACCCCGAGCTTCATGCCTGGCATAACTTGTTTGAGCTGGTTGTTGTAACCAATTACACTTCCCGAATTTATTACCATCCGCGCAGGCATCAGCCAGGCCCCCGGACACACAGCAAGGTTAAGCCTCACCTTTGCCTCGTCGACAGCAAGTTGGTACCTTTGAACAGACTTTGCCAGATCCGGTTGCCTTATTGAGTCTTCCACTAGCACAAGGAACTCACTTTGCGCTTCCTATGCGCGCCCTCCTGACCCAAGTATGCTGCTTCTAACGTTCACCTGTAAACCCAAAACACAGTAAACGAACGCCTCTATCGACTGGTTTATTCGCGCCAAACCCGCCTGGGTCAGACCTTCTGCTACATTGGGACAAAACCAGTCTCCCTGTCCGTAGGCAGCGTCATCCGGCTCGATATAATAAATCAAGTTACCATCTTTGCCTTTACCGCCTTCGTCAGAAAATTTTTTTTCGCCACCAGGGTAAATGTCTCCCTCTTCTTTAGCTGGTCCAATGTATGAGGCATAGACGTAAACGCTTCCCAGGCCGTGGTTTTCACCTGTTTTAAAACGAAAATCGCTTGACGGGTCGACTCCGAACTCATTGCATATTCTTTTGTATGAAGCAACGTCATACTTGTTGTTAAACTGGTCAAAAGTAGGGTCGCCAGGTAAAGCGCTTATGCTTTGTATTCCTCCCATCTGAAACAATATTCGCCTGGCAGTAAAATATATATGGAACTTGTAAAAAGCTCGCACATTCGGTGGCAAAGGGATAGCAGAGTTGTCATCGAAAATTTCGTGACTGATACCACAGCCCGTTGTCGCGCACCAGACAGCGAAGTTCAGCTGCTGTGGCCAATATTTCACATTTGGGCCAGCTAGCCATGTTTTGGAGTCTTTCCCTGAATGGTGGGTGAGTTTGGTTTTTTGAAATATCTCTCTGAACTTTGTTGTGAAATACTGGTCCGGTGTTATGTAAATATTCAGTTGGTTGTTAAATATTTTTTTCAAACTCGGTGCGGCATCGTGAAAGCCAACAAAAGGAATGGGCAAAGAGTCACCTTTTAAACCACTTGGTGTTAGCTGTTGCGGAAACCCTTCTGATGATTGGTCAACACCCAGCGCACTTTTCATTTCCGGGCTCCAATATTTGCTGTCTGAACCAAAAACGTTTATGAAATGGCCTTGCCCTGCTTTGAAATACATTTCTGAGGTTGCTGTGTGGTCTTTGGCGAAATCGGTTTGTGGCTCAAACTTAGATTTATCGGCATTCGGGTATTTTGCAAGAAAAGTCTTCCAAGCCTTTTTTCCTGCTATTTTGGCAATGCTGTCAGCTTCTGGTGTCTGAATCCATTTAAGAAGAGAAGCCATGTTTTATATTTAAACAAAATATTTTTCTCTAATTATAAAATGGTTATTCTAACTGTTGTTACAAAAGAAAATCCGCATACGGTCTATTTTGACCAGCCTATTAAAAAACCAAGCTATATCCGGCTGTTAAGTTGTTCTCTTTACAACAGCTGGAATAGTTTGGAAAAGGATGGAATAATTTTTTATAAAAAAAGTTAACGCTCAAGATGAGAAAACATGTTATTTGCGAATGGGAAACTACTCACTGGATGACATTGGGGATATTTTTGAAAAAGGATTCCTAGATGAAAAATTATTTCCAGAGAAAGATTTGTTTACTGTAGAAAAAGGCATTACAGGCCGTTCTTTGATAATAAAAGCAAACAAGGACAAAATAAAAACTTTTGGACTGAATGAAAGTCTTCTTAAGTTCTTTAATTTGCCTGGATATAATACTAATTCAGCAAATAGTAAAAAGGATTATTTTAGACAAATTCTAATAGATGATGTTTCAAATCCTAAACATTACTTCGTTAACTGTGACCTTATCGACAAGCAACAAAGCTTGCTAAATGGAAAGCCTTCAAGTCTTTTAGCTTGCTTTGACATACAAGGAACACCGTATGTAAAAATTCATTACCAAAATACACATCTTAACGTTTTGCGCGATGTTTCTGCTGATAATCACGTTACACATATGACGCTTTCAGTGTCAACTGAAACTAATCGCCTTTTAAATTTTAACGGCTGGCCTCTTCAGTTTCAAATTGAGATAAATTAAAGATAAAAAAAAACGTTAATATAACCATGTCATCCAACGTATTACCTAGCGCCCCAGAGTATAGAGAAACAGAAACAGAAATGCAGACTACACTCTATCCGATTCTACCAACTCAACCAGATAACAATTTTCGTATGCAGAAAGCAAACGAAGTTTTGAAATATTTAAGTGACGAAGTTTCCCATTATAGGCTTGTTGCAAAAAAAATACAAACGCACAAAAACCATTATCAACTACGCTAGCTTTTCTTTCGGCGGTATTAGTGGTTTTCTTTCCGCAGGTGGCGTAGCAGCTGCATTTACAGTAATAGGGGCTCCTGCCGCGATCCCCATTGGCTGTGTTGCCTCTTTCTTTGGGCTAACAGCGGCAGGGCTAACCGGTTTTTACAAAAAGCTAGAGCCCAAACTTATCAAACACTGCAAAATCATGACGCTGGCTTTGTCAAAATGCGATACTGTCAACCGCATACTGTCAAAATCACTCATTGACGGTAAAATAAGCGATTCTGAGTTTCAAAGCATCCTTGATGAAAAAGAGAGCTATCGTATTCAGAAGGAAATTCTTCGAAAAGGCACACTTCCAAAGGAAAAACAGAAACAGAGCAGCCCAGACATTGAAAAGATACGACAAGAGGCCGTGCATGAAGAACGAATTAGGCTTCAAAAAAAGATTCTTGGCAGCGCGGTCGACGTTTCGAAATAAGATATCAGCCAAAGACAACATTATTCCATTTTATAAAAGGATGATTGCCGTTCCAAAATATAGCAAATTCTTTTTTGTAACTCATGCTGTCATTTATGTGATTATTAAATTTTAATATATGAAGACTGCAAATTTAATAAATCAGATACTGAAAAATATTAATCAATTAATTCAAAACATCAGGAAATTATACAACATAATAAAAAATAAAAGTACTGATAACAAAACCACAATATTTACAAATATAAACTCCATTATCTTTTATTACAGTCATATTTTCACAACATAAGTATTTTTCGGTGACATATCATTCAATTGTTAATCACAAAAAGGACAAATTATCACATTTTCAATCTCAAAAGCTTCATGTAAATCTTCATTACAATAACTCATTATATACTATTATGTGAGACATTATTTTCATCTTACTACAAAGTCATATGACAAAATAAACGATACATACAATTCAGTTCTATTTTAATGTCCAATTGAAGCTGGTGACTGTACAGGATACGGGCTGGCTTTCTCCAAATTATCTTGAAGTGATGTTTCTTCATTGTTTTTTCATCATATTTACGAGCCATCCTTGTAATTTCGTCTTGAAGTATGCGTCTGGACTTTTCATTCTTGATTGCCACACGACATTGATGAATAGTCTCTTCAATTGCATCAAGTTCAGCACTAGATTCAAACAGGCTGTTCTTACCAAGATTATCAAAAAAAGCCACCACATTCATCTCAATGGTACTCTTTAAATGTTCCATAGTATATTCCTTTGCGTCTTTTATGTTTTCACAAACACTTTTATAGCGTTCATCTAACTGCTTTTGGGAGTAAGGCATCTTCACTGATAATTTCACAAATAAAATGACCTTACACAAGAATGTTTCACAATTGTGAAGTAAAATGTGATGTTTTTGATTGGCTGAAGAAAATCATACGATCGTCTCATGATGTCTTTTAAAGTAAATATTATTGCGTTACTATGTGTTGTAACCATAATAGAACTTTTAAGAAGCATTTTTGGAATATTAATCATGATATTTGAGCCCGTACGCATGCGCTTTTGGGCAACATAATTAAAGACTTGGTAAAGATTTGTAAATAAATATAGCCAAGAGGCCAAAATGCTTGTCCTTTTTCACGCGATTTGCTTTGTTTTAACCGAACTTTCTACTCCCGTTTGGCAGAACGAGGTCAGACAGATAACATATCAAATCGTGGAAGCGATGCGACAGGCAGAAAAAAAGTAAACAGGTTCGATCGAGTCCATGTTCTAGAAATTTCGCTCGATCGAGCGATAACATTTCTGTGATCAAATCCTGTTATTTCTCGATTTCTTTTCGTCGCTTCACTTCGCCAGCTTCTGTGGGGGCCCAAAAACTTACAGCGCGTTAACTGAGCGTATTTTTTTCGTAATATCTGTTCTGTTTCGTCTTTTTTTGGCCCAAACACTAAAGCGTGAGGCGACCGCCATGTTTGTGTTGTTCTGCTCGTCCAAGGGGCCTGGGAAATAGAAATAATGGTTTCCGGTCTTTCTGAGAAAAATGTCACGCAACGGTTCCGCACCAACTCGTGTAGTAAGATTTCTTGAAGATTTTGTCGTAGTCGTTTTCATCAAAAACAGGATAGCCGAGAAAGTGTTTGACTCCATTTTACTACATTTTGCTACACATATGACAGAGCCCATTCCTCCGGCAATCGCGACATTTATTGCAAAACAAGACCTTTACAATTTGTTCATTGTGTTGGCAAAATGGTGCTTCGGCAATGGCATCATTCACCTTATCCCAGCCAAGATCGGCTCGCTGTCTGAGCTTTATTGTGAGATAATCCTTGTAGATTTTTTCACGAAGTTCTGGAGGAAGTTTTTGTACGGCCTCGGTAAGTTGGCAGTTATTTGATCCACTAACCGTATTTTCGGCCGATATAACAGGGTTGCGTTTATTTCTAAATTGCGAACTAATGTCCCTGTTTACATTATTAGGCAAAAGAATATTCATTAAATTTTGCGGGCTCATTTGTTTCATTTCTGCTAGTAAGCCTTCTGATAATAAAAATGGTGAAAATTTTTCTTGTTTTAAGTGTGGCTGAAATACTTGCAAATCGCCACCCCTTTCTTGGAATTTTGATCTTTTTGGTTTTTTCATGCTTTTTTCCACAGGTCCATTTCTCCCTCTACCCATCTCGGCGTATATACTTGTGCAGATAATTGTTCAATTGTAAAATAATTCTGGCACACTTTTGTATATAGACAGTGCAGACATTTCTTCAATAGAAAATATTTTTTGTGACACATCCGCTCGCTCGCCGCTCGCTCGGTTTGGGGTCACGCTCTTTGTTTACTTCCATGCTTGCGTTATTTTCTCTCAAACCACACATATAAAATGAGGGTTCTGGCAGAAATTTTATAACAAAAGGTTCATGATATCTAACAAAGCTTTTCTCAAGAAACGAGGCGAGACTGGGAGCCGAGTTTCTTGAGAATAAAGCTTTGTTAGATATCATGAACCTTTTGTTATAAAATTTCTGCCAGAACCCTCATTTTATATGTGTGTGTGTGCGAACTTTCTGTGGCAATACAAATATTACCGCCAGAATTAAGGGAAAAGATTTTCAAACACTACCTCGCCATAAAACTTAGGCAAAGAAAGGAAATGGGTTGGAACGAGATTCATGACGAACTGATAGAGAAACCTTTTTGTGAAAAACAAGGAAGGTTTTCTAAAATATTTATTTGCAGCAGATGCAACTATTGTGAGCGAACAGGACTATGTGTCTTGTGTTTTAAAAATAATGTTAAACACTATTTAGTGGAACACCGCTGGGATGTTTATGATTTTGAAGAGAAAATTTTGAAATGGTGGTGAGCGGCAGCCTCAGTCCTTGTGTGTTTTCAAGATCTTTAATACGTTAGTCGAAGAGGGGGTTTTCCCTGTTTCAAGGAACAGATAAGCAAAGGGGGTTGTAAGACAGAAACACAACAAGAGTGTAAAATTAATTAATTTTATTCAAGTTCGATTACAATTTGGCCACATCCACAGCGCTCTTTGAGCACTAGCAGACTTGTTTTAGCCGAGTTGCCTTGCGGCATTTGTCGAGCTCATTTTGAGCTCCGTTTCGCCCACCTCCACACCGCTCTTTGAGCACTAGCAGACTCGTTTGAGCCAAGTTGCCTTGCGGCATTTTTTTTTTTTTTTGTCGAGCTCATTTTGAGCTCCGTTTCGCCCACCTCCACACCGCTCTTTGAGCACTAGCAGACTCGTTTGAGCCAAGTTGCCTTGCGGCATTTTTTTTTTTGTTGAGCTCATTTTGAGCTCCGTTTCGCCCACCTCTACACCGCTCTTTGAGCACTAACAGACTCGTTTGAGCCAAGTTGGAACGGCGTAACCCGTTTCCTTTGTTATTCTATTTAATTAATTTTATTCAAGTTCGATTGCAATTTGGGTTACACGTAACCCATTTCTTTTGTTATTCTAATTAATGCTAAAAAAGATTTTTTTTTGGTTAATTTTTATTCAAGTTCGATTACTTGTCTCATTTTGGTCAATTTGGGTTACGCTTCGATTGCAATTTGGGTTACGCGTAACCCATTTCTTTTGTTATTCTAATTAATGCTTAAAAGATTTTTTTTGGTTAATTTTTATTCAAGTTCGATTACTTGTCTGATTTTGGTCAATTTGGGTTACGCGTAACCCATTTCTTTTGTTATTCTAATTAATGCTAAAGATTTTTCCAGTAAATTTCGTCTTCTTCGCATATTTCACGAATGATTTTCATGTTTGCCATAAATTTACGAGTAGGAATTGCACAATAACAAAGTCGCGGATACTATTCAAATAGCTTGTTTAGCGCTATTAAAAAATTGCTATAACGATTTGAAAAACCACACAACTGTATAACATTTTTGTAGTTCGACCGCGAAAGAAATATTTTGCCGTCTTTCAATAGTTTGCCTTGTCTATAAGCAAATAATGTAGCCTTTTTCTTATAAGCTGAAATAGCTTCAGTGAGTTTTTTTAAAAGTTGTATAAGGTCTTCTTCATTGCTGGCTGTTTCATCAATAAGACCTTCGTAAGTCATTTCTAAATGGTTCATATTCATAAACTTCATTAGAAGCTTCTTAAGGTTACGAAACAGGTTCGCGGGTGCGTTGTGCAAAACCATCCTCACGGGCGCGTAATTTTAGGAAAATGCCTAAACCTATACATCATTTTAAAGCTTATAGAACCAAGAACGTCGAGAAAATAATTTTTACTTGCGAAATGAAATATTGAATGAGCTACAATTAGTTAATTGCAAATAGAGCGATGTCTATAAATGCGGCAAACTCTCGTCGGATTTTGGCCTTATGAGGAAAACAATGACTGCATGACATTCAGCAGATATTTGACTTTAAAAGTGTGTCGGGGATTCTTTAGATCAGCTTTCAAAACAAAGTTATTGCAATTTAAAGTTCGGTAACGTACTTTTCTCGGATGGAGACAGCGTAAGGATTTATATCTTTAAAACGAAAAACAAATCGGCTAAAGCCCGACACACTTTGGACGAAATTTCATGATTGTACGATAAATTCCTATACGCAAAGTATCCTCTCGAAGATGGCAAAATTCAAGAAAAATTTAGCCGAGAAATACGGCTTAGAAGTTTAGTCAAAATAACACGCCTCCTGGGAGTGGTTTTCCGGGTTGTCACCTTCATGCACCAATCATGGCCAATCTCTTGGTGTGTGCAGAAACTCGCGAGTAGTAATATCGGAGTCTGACTAAAACCACCTCGGGCGCACCCACATAATTTTACCTCTTTCCGTGACTAGTACTCAGGGGCTAAACCCCTTCGCACCCACTAGTCACGGAAAGAGGTAAATTATGTGGGAGCTGCTCGGTAGTTTTAGTCAGACTCCGATATTACTACTTGGAAGAAAAGAACAAAACCGAATAAACAAACGAGCCGCGGAACGTCTATTTAGAGGAACACAACAGTGAAGTACAAACGTTCTAAATAATAAAATTAAAAAAATATTTTTTCTTCCTTATATACGATGGACGAAATTGACCTCGAATCTTTGGAAGAAGAACTTGCAAATCTTGATCCCGAAGATTTGCGATATTTATCAAAATTAATTGCAGAAGACACACCCACAATTCAAAGGGTAATAAACACTTTGCTGGATGAACCAATCCCAGAAGCCACAAAGAAAAAATTAAAAGCCCCATTAAAACCATTAAAACCAATACCGAAACCACCACCCAGAAACAGAAACAGAAAAAGAAACAGAAAAGAAACCATTTTGAAAATATTCGACCCCATCCCACCGAACAAGGTGAAAACCGTGACAGATTATCAGAATGAGGTTCTGGATCTGTACCATGACACGGAATATGAGGGTGTGGAAGAGGAGAGCGGGAGACGTTACAAGAGGTGGCGTTTTGTAGTGGGTCTAAACAAAGACCTCACACCCAGGTTCATCGAAAAGATAAGGGAGAACGTGGGAACATCGTTTTACATGAGGCACGCCTATTCGTATATTTTAGAAAACATTGAAGATGGGACTAGGCTTATTTATTACCAAAATAAGGGCTCCCCATGGATGAAAACGTACGCAGACGCAGAAGAATGGATCAAGGCAAGGGAGGCGGTACGTTTGGACCCGGATAACACTGAAAGACCAGATACAAAGTGGATCTTTGAGTCGCATTTCAATGTTGATGTAAAGGTTGTGCTAGACCGCCAGCCATTGATGGGAACAGGACCCTTACCAGACTGGCTGCGTAAACAAGCAAACACGGGGAGAAAACAAGCAATGGTGGCGCTGGACACCTATAGGGATAACCTGTGTTTATGGCGCTGTATCGCTGTGCACAAAGGAGCCAGACCAGATCGAAGTACAGAAGCAGCCCGAGATCTGGCCAAGAGTTTCTACAAACTTGAAAAGATGCCAAATAGTTGGGTTGGGAAAACCTCATTGGATGAACTAGAAAAGGTAGAAATGCACCTGAACAAGGGCAAACCTTTCTCAGATTGGCTTGGGATAAGAGTTTATATGCCAGAGTGCATAGAAGATGAATTTGACATGGAAGCGCCAATCGAGGTGGTATGGCATCTCACAAGAAACCCAGCGCCGCAGTTTAAAAATATTATGACAATCGGTGTTTTTAATGAGCACGCATTCTTGATAAAAGACATAACAAAGTTAGCGAAAACTTATGAATGCATCCACTGTCACGCAAGATTCACAAAGGCTTGCAACCTCCAACGTCACGTGGAAAGATGCGCCCAAGGTAAAACAGTAACACACTGCCCCGGAGAGAAGGTCGAAGCGCCACAAACAGCATATCAGAAAGCGTTTTATCCGAAGCAAAAGGCCTCAAAAGAATCAATCCAATGGTTGGAGTACGTGGCAAAACGCTGGAAAATCACCATTCACCACGCTGAATCAGGTCACGGAGGTGAAAGGTGGATAGAGAAAAGTCCAGTAGACGGGTACAACCACGAAAGAAAGCTGGTGCTGCAGTATCACGGCTGTAGCTGGCACGGATGTCCGAGATGTTACCCAAATCGAGGGCAAATATTATCACACGGGACAAAGACGGCAGAAGATCTGTACCAAGCAACAAAGAAGAGAACAGCCCACCTAAGAAAGGCCGGATACAAAGTAATCGAGTGTTGGTCATGTCAGTGGCTCGTCCCAGGAGGTGCAGACAAATATGGTGAAGAACCATCAAAACCTCAAACAAAAAGCTATCCACACGCTATTCTGTATGACTTTGAGGCGTACGGAGACAAAAACCATCGAAAGGAACCAACAGGAAATCTCACGATTGAGAACAAACACATACCAATCTCAGTAAGCGTGGGCGATACATTGGAAAGAGAGCCAACCCACATCTGTGAAAAAAACCCCAAAGTATTAGTTCAAAAGTTCATGGAAGAACTGAAAAGACGAGAGAAAAACATCAGAGCAAAAGTGCGCGCAGAATTCATGCCGGCAGACATCAAGCTGATACCGAAAGATCAAAGGAAAAAAATAGAAGAATGGTGCGACCAGGTGCCAACACTCGGTTTCAACTCAGGAAGTTATGATTTGAACCTGATAAAGAATTACTTCGCGGAACAGCTCGCGGGTACAACCAACAAAGTGAGAGTGGCAAAGAATGGGAGTAAAATCATGTTCTTACTCACGGACAGATTGCGGTTTCTGGATATAATAAATTACCTCGGCCCAGGTGTGAGTTACGAGAAATGGGTAAAGGCATACGACTGCAAGACAACAAAATCATGGTTTCCATACGAGTGGTTTGACAGCGCAGAAAAGCTGGATTACCCAGGATTGCCAGATTACCTGCACTGGTATTCGAAGTTTAAGAATGAGTACGTTCTAACACGGAAAGAATGGGAGGAATGCAAACAAACATTCAGAGAAAAGGGAATGAAAACCTTTAAAGACTGGCTGAAATATTACAATAATCTAGATGTGGCTCCGGGGTTGGAAGCGCTGCAAAAAATGAGAAACTTCTACACCGGGAAGGGAATCGACATAATGAAAGACGCAGTCAGCATCCCGGGAGTGAGTTTGCATTACTTGCTAAAAGGCGCGATAGAGCGCAAAGCGGAGCTGTACGCCCCAAGTAAAGAAGCATATGAAATGTTAAAAGAAGCGGTAGTGGGAGGTCCAAGTTTGGTCTTCACAAGATATCATGAAGTCGGCAAAACAAGAATCAGATCGCATCAATACACGATCCCAAGGGAAGGAGAAGTTATAACAGGAGCCCACGCGAAACTTTGTCAAAACATATTAGGATACGATGCCAACGCGCTGTACCTCTCAACAATGCTGAGAGAAATGCCATGCGGGAAAGAAAGGGTGTGCCACTACACAGACGAGTACCAAATTGATGCGGTCCCAATATTAACGCACAGATTAAAAGAAAAAAGCTGGTTCGGGTACGCAGAAGTGGACATAGAAATCCCAAACCACTTGCACCAAAAGTTTGAAGAAATGTGTCCGTTCTTTCACAACAAAATGGTACCAACCAAAGCCGTTCCAAAGCATATGAAACAATACTTGAGAGCAACAGGAAGAAAACTAGTGGAGAAAAACAAGAAACTAATGGGAACGCTGTCAGCACAGCGGATACTTTTATACGAGCCGCTGCTGCAATGGTACATAAACCACGGGGCGGTAATCAAAAGAATATACCGGACGATCGACTACGAGCCGAAAGTAATATTCGAATGGTTCGTGAAAGAAGTCACAGAAAACCGCCGTACAGGGGATGTGGACAAAAGCAAAGCACTATTGGCTGATATATTCAAACTTCTGGGAAACAGTGGATATGGGAAGCTGATAGAAGCGTTAGAGCGGCAAACAAACGTAATTTACACCAAAGATGAAAAGGTGGTGGACAGAGCATTGAGAAGCGCATACTTTTCAGACTTGGATGAGATCGGAGAAGCATATGAGTTAGAAAGTAGAAAAGCACGTATAACAATCAGACGCCCATTTCAGGTAGGAATAGCGGTGTATCAGCTAGCCAAACTGAGGATGCTTGAATTTTACTACGACTTCTTGGATAGGTATCTTGACAGGAAAGATTTCGAGCTGATCCAGATGGATACAGACAGCAACTACCTCGCAGTCTCAGGAAAGAGTCTGGAAGACATTGTGAAACCAGATATGAGAGAAGAATTCGAGAAAGAAAAAAAGAACTGGCTGGCATGGGACAAATGGAGCGGAAGAACGCCGGGACTGTTCAAAAAAGAATTCGAAGGGGAGCGGATGATCGCGCTGTGCTCCAAATGTTATTATACAGACCATCACACAGACAAAAACGAGGTGAAGAAGAAACTGAGCTCAAAGGGGATGTCAAAGAGGCAAAACGAGATCAACTGGCACCGTTTCAAGGCAGCGCTAGATGGAAACAAAGACATGGCAACAAACCGCGGATTCCGGATGCGGGACGGGAACATGGTAACATACGAGCAGGAGAAGCTGGGGTTGAGCGCATATTATGACAAAAGATGGGTGCTGCCAGACGGGATTCACACCGAACCTATTGAATACCATATCTAGTTTACATTAGTTGGGGGTAATTGTGTGTTTGGAGGTACAACAAGCAGTTCTTCACGTACAAAACCACGCTTAGGTCCGTCGCGCAAAAAGTAGAGAACAGGCTGATTCGGTTTAGAAAAAGAGCGTTCAATATTATAAACATCCAAGGACCAGATTGGATCAGTGGCTCTTTTAACACCACCTTCAAGCTCACCAGGTTGGTACAAATATCGAACCAAAACTATGGAGGGGAGCTTTTTTTCATTTTCTCCAACAGGTCTCAAATATTTAGTTGACGGTTCTGCATAAACATTTTTTTTCTTGATTGCAGCAGCAGGTTTCATACCAATCAATCGAGTGACTTGGTTGTTCAGAGCAGAAACAACTTTGGGAAGCCTTTTTACCCACTCAGTAGACCGCAAACCCTCAGGTGAATGCATTTCAACCGCATACTGGTGGCCAAACAAACGCTCAGCCAAGGTACGATTGAAACGTTCAACGATAGCTTGGTCTCTATGTATTTCAGGGTGACCACGTCTGATAGAAGTTTTGTGATTTTCCATTTCTTTTGTAACAGCGCCCATAAATTCACGCCCAGGATCAACTTGCAACATCTGCGGCCATTTCAGAGGTCCACGTGTATAAATTGTGTTAAAAGCTTTGGCAACCTCATCAGAGTTTTTAGAAGTTAAAGGTTGAGCTTCTTTGAATCTGCTGGCAACATCAACAACAGTAAGCGCGTATTTGTAAGTGCTACGGCCCACTTTGTCATGTGACAGAAAAAGAAGGTCTGCCTGATGCACTTTGTTGGGTGTAGGCACGTCGAATTTTAGACGAGGAATGTAGCGCGGTGCGGGGAGGTAAATCTGCCAGAGCGCTTGTTTGAACAACCATTCTTTGGCAACAACTTCAGGAACCTTTGCAGCGACCGCTAATTTTTTAATGGCAGAGATACCTTTCCAGTAACCCTGCGGACTGTAGTAACGCCGCTCTAATTTTCTATCCATTTAAATAATTATGCGCGGCCATATATACATGGATACAAAACCTTACCTAAGGGGCGTGGCTATAAAACTTCGCGGACCTAACCCCCACAGGGAACAACTGAAAAAAATGTTGTTGGAAGACCAGGAAGCGAAAATAAAAGAAATCAAACCCGAAAAAGATCTTGACTTTTACTCATGGGAACCCCCACTGCCGGATGAGCCCCATGAAGAGATGAGACACCACCTCAAATTATGGTATTTACTTGCGGTACTAAAAAAAGTCGGCATTTCTGTAGATCAGGTTGGTGACAATATGGGGTTGACTTTTTTGGGCAATGTCATTCACCAGTTCAAGCGGAATCAGCAACTGAGTTGCAACCCCGGGTCGTGTAACTACGTTTGTTTCTTATACAACTATTTTCAAAAGGTCTCATCAATCGATTGGCCGGAGAAAAATGCAATACTGGGAAAGCTCACGAAAAGATTGCCGAAGATGGTACAAACCAGAAATAAAGCCGAAAAAAGTTTCAACGAATGGTGGTTGGAGGCAAACACCCCACCATTAAACAGAAGTTGTCTTTGATGTTCTGTTAACCTTTACCCCGCCGTCAGTGTGGTTTGAAAAACGCAGTTTTGTCTTTGCAGTAGTAAAGCTGTTGTACTTTTTGATAATATCTTGGTACTCACTGTCTGAGATTTGACCATCTTCAAGAGCGGTCGATATGAGAGAGTTGATCGTGCTCAGCGTAGCTTCAGCCAAAGTTTGTATTTTTTCGTGTTTTTTCGCTTTACGCAGGAAAAATTTGACGGTGACGATGGAGGAGGTTGACACCAATGAAAACAAGGTGGCAGTTGCGATTAAAGGGGCGCCAACAACAACGCCAACCGCAGAAAGCGAAGCGGCCAGCCCAGAGCCTGTAAGAATGGTAGGAACTCCACCTGTTAACGCACATACCGTTTGGCAACGCGTGTGCCACCGTTTAAACTTGGCTGAGGTTTGGTAGTAATGCACCAACTGGTTTTCAAGATTTTTCTTTATCAATTCTATTTCATCCCGCCGGAATTTTGTTGCAGAATCCATTTCTATATATATGTGTTTAAAAATAGGTTATCAACAATCATATGTGTTATGCCATTTGCCGTTAATTTTCTTTATCTCCCCCCTGCAACCCTTTTTAGGGTGTGTCCAGAACTTTTTGCTGAACAGACCGGTTTTCGTGTTAAAGGCACCTTTTGCGATGTCACCACTCCAATACTTTTTAAACAAATCCTTATCACCACCTGTGACAGCCATGATTGCAGCAGCCACATCTTGAGCCGGTTGAAAGCCTGGAATTTTTTCGCCGATCTTTTTATTGATCGTTTCACCGACACCCAAACCCACTTTTTGCTTCGAGCTGATTGCGTTGCGCGCCGCGGCGTGACCCCACTGCCGTTTGTTTTTGGGAATAGCGTCAAGCGCCTTTACCATTTTTTTGTCTGCATCATGTTTGCAACTTTTTTCATTTTTCTTGCCTGCACAGACGGCATAATCAACATCATGCTGCATTGCAACTGCGTCCGTGGCGCCTGTGGGTTGCTGATAAATCTTCAAGATCTTTCCCGTCTTGGGGTCGTAAGAAAGCTGTTTTTCAAGGGGATTGTACGGCCCTGTATAGTTATGACCAGGAAGCGTCCACCCCTTTTTTGGCTTAGGCAGCTTGCCGATGGCTTTATGCAAATCAAAACCCCGCCCACCACGTTGGTAAAGAGGGTTTGTTGGGTCATCTACTCGATTACCTGCATAAATTCTCATATCATAATTACCACCACTTTGTGTTTTATTAGAAACGAATCGTGTCTTGGTAATGCCACAACTTGCACATTTTACTTTAAGCAGCCTTCTACCATTTTTTGTGGTAGTGTTTTTTTCGCTTCCCGGTACGTTGGGTGTGAAACGCTTTTCCTTCACGCAGTATACCTCCATCTTATATAATAATTATAAATTATGACACCCACCTTTTACCTTATTTCCAGGTATCATATCTTTTGGTCTTAATCTGTTTGAGGCTTTAGTCAACAAATCCCCAGACAAAGCATCAATTGTGTAATTAACAGCTTTTCTCGCGATTGGTTTGGCTTTATTGGCTAACTTCTTCTGATACTCTGGTTGTCTCAGAAACTCGCTTGCAAAGTATCTTCCTTGTTTTACACCTTGCTTTGCTAAATAAGGAACTCCGTACTCAAAGAAAGCTTCAGCTGCTGTATTTCCAACTGTATCAAGAACTCCACCTCCAAACATTCTTTTTTCAGCGCGTGCAAGTTCTTCTCTCTTCTTTTTGGGTAAACCTCTTCTGGTCCACTTAAATAATGGATCCAAAATATTACCTCCTTCAACTCCACTAACGAATCTTGTCTTTGTAATGCCGCAGCTGGCGCATTTTACTTTAAGCAGTCTTCTGCCATTTTTTGTGGTTGTAATTTTTTCACTTCCCACCACATTGGGTGTGAAGCGCTTTTCTTTCACACAGTAAACATCCATCCTATACATTATGTGTAAAATAATCCTTCACCACAGCCTCGTTGGCGTGTGTATTTTCCGAAAACATGCTCAAAATATCTCGAAACGACCGTCCTTTATTTCTTTCATTCAGGAAAAGCAAACAGTAGTAGCCGCAGCGTACACTGAATTCCTCTTGAAGCTGGTTGTCATTTCGAAGAAAGGTTTTTTTACCTTCAAGAATCAACTCAATTTCCCATTCCGCGGGTGGAGGTAAACCGAAAGAGTCAAAGTATTCAGTTCCATCCCAGCAGCATACCCAATGGGTGCCTGGCCCTCCAAGATCATCCATGTTGATTATACAAGGGGAGTGGTTTTTCACGTGTATCTCATCTCTCGCAAATATACCTTTAATGGGGATTTTCAAGTATTGGCACCATCGCTGCAAGTCATAATCAGTTAAGGGGACATCAACGAAGGCGGGCTTTTTTTTGGTCACCCCAAGAACCTATAAATGGTGGTGGGCGCATATATGGTGGAGGGTTGATGCGCATACCCTTTCCACCTGTTGGAGGTTTTACCCGCATACCTGATCCTGTTTTCTTTTTGATAGCGTTATCCACGCCTGTTGTTTTTTTGATAGCGTTGCGCACACGTCTGATTTGTGTCTTGCTCATGTCTATGTCCACGCCCGTTTTGTTTTTGATAGCGCGCTCTATTTTTTTGATCTGCCGGGTGGTCAAGTGCAAAGTGTCGCTACCACCGGTTATAGCTTCGTTTTTAAATCTGAGTGTAACTGCTTCTCCTCGCCCAAAAGCTCGCGCGAGGTTTACCTTCTGCCCGTCTGAAAGTGAAATCTTGTGCGGATAGTAAGTCGTCATCTCTTATATTTCATATAAAATTATTTCACTTTTAACCCATAACCAACTTAGTCACTCGGCATCTCTTATATTTCATACAAAATTATTTCACTTTTAAACCATAACCAGCTCATTACCCACCTGCTTGAGAACAAATTCGGACTCGTACAAAATTCCTGCATAAATGGTGTAGTCTTGCGCGTTGGCCGCCTCGTTGAGCCTGTAGTGGAAAATCATCTGCTTCGGGTCGTTGGTCATGTTATCTTTGTTTTCACGTAAGTCGAAATAGATTATTGGGTACAGCGTCCCGAAGTTGTTGGGCTGAAGCTGCACACCGGTGTTGTAGTCGTTTTTGCGGTACCGGTAGTTCATTAAGTCATTAAGAATGCGCAGTTTGAAGTTTTCGTCATAGTCCAGCTCCGGATAGTACTGTGAAGAGCCGTACTGTAGCCGGCAGGTCGCTAGCTTGGCTGAATTGTCTCCGTCAATGTTAAAGGTGTCAAAGAAGTAGGGGTTTTGAGTCAAGGCGTCCTTCTTCCTTGACTGTTGTATGAAAATAAAAACATGTTTTGCGTCCTTTATACCAGGATTTATCTGCCACTGTCCGAAAGCGTCACGCCGACTGCTGCTGGGCTGGATCATTTCATTCAGGTATGTCCATTTTTGAGGTTTCAAAAAGTTTTCGTTTGCGAGCTTCTGTCCTTCGCTGGTGAAACGCAGCATTGGAACCCACAGCTCGAAGTTTCTCACCACTATCCTGCGATCGGTGCCATCGTTTTGCCAAATCAGCTCTGCATCCGATTGTAGCTCAATTTCGAACTCCACCTGCATGGGAGGAAGAAGCTTGTCACTCAGCTCTTCGAAGAATGAGTACCTGTTAAGCGGTATGAGGGTTTCAACCGTGAGACCGGCGTGGGCAAGCAAGCCCCTTTCTCTGATTCCAAGGTTAGTGGCAGCGACGGCCGTTACATTGCTGTTCGTTGTGTCCAGATACCAAAACTGGTTTTTCGCTGCGCTCCTCGCAAAGTCATCAGAAAAATCCAACAAGTTTTTGATGAATATGAGCTTGTGAATGTTGTTTACGTTGTAAATGTTTTTGCCCGATGATTTTACCGCAAGTTTGTTTATCAGTGAAAATGAGCCGTTAATGGGCGCTGACCTAGCGTCTGCTGCAACTTGTGCGCCATCCGCAGTTGCCTCAAAAGTGAAATCAGCCCGGAAGTAGGCGTTATACCAGTCAAACCAGTTGTCTCGGTCGGTGAGTGTGAATTTATAGTTTGTTTTTACCTGGTGCTGATTGTTACCCGGGATAGTGATCGGTTTGTCTAACCCGATACGAACATACTCTGTTTTTTCCAAATGCGTGTGGCTTCTGAACATCTTGCGTCCTATATATCTTTTTAAAAAATTATTTTAATTTTCTGCTATCAATTGGTTTACTTTCAACCTTGCAGCCCGACCCGCGTTTAAAATCTGTTGCAACTTTTTCCGTGAATCCCCGCTTAGTTTAGTTTTAGGTACCCCAGGGTTTAGCATCTTCTTCAGTTTTTGCCGCGACTCGGTACTAAGTTTCTGTTTTCCCTTAGGTTTTACACTTGGAGTCTTTTTACCCTTTGGTTTTACACTTGGGGTCTTTTTACTCTTGGGGTGTGGGGTATCCCCACTTCGCAAAACGGCTTGTATCTTGTCAGCCGCTTTTTCTTCTGCTTTTTCTGCGGCTTTTTTCAGCATTTGCTTCGAGGCTTCATTTACAGCCTTCTCCAACGTCTGACGGGTGACCTTCTTTTTGAACCGCTTTCCTATATTCATCAGGGTGTCTCTTACAACCCCCGTACCTTTGTGTCTGTATCTATATGTTCCGTTTGGCGCGTCATAATATCTCGCCCACTCACTCGGATGATTCATTATTATACTTATGTGTAAATTATTTTTCTTTTTCTTCTTCAATGATGATGCTTAAAGCCACGTCTTGGTCATTCAGATCTATAATGTTGTTGCGCCCGTCCGTGATTTTGATATTTATGCTATTGATTCTATTTTTGTTCACCGGGTGCCACAGGAGGCGGCGGGGCTCTTTTGAAAAGGGGTAGCTGACTGAGAGTTCAGCAGTTGAAAAAGAAAACATAACGTCGCCCCCGATGTTGTCCACAGCCCTTGTAATGAGGTCACAATGGATGTAGATCCAGTCGACGCCTCTTGTTATATTTGGCACGCGGTCGCTCCTATTGTTCGCTCCATCTATTGTTTTCTTGTCAAAACCCAGCAGCGCGGCGAATTCACCTCCACTTAGATCAAGCTCGTAGCCGTCCTGCAACAAAATGACCGCCCGATACGTTGTGGTGTGAAAATACAGCTGAAAAATAAACTTGGATTTTTCATCCTTGGGATCCACTCTTCCGATTAGTGCCTGAATGGTGGTGTTGAGACCGTTGTAATCATACATTCCATCCGGAATTGTCACGGTTTTCCAGTTCTCTGTTTTTTTCCGCCATTTGAATTCGTTGTTGTTGTACCGTTTCGCGATGTTGTACCACGAATAAGACATAGATACCAGCTCATTTAACGCCGCCTTGTACTTTTTGAAGGGTTCTAAAGCGATTGGCGGGTCAAAGTTAATTGTAAAGTCATGTGACTTGCTGTTGGCGTTGTTTTGTTTAGCCAGCCGCGAGTCGAGCAACAGGTTGAAATGAAAATGGGTTGACATGTTGCTTATATAATATTACCCAAAATTTTGTGGGCTTCTTTTTGTGTTATTTCCTTTAGCTTTACCAGCAACCCCAACATCTGCTTGACCTGTTTTTTCAGCTTCAGTGAAGTGTTGCCCGCCTGTATAGACGCCAGGCTTAAGTGTAGCCTTTCAACCAAAGCGTTTGGATCAACACTTCCGCTTCCTTCCATTTCTTCGTCTGAGGGTTCCATCGATTCGAAATACCTTTGGGGTATTTTAATCCCTTTTTTTCTCCTTTCAAGAATTTCATCTCTTGCCTTTTTTATGTCTGCTAATGTGTAGTTGTAAAATTTTGATGCTTTGCTTTTTACCCTATAGTCAGGATTGTTTTTATTTTTTGTTAACATGCTGTTCAGTGTCTGCAGGTCGGTTGACTCTGATCCCTTGATAACCAGTTCTTGTGGTGGCCCCCATTTACTTGGTTTTTCCCCTGGGCTTGCCCCACTTTCTTCCATTAATTCCGTTTCTTCCTCTTCAGCCAAAGGTGGTAACGGTGTTGATGTAGGTGATGGTGGTGGTGATGTTGTTGGTGATGGTGGTGGTGATGATGTTGGTGTTGGTGATGGTGTTGGTGTTGGTGGTGGAGTTTCCGCATCCGGGTTAAAATCTCCGTCAAAGGGGTTGTTTAAATCAAACTCATCCATACCATAATCCGGGATTTCTTCTTTTGGCTCAGCAACTGAGTTGCTATCCCCTACTTGGAGTTTGTCAAGCCGCGATGTGATAGGTTTGAACAAATCCTCACCTGATAGCTGACCAAACTCTTTATTGATTTTGTTATTTTTTATTGCCGCGAGGATTCTGTCGTTCTGCTGCTCAACTTCAGCCTTTTCGCTGACAAGTTTTCGCCACTTCTTCATGGACATATTTTTGCCGTATATATAACAGAAAAAAAATGAAAATTCCCAATTACGACCCCAGTTTGACTACAAAAAGTAATTACAAACAAGGCCACCCTTGTATGCCAGCAGATACCTTTCGGATGCTTATTTGCGGGCCCAGCGACTCTGGTAAGACAAATCTTCTCATGCATATGCTTTACAGGCTGTTGGTCTACGACAAAATTTACCTTTGCGCTAAGAACCTGCATCAAGACAAGTACCAATATATGATTGATGATTTCGACACAAGAGTCAATCCTGTGGCTGGCTATAATGTTATTGAAGGCGCCAACGATGTTATTCCTTTGGAAACGCTGTCCACTGACAATCAAAAGATTGTAATTTTCGATGACATGGTTTGTGAAAGCAACCAAAACGACATTATCGATTATTTTATCAACGGTCGCCACCGCAATTGCAGCGTCATTTATCTTTCTCAAAGCTATTTTAAGGTCCCCAAAAACATCCGAGATAATTGTAGCCACTTTTGCATTTTCGACTTTCTTCCCAAAGAAAATAACCGTATTGCCGATGAATTGGGAATTGACAGAGCGCTGCTTGAAAGGGCTACCGATGCTAAATATTCTTTTTTATACTACGACAAACCAAAAAAAACCACACTCAAAAATTTTGATGAAAATATATAGAGATGGGGTTTATTAACGGTGCTACGGGTGCAGCTCAAACACATGAAGAGTCTACTTCAATCCGAGGGGAAACCGGCCCTGCCGGCCCTGCTGGTCCAACTGGCGCAACTGGAGCGCGTGGCCCTAAAGGTGAAAAAGGTGATAAGGGCAATACTGGCCCACAAGGTCCTAAAGGAGATAAAGGCAATGTTGGGGAAAAAGGATTAAAAGGTGATACGGGATCACAAGGACCGACCGGACCTGCTGGTCCTGCGGGAGCGACGGGACCTACGGGACCAACCGGAGCTACAGGACCCGCGGGACCCACTGGAGCAACTGGACCTGCGGGTTCGAAAGGAGCTATTGGTCCAAAAGGAGAAAAAGGAGAAAAGGGTGATAGTGGGGATGTATCAACCGTTAATATTACTGGAGATATTCTCATGAAAGACCATGCGATAAAGCAACTTGCGAATCCGACAGGTGATCAGGATGCTGTAAATCTTGGTTCAATGAAAAAATATGTGGGCTCAAATTCAATTACAGCAGGACACTCACATAAAAAGAATGCCTTAGCCTATTTGGAGCGAGGGTCGGGCGTTACAGATGTAAACAATGTTACTTCTGTTACGTTTGAAGACTTTACCTCCAACCTTCACAGTGTGAATAAAAAAGCTTATACTTTCAATCTCGTAAGAACTAGTGTCAATTCTTTCAACTCACGCTTAAAGCTAAATAAAAAACCTCTGCCCGAAGGAGAGTACACTATATGTGTCGAGTTCTTTATCCCGAAAGTTGATACTAATTGGTTTATAAGTGCTTCAACCACTAACCCGGTTGATACTCTTAATTACCATACCAAGCACTTCAACAGTCACAGCCCGAAATATTCACGCACCATTATTCACACGCGTAAATACAAAGACAATGATAACACAATCTATCTTGATATTTCAAATTCGGGTTATGATGGCTCTTCGCCACTTGAAAAGGCTGCTTTGATTATTTATGGGGTAAAGGGTTATCAAACAGATGTAGACGGAACTGTTTACGATCAGGCTTTTGTTATCGATGACGGTGATTTTACTCTACAAACTGATTTAGATATGAACGGCTTTTCGTTGAAAAATTATGATAGAGGGTATACAATAGACAACGATACAATCAGGTTACAAAAAGATTTAGATCTAAGTGGTTATGCGATAAAAAATTTGCAACCTAGAATAGTAATAACTGGAGAATGGATCTACAATGAAAATAAAGGAGGTGATAGAACTTTTGTTAAATTCGGTAATAACATTCGTGTAATGGCGCCATTTCCTTGTTTAATTGAGGGTGTCTCAGCTTTAATTATCGAACTAAAGGGTGCCTCTCGAACTTATGAAAGAATAGGTTTTGGTTTTAGAATACCCGGCGGTTTGTTAACTAACACTCCATTTACAAGCGTACGTAATGCTGATGGTTTAAAATACCAATATGCTGCACCCCAAGGTTCTAACGGTGCAAGAATAAGATTAGATTCGGGACAATATTTTGCACTTAGTTTATCTCAACCTGGTCGCGCAGAATCAGCCCTAGTCAATACAAAACGCGTATTAGTAAGTTTAATTTTAATAGACGATTTTTCTTTTAGGTAGTAAGTTTGCCGACGCGACCATTTATGTCAAATACAGAAGTTGTGGTGGGTTTACTTTTGACGTCTCAATAGCGCTAATGGGTGTAGCTCCACACTCTGCTGTTGATTGTTATCCATTTTTCGAAGCATGGGTCGTACTCTTCTGGATCGAATATGTCCGGTCCTAAATACTCTCTCTGCCTTTTTCTTGTGTAACAGAGGCTGCAGAGGTAGTTCCGCCCGCATTCTAGGTGGCATTTGTAGCAGTGCAGAATCCACGTGATCTGCTCGTTTTTCAAACAGTAGGGGGCCTCCAAAATCGCTTTATTCACTTCATCCCAGCCCTCCATTTTACGTTGCCAGAGTTTTATTTTTACATACTCCTTGCGGATTTGTTCTCGAAGTTCTGCCGGAAGTGCTTGTATCAGTTCTAATGTGTCCATCTCTTGTTAACCTGTTTACCTGTTTACCTGTTTACCTGTTTACCTGTTTTAATTGCGATTAATTGTTATTTACATTTGTTTGTGTTTCTTTAAATTGCAGTGCACCGTCTTCGAAAAAAACTTTATCTATGAAGTTTATCAGCTGTTTATTGTCTCTGGCGGCTTTGTCCCGCTGGTAATTTGCCCATTGTTCCTCCGTGTATGGGATACATTGGTTTAGGCATTTCTTGATTTTCTTTCCATTGAAATGCACATAGGGGTCTTCTTGATATTTTTTTATTTCCACTTCGAACTTTTTCGCTGCTGCCGCCATTACCTCTGCCAGTTTTTTATTGAAAAGCTTTTGCTGCTCGGGTGTGAGTTTTTGCATTGATTCAGCTATGTCCATGTTTGATAACTTGCTGCCACTTTTCTCCAAATGCGCGCGAAAAAATATCAATTTACATATACACGTGACTGAATGATTGTGTTGGTCCACATGCTCGTGTTCGCTTTCAAAGACCTTTCTTCCCCCTCGTGGGTAAATGATGTCAAACTTGTTACCGCTCAAGCTGTGGAAGCTATTCTTGATGCTGCTTCTTAAAAGTGCAAACTTTTCTTTATTATGTACTCTACCTGGTCCTGGCTAAACTCATTTGCCATTATTCTGCGGGTCAGCTGCGGCGTCATGATTGGTGTTTCGTAAACCGGCTCTCCTGTTCCCGTCAAATCGTACTCTTCCATGTCTGTTAAGTCGACTTCTTCTTGTTGTTCTAGTCACGCCGCCGCGCTTGTTTCATTTTGAATTTTGCTGATTTTGCAGACTTTGCAGAGCCTTTTTACAAAATAAACTAATCTCTGGTCGTACTCGTATGCTGCCAATTCCATTTCCAGGTCTTCGCTTGTTGTGCATTTGCTGCAACTGTGGTTGTTGTGCTCAATTTTTTTGCAGGTTGGGCAGCAGCGGCTTATCACTATTTTCCCTTCGTGTCGACATTTTGGCGCTTGTCTGATCTGCAGGTTCACTTCTTTCCACCCTTTTGTTTCCCTCATTTTTATTCGATGTTGGCTAAAGTTTTTAATTTCTGCCATTAATTCATTGTAGAGCACTTCCCGCCCTTTACTTTTAATAATTTCCGGGATTTTGTGATTTTCATACGCGTGTTCAAGAAATTCTTTGGAATATAGTAGAGGTTCTTCCGGAAGGCTATTTATAATTTCAAATGCGTCTTCCCTCTCTAGTGTTACTATTAAATTTGCTGCGGCTTTCCACACGTCGTATTTTTGTTGTTTTAATAGTATTTTTTCTATGACTTCTTTATCCATTGTTGACGGGGTATATTCACTTTGCATATTAACCTCGGGTATATTCAGTTTGCATATTTACCTCTAATTGGGTGTTTTCGCGTGGTGGTGGCTGATATTTGGCGGTTTGCTTTATTCTTCGCTATCTTTTGTCTCGCGGCTCGTTTGTTTATTCGGTTTTGTTCTTTTCTTCCAAGTAGTAATATCGGAGTCTGACTAAAACTACCGAGCAGCTCCCACATAATTTACCTCTTTCCGTGACTAGTGGGTGCGAAGGGGTTTAGCCCCTGAGTACTAGTCACGGAAAGAGGTAAAATTATGTGGGTGCGCCCGAGGTGGTTTTAGTCAGACTCCGATATTACTACTTCGCGGGAAAATGGCGGTGGATATTATTTCAAGATCAAAGTTTCCTTTGCCGACACGAGATAATCTCGGGAGTTTTTGTCCATTGCATACTTTCGACAGGAGCTTTCGAGCTTGTTATTTTTCTGCTTGAGATATTAGCCGAAATAGCGGCGGTATATTTTGTTTCTCGCGATCGTTCGATGGCTGTAAAAATACCACGACCGTCACCTTCTGTCAACGTATCTTTCTTTTTCTCACAAAATATCTTTATTGATTGATTGATTCTATATTGATCAGCCTTTGGAACCCAACGGCTTTTGTTTCCCTTCCTTTTCTATTCTCTCTCGATCCAAAACCAGAATTATGTCAGCCGAGCGAGCGGACAAGCGAGCGACTCAAGCAATGCAATGTTGTGATTACGCGCTGTTTGAAGGCCATCGCCGACACCCTTTGCAACAGCCTTAAGCCCGTTTGAGAGAGAGCTCAGAATGACACCAATAGTCGTGCCAACGGCAAGCAAAACTGCTGTGACAGTGAAGCCATATTTTTTTAAAATCTCTTTAACCTTTTCTCTTAATTTGTCTGTTAAGGACAACCTTTCGATCTCTTCTTCTCTTTCATTCTCTATTTCATTTATTTCTTGATTGAAATCATCAACTCTTTCACGAGCTTGTTGTGTTTCAGCTTGTGGCCTGTTTTCGTCGTTTGCAATATCGTCTTGTTCTTGTCTTTCTTGTCGTATTTCTTCTTCCCTTTTTTGCCTTTCTGCTTCATGTTGTTGGAATTCTTGTAAAGTGGGTGCTTCTGGAATTCTTGTTTCTTGTCCAAGTATCTGATTTTCAACATCATTTATTCGATTATCAATTTTCGCTATTTCTTCTTTTGCCTTTTTTTATGTTTCGCTCTGCCAAAGCTCTTTCTGAACTGTCTTTTGAGGTATCTTTTGAAATTTTTTGTTTATCGGCAATGTATTTTTCCCATTTTCCCTTTTCTTTTTTCTGTTTGTCCAAGAAGTCTTCTCTTTTCAAGCCAAGTTTTGTTTTAAATCTATTTATGAAAGTAGAAAGAAGTGATTTTTTTTCTGCTTTAAAAACTTCAATGTCTCCACCTCGGGCTCCTTTCGCAATGATTTTGCCACGATCGTTTACAGTCAAATCAACGCTTTTATTATAGTCTGGGAAATAGTATTTGATCTTTTTTTGCGCCTCTTGTAACGGAAATTCCCTTGTCAGATTACCACGACCCTCGATAAAAGAGGTTTCTGCAGTATGTGAGCCGTGCTCAGGCGGCCTATTCATCGTGGTAGTTCTCATTGGTATAGAGTGGTAAAGTGCTGACGTCACGGTTCCATGGTAACCAATTTCTTGGTTCTAAACAAACCTTCCTCGGTTCGATTACAGTGTAAGATGGCGTTACTTTCGATAGCTTCCCTTGTTTCTTTTTTCGCTGGAGAGCGGAAATCTATAGATAGAGGAGAAAACCATTTCCGATCCAGTCATGTAGAGAGCTTTGCGTATCTTCCTGGTGTTTTGAAAGGAGAAGTTCATGCCAGCATGAAGAAAACCACCTACAAGGTCACGGTATGTCAAGCGGAACCACGACGCCATATTTTTATAAGTTTGAGTGACCATATTCTTTGCATTTGTTCGTTCAAGTATCTTAATGATGCAGTTTTTGATCATGTTGATACTTAAAGCCCATGTAACACAGTCATTGCAATGCTTCCGTTCTTTTAGGTATTTTTAGACGAAGAATTGAAGATCCGCTCGACCGAGTGCGAATGCCCTCGGGGCGAATACAAGTGCAGTCACGCAGCAGCGTTGTTTATCTACGGAATACACAATCTTAGTCGAACAGACGTCGAGTCTAGCTGGAGGAAAAGAAAAACTGTACAGAGGACAGAGGCTGTAAACGAAATGTTTCCTCCTTCGAAGAAATACGCTGCCTTGTCGCGAAATCCAATTGCGGAAGATCGAGCTTCTTTATACAAAGAGCTTCGCGACTATGGGAAGTTTACCGGATTGTGTTGGCTAATGAGTCCGGAGAAACCTCCTGTTACCTTACCAGTTAGAACAGTTTAAGACATCATTTTATCTGAACAATTTCTTTTACAACTTGGAGACGATCAGCTAACTTATTTTGTAAACAATGTCAAACTCTCAAATGAGCAAATTCTTAGCGTGAGCAACATTACGATTGGACAGAGGAGCAACCCAGCGTGGCACCTTGCCCGGAAAGGAAGGCTTACTGCAAGTAATTTTGGGGCTGTTCTTGCTGCAAAAAGAGTAACTCCTTCGTTATTAAAAAAACTGCTTGGGGAGTACGATCTTAGTGGAGTGAAAGCCATACAGTGGGGAGTCAATAACGAAGCAGAAGCTATCAAAGAATTCGAGAAAAAAACAGGACTAAAAGTGAAGGAAACAGGAATCTGGCTGGATGAATCTGGGATTCTTGGAGCTTCACCAGATGGCTTAGTTGAAGCTAATGCAGTGCTTGAATCAAAATGTCCCTACACTCAAAGAAACATGACCATTGAAGAGGCCATTAATTCGCCAAATTTCTACCTGAAGAAAGATGAAGATGGAAATATTGTACTCAAAAAAGACCATGCTTACTGGCATCAAGCGAAGGGGGAAATGTATTTCTCTAAGAGAGATCTGTGTTACTTTGTAGTATGGACCACTAAAGATACTGTAGTAATTAAGATTACTAAAGACAATTCATGGGGAGAGAATCTAAACATTTTAAAACGATTTTACTTTGGTCATATTTTCCCCAAGATAATTGAGGGTGAGCTATAATGATTTTTATTTTTTATGGATAAGATCATGAAAATTATCTGGTGGATCTTAAATAATTAGAACCTGTTCAAGTTTTCTTTATATGTTCCATTTCAATTTGTAAAATAAAAAATGTTTTCTACCATTTTTTTTTTAATTTTAATGTCTTAGTAATATTTAATCCAAAAAAGAAGATGCAGATATTCTCAAGTTGGCATAATCAGTAAATAATCTGTAAGAGTTTAAGATTGAGGGTTTTGCTCTGAGGTTTAAAATGACATTTATTATACTCAATATACAACTTTACATTAAAGGTTTCATACATGTTTAAATAATATCAAAGGCCTTAAGGAAGAGATACTCCCACACTAGAAAAATGAGGTAAGATTCTCTGGAAACCAAAAAAAAAATACAAAACAAATCTTTCCCTACTTGTTAGTAAGCATGCACATATGTGGCAGTTTTATTTGCATCTTCATTTAGATGGCAAAGCTGTATAAATCTTTATGTGACACTAAATTCCCAGATAACTTTTTCCAACAAATAGTAAATGACTCATTTCATTCAACGAAACCATGGAAAAACCCCTGCAACTTAATAACATTTATAACAGTCCCCATACACTTACAGGTAAAAATATCTAATCGAATTCTGTACCCTCACAACCCTCTTTTATCAGTGGAAATTGTAAGTTCACCAATGAAGTAATAACCTGAAACAGTTTGTCTGCATGACCCCTTAGCCAGGATGGAATAAAAGTAAGAATTTTAAAGTCCTTGATCCTGGCATTTGCTCGTTCTACATGGATCCTGCATTTGGCAATAGACTTGGTAGCTTTTACTTCACTTGTGGTAAATTTCTCATTATTCAAGAATGGTGGAATGTTCACTGCTACACCATCTGGTACAATATCTTGAATTAGAAAACCCTTGTCTGCTATAACTAAATCCCCAGTTACAAACTGCTTTAAAATTCCAGAATGTTCTACAATCAGTTTGTCTGACACTGACCCTGGGAACAATTTACTGACATAAGTAATCACTCCATTAGGAGCTACACCCACTATGGCCTTAAAAGAATTCATGCCCCTGTATGAGGAATAGGTTGCATTCTGAAGGCTGCAATTTCAACATCCGTGCAATCAATGATAACCCTACAGTTACCAAATAAAGAAAATGAAGACGGAGCACAAGACTTATTCTTGTCCCTGGAAGGTATACTACTCATTAAATCCTCAAAAAACAAACTGTGCAAAACATGAACAAAAGTCAAAACAATGTTTGTTACAGTTGTAACAGAACAACCAAATAATTGTGCCAAGTGAAGGTTGGTATAGTTCTGTCTTAATTTTATAAGTGTGATAAATATCTGATCTTCCAACTTTATAGAATCGACCCTCCACCCATAATAATAGTTAATATTGTCTCTAAATCTAGAAATGTAATTGACAACAATTTGGAAGACGTCTTTAGTTGGGAGTCCAGTTTCCATTCTTAAGACTTCACTATCCATGGCGGCAACAGAATATCTTGTTCTTTGGTAGACTTGTTGTTCCTTAAGTTCTCTTAGTTCCTTCTTTAGACAGTCTAATTCGGCTTCTAGAATTGTCTGGCTGACAGAGGCAACTTTTTCTTCGTCAGTTCTCGAGTCCGTTGACTGTTCAAGTTGGAGTTCTGATTCTGTGTTACTCGTCACCGTGCGCTTTCTTTTCTTTCTTGGAGAAGTCGGTGCAAATATTTTGTTTACGTTCCAGGCAAACAATTCTGGTCCACGATTCTTGTCTCCATCGCGGAAATGACAACTACATACTCTTGAGTTTGAATTAGGATCGCGATCACCTCTCCTGAAAGGCAAGTTCGGTGATTAATAGAGTGCTACGGATACAATCAAACGCGTAATTCCTGTTGATACATCTAATTTAAACAAGATGGCCTACAAGATGCGGTATTAAACGTACCTGATGCGGTCCTTCCAGCGTTTATATTGTTTCTCATCCTTAGGAAAACGAAAAAACTGACAGGTATGGCTTTCCGACTGATGACTGCAGTCGGGGACAAAACACTGCACCATAGTCGATAATGTCGGGCGACGAACGTCGCCGAAAAACAACGTTTAAAAACAATTCAGCTCTTCGTCAAGTTGCCAAGTAAAAGAAGGTAACGTTTACAAATTATAGACGAATTTTTTTAGGCAAATAATAGCACTGAGCGCGACCAAGACCACACCAAATGTGCATCGCTGCGGTTCGAGCTCTCTTTGTTATGGTTCGTTCTTACATTGTTTAGAACCACAAAATTGGTTACCATGGAACCGTGACGTCACACTTTACCACTCTATTTGTTCGCCTGGTCCGGGCGTTGACGAGGAGCCTGGCTGAGACGGCCCTGTTGTGTCGCCGTCATCGTCGTCATTGCGATCATCTGTATGTTCCATGAGAGGATCTGTGTCGCCAAAGCCGCCTTCACGTGCTGCCATCATATTATTCTATATATTAAACATTTTTTATTTTCTTTTTAATACGATGTCGTCCGTAAGCGAAATACTCAGACCGTCATTCGAAAAGAAAATACCGAACTCTCTTTAAGGCAGACAGGGTCCAGCACCGGATCACTTTCAACCCCAGCAAAGCGTCGCCGGGGGAGACCCTTTACATTGCGGTGCCCAAGCTAGAAGATGAGGTGGTTGCTCGCTTGCTCTTGTGTTTAATCTGGTCGTGAGCGGCCACGTCAACAACTTCCTGGTGAACAACTTTTCCAGGGCGCTTGTCTCAAGGCTGGTGGTCAAGTTCGCTGGCGAGATACTGCAGGACACAAACGCGTTTGACATCTACAAGCTTTTCGAGGACCTTTTCTTGCCAAAAGCTCACCGCGAGAACATGTACCTCGAAGGGATCCAGACAGAGGACTTGTGCAAAATTCGGTCGAACTCTGGAGACAAGAAAACCTCTGGCGTTGATGCGGAAAAGAAACTGAACACCGTTTATGGCAACAAATACCGCATTCCCCTGGACCACGAAATCTTGAAGGACCACGGGGTTTTCTATCCTCGCGCCCTGCACGACGCCCTCATTTTCGAGATCACGCTGGCCCCCGCAAATATGGTTGTTAAAGGTTCAGACTCTTCGAAGCTGGACTACGAGCTGAAAAACATTGAGCTCGAATACGAAGTGATCCACAATGTTGACCTTGCCAGAGAAACGTCAAGCAGTTACCTGAACGGCAAGGATTTCATGTACGAACATGTCACCCATCACAAGACGCTCACAGTTAATAAGGAGGATGACACGATCATAAACGAGAGCATCAATGTCCCCCGCCGCTCCATGAAGGGAATTCTCCTCCTCTTCTGCGAACCTCACGCTGGAGGCGCAAGAGACTCGGAAAAGTTTTTCAACCCTGACATAACTAACGTAAAGGTCAGCATAAACGGCGTGCCTAACAAAGTGAACAGCCAGGGACTAGAGCCTCGGGACCAATGGGAGGAGGTTCTCCGACACTTTGGTGCCATAAATGGTGGCATCACCGACAACATGGACGCAACGAAGTTTTACACTGGGGACAAGTTTGGGTTGTTCATTGATCTACGGTCCATGAAGGACGGGAAAATACACGGCAGCGGCCTCCGACTGGTCAACACAAAAGATGGAGTGCAGCTTGAGATCCAGAGAAAAGGGTCAGGATCTGGTACCGTAAAATGCCACATTTTTATTCTTGCGGACGCGCATTTAATATTCTAAATAATGAACTAGAGTCTGCTACGTATTAATACCGAGACGCATGGATCCGAACAACATCCCGTTCAACGCTCTCATTGTGGGCCCGACGAATTCAGGCAAATCGAGGTTTGTGGTGGACCAGATCTACGGCCCTTTCCGCGGCAAGTTCGAATACATCGTGCTCATCTGCCCGACATTCGCGTACAACAAGACCTACCACCGAATTGGTGAAAATGATCCAAGAATGTTTGTGATAATATGCATGCAGCACAAGGTGGAAAATTGGTTGAAGGTCGTGAGCTGGCTGTTTGAGGGCACCAACACGCTCATAATCCTTGATGACTGCGCAGCCTCCAAAGATGTGAAAGGGCGCGCAGGCCAGCTGGTGAATCTTGGCTTTTCCGCTCGACATATCGGCATCAGCGTTTGGGTGCTGACCCAGAAGATAACCAGCATCACACCTTCCTTCCGGGAGAACGTGGCGGCTATCGTTCTATTTTACACTCCCTCGGCCAAAACCACGAAGGCGATCTTTGATGATTATGCCGGCGAACTCTCCAACGATGAGTACAAATCTCTGATTTCAAAGCTGAAAGTGCGAAAGTTCTCTTATCTTGTGTTATTGCTTCGCCACCCCTACGGGGCTAAGTTATTTTTGAATTGAAAAAATGAAAGTTGTATATAGTTACAATGGCTGAACAAGAGTTCGCAGAAGTTATAAACCTACTGGAAGCCGAGCCGTCAAGCGGGCCAGCTGGTAGTAGTATTGTACCAGACTTTACCAGCTTAACCGCCCCCGGACCTGACATTCCTGCTCTTCGTGAGCAGCTGGCCGTGCTTGTATCAACAGGCAAAGCCAAAGAGGCCATCGGAGTGCAGTTAACACATGAGCAGTTGAAACGTTTGACTGATAAAGAAGTTGAAAAGTACTACAAGAGATATGAAACCTTCGTTGGCAGCAAGACAACCGAAAGCATGGTTGACAGCCTGCTTACGCTTCTGACAAGAGGCCTGGAAATGGTTGTTGAAATAGATGACATTGATGCAATGAAAAAAGAATTAAAAGAAGACTACATTATTAACAAAGAAATGACAGATTTTGTCGGCAGTCTCGCTTTAAAATATGGAAAATTTCTTGCTCCTATTTCTGCTGCTTTGATAACGGCGAAGCACATTGATTTTAACTCACATTTGCAGAGAAAGGACAAAGCAAAATGAGAAGAAATTCCTGAGCAATACTCACAACCTGCTGAACAATTCCAGACAAATTCTGAGTAATTGCATAATAATTTTATTTGCTTAACATATACGCTTCGTTTCAAAATGTCAACCGAACAATCCGAGAGCACACATTCGCAGGGCGAGACCCAGACGGCACATTCGCAGGTCGATATCACACAGCAAGCAACAACTACAACTCTAACTCCAACTACAGCCGCGCGCATGAAAAATCCCAAGCGTGTGGCTGCTGGCAAATTGGTTGCTGAAAGAACGCGGCTGGCCCGCGAACAACAGAAAAAAGCCGCAGCTGAGGCTGCTGTCAATAATCGCAAACAGCAAGACAAAAGCCACCCCCGCACCCCCTGAGCCAGCCCCGACTACAGAAGACGAAAGCCCAAAGAGTACCGGAGAAAAAAATAGCAGTCTCAGCACTACCCAATGGCTTGCTGTTGCCAGCTTAGTCGTTTCACAGGTCGGGATTTATTACAAACGTGAAGAGCTCAAGGCCGTATTCAGTAAAAAGACACCTGAGCCCGCACGTGTTGAGCCACAACCTGCTCGCGCGACACAGCCCAGAGCTTTAAGACATATGGATTGAATATTATACCTGTCATCATATTAATATGAAGAAAGTTGACTTTCCGAAACCGAGGAAAGGCATTCGTATGATGTATTAAAACATTGAACATGATCGTAAACTCGTTCCCAGTCTCCAGACCCACTGTTTTGTCATACCAAGGTCACTTCAGGCGGCAAAAAGTCAGATTTCTCTCTCTCTGACATTATTCGTTTTTTAGCTTTTCGAAAAGTAGACATAATAAGCCACAAAAAAACACAAAAATATTTTTTACTTCATAGGCACTTTAAACGTGGAGATCAATGAATCGAGGAAATATGTCGTGGGCGAGTGTAGCCTGCGAATACAGCCGCCTCTCATTCGCTCCCGCTACTACGTGCGAAACGCGAAGAGAGACGTCTGCGATTCACGGCCAAAAATTCCATACTGATGACGTAAATCTGTCCGGAATCCGGACAGGAGCGCTGATTGGTCAACTAGGTAATTTGCATAATGTATGTGAAATATAACGCCGGGTCAACGCCGGGTGTTATTGTGGACCAAAAGTACACCGGGTGCGGCAGGATTATGAAGATACACCGGAGCAATAACTTAACACTTACATTTCTCTGATTTCTCACTTCATACCTTATTGGAAGACTAAGGCAAGAGTGCTTCATGAACGATCTCAAAGACGTTCAGGAAGGATGCGCCACTGCAGCCAGTTTCAAAACATTTAGATAAATTTTGACACCCGTGGGTTTTATTGGTGACACATTTAGTGATTTCACAGCTTCGTTTTTCAAATCTTATAGGGATTTTCGTGACCAAGTCAGAAGTACCCAACGGATCCGCTCCACAAAATATCCGCTCTTCAGGCTGACCTTGAGCTGGCTGGCAACTTTGGGAACGAGATCGAGTGTTTGCTGGGACTGTTTTTCTCAGAGAAAAATTTGCTGGGAATTTGTAGAATATCGACTGTGGCTGGGAAATAACAACCAAAATCTTTCTGCTGGCAAAACACTGAAAACAGAACACACGCAACGACGCGCAGTGACAAATAATATTCAGTTTAACTTTTAAAATGTAAACGACAAAAAAGTTATTTATTACTTTATTTCTATTGTTTTGTTATTCTGCCGTCACTGAAGAGTTAAACCAGATCTGTTCCCTTTTTCTGTGTAATACGAGCATGTGTATGATTTAGTGGCAGTTGATCGAGCGGCTAAAACGAATGCGTCGAGGTTTTTGCGACCCGGCTATCCACAGTTGTATCAGTTGTATCCATCGTTTTATGGAATAACTTCGCACAGGATAATCAGCTCCACCAATACAATTCTTGGTGAGTACTTAGTAGTCTACTCCCTTTGCAGATTAAGTAGCTTTGAGCAGTTTGAGCGGCTTTTGATGTTAATATCATGTTCAACTTTTCAGCCTGCCGGCACGATGGGATGATTCAAGTCATTCAAGGAAAGTATTACGGTATATTTTATGGGGTCTTTTATGGATCTGCTTCAAATTGTAAGTACAGTGTAACATGCTATTTGGGTAGTTATCACCTGCGTGAAACAAATGTTCGTTTGCTGGATGAGTCATGAACACACCTTCATTGTGTTCGAGCGGAACAAAATCGGAAATTGAAAGAGTCAATTTATTTGACCCGGAATAGCTATTAGCAGACAGTTTTCTTATTTTAATTCTTTAGCCGTCGACCTTACAACAGTGGATAGACGACGAGATGATGAACATAAAACTTTAAGTTAAATAAAAACTGACAATAGCCCCCGTTTTCATAATTTTAGCAAGTTACACAACGTACGTTTCAGTTTGAATTTAGGCGCGCGCGTGATAGAGAAACTCCGGCTGCTGTTTATCAGGTTTCTTGGCCTTTTATGTCACTTACGTTCTAGCAAAGTACCTATTTTATGTTCTTAAATCAAAAGGGCTTGAAGGACTTTCAAACTAAGTACTGCAGTCAAAAAAATGGTCTCACGAAAAATTCTTCTGATTTTTCTGAAACAGGATCAAAGATCTGGCTGAATTAACATTATCCTATTATTTCCGGTTAAATAATTTAATATATATATATGTATTTTCATGTCGCTTTCTACAGAAAAAATTATTGAAGGGGTGAAAATATATCGTAAAGTCAACTGAAATGGCGGTATTTTGAAGTAAATGTACATGAAATAATGCTGCAATGCCGGCTAAGGGACTCTGACATGTGACACAATTTCGGATTGCGTGACAAGGCACTGACCAACCAAAACAAGACGGAAGAGACGCCGTAAACAACTACCGGCTATTCATTTGCTTAATTTTACTGAAAGGTAATTACCTAATGTCATTCCTTTCAGTTTAAAGCATAACATGACAAGCATAAGCCTCATCAATTTCTCCGCGAGGTCGTTTAATCTTGTAGAAGATTTTCTACCGTATGCCAGGAAATGTGACATGAAATATCTGTTAATTTTGTCACGCACTCTCTGCAGTTCGCGGTTTTAAAAAAGGTCTCATCTGGTCGTAATTAATTCAATGAATCTTCTCATGAAATTTTCCCTTTAAAATGCCCCTATAGGCGTTGGTGAGACCACAAAACTACGATTACAGTTTCATAAAAGTTTGCTGGCAACACTATCAAGCCTGAGCCACATTCTTGTATCAAAAACACGTGATTATTGATTATCCGCAACAAAGCCGAGCGCAAAATCGACTTGTTAGTTACATCTGTACATGAACATCTGGACCGAGGAAAAAATTGACGTGAGTAGTAGCCAGATAAATAGCGATTTCAACAAGCGGTAACAAGAGGAACACCTGGCGGGAAATATGAGGTTGCGCAAACCGCACGTTTGTGTCATTTATCCAGGATGTCATAAAAGCAAGACAAAAGCACATTGGTAAGTTACACTTTTTTATTTTGCTTTTTCTTGAAAATTTATTTGTAGAATGCATATCAATCTCAACTCGGGTAGTCATTGAATATCAAATCGAATTAGGTCATTTTTTTTCAACTATTTTGTTCTTACTATACTTGTCATTTGTGAGTTACATCTTTGTTTACGATCTTACATCTAGTGAACGACAAAATAATTGAATTTCGATTCTCTTGATGCTAATTAATGCTTTCTTTTTTCAATTACTTTGTCCTTGTTAAACCTTTGCTTTCAGACTAGTTTTTCGTTGTGAGCCTCAACTTACAACCTTGTTTGCGATCTTATATCTAGTAAACGACAAAATAATTGAATTTCTAGTTTCGAAATTTTTCGAAGACTGTCCGATCGAATTAGGCCATGTTTTTCCTGAACGGCAAAATAATTGACTTCCGATTCTTTTCATTCAATTAAGTGACAATCACATCGATATTTCGTTGCGTGTTTGATTTTTTTTCAATTATTTTGTCCTTGCTGTACCTTGCTTGCAGACCTGTTATTTGCGAGCTTTGCTTGTATCTTTGTTTGCGACCATATTCCAGGGAACGGCAAAATAATTGATTTCCGATTCTTTTAATTCAATTAAGTGTCATCGATATTTCGTCGCGCGTCTGATCGAACGAGGCATATTTTTCAATTATTTTGTCCTTGCTGTACCTTGCTTGCAGAGCTGTTATTTGCGAGCTTTGCTTGCATCCTTCTTTGCGACCATATTCCAGGGAACGGCAAAATAATTGACTTCCGATTTTTTTTAATTCAATTAAGTGTCATCGATATTTCGTCGCGTGTCTGATCGAACTAGGCATATTTTTCAATTATTTTGTCCTTGCTGTACCTTGCTTGCAGAGCTGTTATTTGCGAGCTTTGCTTGCATCCTTCTTTGCGACCATATTCCAGGGAACGGCAAAATAATTGACTTCCGATTTTTTTTAATTCAATTAAGTGTCATCGATATTTCGTCGCGTGTCTGATCGAACTAGGCATATTTTTCAATTATTTTGTCCTTGCTGTACCTTGCTTGCAGAGCTGTTATTTGCGAGCTTTGCTTGCATCCTTCTTTGCGACCATATTCCAGTGAACGGCAAAATAATTGACTTCCGATTCTTTTCATTCAATTAAGTGTCATCGATATTTCGTCGCGTGTTTGATCGAACTAGGCATATTTTTCAATTATTTTGTCCTTGCTGTACCTTGCTTGCAGAGCTGTTATTTGCGAGCTTTGCTTGCATCCTTCTTTGCGACCATATTCCAGGGAACGGCAAAATAATTGACTTCCGATTCTTTTCATTCAATTAAGTGTCATCGATATTTCGTCGCGTGTCTGATCGAACTAGGCATATTTTTCAATTATTTTGTCCTTGCTGTACCTTGCTTGCAGAGCTGTTATTTGCGAGCTTTGCTTGCATCCTTCTTTGCGACCATATTCCAGGGAACGGCAAAATAATTGACTTCCGATTCTTTTCATTCAATTAAGTGTCATCGATATTTCGTCGCGTGTTTGATCGAACTAGGCATATTTTTCAATTATTTTGTCCTTGCTGTACCTTGCTTGCAGAGCTGTTATTTGCGAGCTTTGCTTGCATCCTTCTTTGCGACCATATTCCAGGGAACGGCAAAATAATTGACTTCCGATTTTTTTTAATTCAATTAAGTGTCATCGATATTTCGTCACGTGTTTGATCGAACTAGGCATTTTTTTCTATTATTTTGTCCTTGCTGCACCTTGCTTGCAGACCTGTTATTTGTGAGCTTTCTTTGCATCCTTGTTTGTTTGGGAATACCCTTCCAATGAAAAGGATGAATTATATGCTATCTTGCGTGAGTAAGAGCCTGTTTGTTTAGTCAACCATATCACCTTTGTTGGCAATGTTGAAAAGCACTTGCATGAGCTAATACGTGTGACGCTTTTTTTTTGCAGTCGTAAAATGTAGCCTGTGCAGTGGCACAGAAAGCCCTTCAATTTGAGGCTTAGCGCCTTATGGTAAGCAGGTGATCAATTCTTAAATTCCTTTTCTTTATATAGGCTTCTCACCACAGTGAAACACTTCATATAGGGAAACATTGTCTGCTTCTTCTGCTTCAGTTAACTTTTTCTTCTAGACTGCTTATCATAGAAGTTATATTTCATTAAGCATAACAAGACCTCACGCAGTAATAAATTTGAGCCTGTCCAGTGTCAATTGCTATAAAATTAGCCTTGTTTTTATAAGCAGTTGTAAAAAGGGTGTTTTCCTTTTACAGTATAGGAGAGTAAGTTTTCGTACATCCGTTAATTAGACATTTCTATAATAAAGGCATGTGTTGACAATTGGCAATTAAACATCGAGACGAACAAATTAATACACCTATATTTCATAAAGTAGAACTGATTTGGAATTAACACTCCCTAGCGTCGACTTATTTAGTTTGTTTTTGCAATACGTTTTATTTGTGCCTTTTCCTATCGTATTCCTAGATAGGGTTGACGCAAGCATTTGGTGAGGCCTGGGTGACCGAAAATGTCGAGATGACGCCTGAATATGACAAAGTGATTACAACCAATGAGAGTAAATCTTATTATAATTAGCTGGCAGTTTTGGCTTGCTAACGACACCAAATGACAGCTCTGAAGAAAAACAACATTAACATATCAAATGATCGCCATTCTGTGTAAAATATGTTTCAATTTTTTAAACAAATATCTTATTTTATTAAATAAAGTTATTACCAAAAGAGCAGACTGGAAATTTGTAGTTTCATTAAAAGCTGAATGGAACACTGAATTATAGCCACTTATGGTCATGGATTCAACATAATTAATATGCATTCAGCGACATTTTATTTTACCCTCGGCTGTTCATTACTGCCGGTTGTATCTTTGTTTGGATTAAGAGGTGTCCTATCCCGAGTATGCTTCACTGATTCAGATAACTGTAGTGTTTACTTCGTGAGGCGAGTATTGCTTTTTTTGGCTTTTTAGTTTAAAAAAATAACTGCAGCAATTAATTAATTAATTGATTAATTTAAGTTAATTAATCATTTGATTAATTGATTAATAAAACCAATTTTAATTTAATAAATTAATAGATTAAAGTAAAATTGGTTTATAAATGAGTTAACAGCAAATCATTTCTACACTTCCTGGCTGGCAAAATAGTCAGGTAAAAAAATAGCTGGAAAAATCAGCTTTCATAAGTGTTGCTGGCTGGGAAAAAAGCATCCTTTAAACTGACACTGGCTGGCGACTTCCCTTACATATCGAGTGCTAGCTGGCTCTGAAGAGCGGATATTATTTTCCCAGGATAGTTAATTATTAACTGTAATCCTCTTATTACATGTCAATTAAACGATTCGAGCAAAGGCAAGTCAATTTTGAACTTTTTCTCGTTGGGTACTTCTGCCAAGTTGTCCGCTGTTTATGCGTCCTTGACTGCCTTGAAAGTGTTTGTGTTCAATCAAAAATTGTTCAATGAATCTATTCTTCGAGCAGTGAGCTAGCAATGGGCAACTGAAAATGAAGACATTAATTATGCGAGACCAACTGCGTGTGTTGTTGTTATATGCCGGAAATCTAATTAGAGGTCAACGTCATCAGTATGGAATTTTTGGCCGTGAATCGCAGACGTCTCTCTTCGCGTTTCGTACGTAGTAGCGGGAGCGAATGAGCGACGGCTGTATTCGCAGGCTAGGGCGAGTGTGATATTTGTGTTAACTTGGAAAGCGAAAAGGGCGAACAAGAAAGAGAATGTTTATGTTGCCAGTCGATGCCAGGAGATCGAAGAAACCACGAATTAAATTTAAGGTGAATAGAAACTTTGTATTTAGGAGATAATAATTGTATTTGAAAGCTAATAAACAGCCCTAGCTTCGGTGAGACGAAACTTGTTTGAAGTGTTTTGTTAATTGTCACGACTGTTGTCACAAGCATTTGAGAAAGCGTGCGTGGCTCAAATGGCTGCAAAATAACCTGCTTACAGGAATATTAATTTCGCTAAGATGTACTGGGAGCTTGTAGCACTCTAGCAATCAAATGATTAGTTTAGAAAGGTTTATTTCAAGTAGAAGAGATGAGAGCGACATGACGGGAACTATCTTTAATTTGTCGGCTGTCAGACTAAAGACATGTACGTATGTTGATTTCACTTTTAAACTTTTAAACCATTAAACTTATAGATGCAAGATTTAAGTTGCTGGATAATTACTTTACTTTGGAACCCTAAATATGGTGAAACAATGAAGATTTCTCTTTTGGGAATTGTAGTGATAGGGTGTATGCTCTGTTATCAGAACCTTGGATTTTTTCCATGTCTCTCTAATGAAATGCAATTTACGATCCGGAAACTCTACTCTGTGGAGCGTAAGGGCCCTTAACGATCTTTACGGATCGAACGAACTGAATAGGACAATAAAATGACTTTTTGAGGGAATATTGTTTATTTGCGCCCGCGTAGTGTCATTTGCGGCCCGAGCGCGAAGCGCAAGGGCCGCAAATGACACTACAAGGTAGCAAATAAACAGTATTCCCGAAAAAAGTCATTTAATTATCATTATTATCAATATACAAGGCCAAATAACATCCCTAAACATCCAGATATAAAGAAACACATTTAATGAGCTTTACATGTTCAATAATACAAGTACTTCACGTTGAAAATTTTGTGCTATAATAATAATAATAATATAATAATAATAATGGTCTTTATTGAGTCAAAAGATAAAAATACATATCTTATGTTACAGGCAATGAAAAATTAAAAACGATTTGCAATATTAAAAAGTTCTAAAAGCATATAAAATGTACTACTTAATAAGTTAAAAGTCTCTGACCTTGTTATTCTAAAGCTAAGTTATATCTAAAAATTAAACGATTAACAAATGTACTATGCTACACTCAGGCCCATGTATTGTATAGGTGTAGTTAAAAAAAGCTGTTGTGTCCCTGAAAATAAGTGGATAATAATAATTTACGAACTTACATTTTCCAGTTGAGCCTCGGCGTGAAATCCCCGCAATGCTTCAGTTAATTTTGCTCGACCCGAGAAACACAAAATGAAGTGAGCCGTTGTTTTGTTGTGTTTCGTTTCTCGTAAGACAACAAGAAGTTGCTCTCTTTATATCTTCCCCTTGTGCTTTTGCTTCTACATCCGAATTTTTTAGCTGCATTTTGTCCCATTCATAACAAATAGGCTTTGATTTTTCTTTTCGAACACTATTCGCTCAGCGAGAAACTGTTCGAGACTTTTTTTACTTTAAAACTTGCTGTACGCAAGCTGTTCGCACCTAAATGGTTTTCCCGCGTCATTAAAGGAGCTCTGTCACGGGGATTTTGCAGATTTTTGGTCTAAACTGTTCTGAAATAAGTGGTAGGCAACATAACCCATGAAAATCAAATTTCTTTGAACATCTAAAGGAAGATATTACCTTAATATGTGGATAGAAATCTAACTACGGCTATAAATATTGATTTTATTGTAGACGTGCGGAAACAACTTGAAAAGTTTAGCTAAACTTTTCAAGTTGTAATCCATTTCAATCGTAGCCATCTGCAGATAAAGACGCTTTTTAACAGTTTCGGTGCTTAAATATAGCAATTGTTAATAAAAATGAACTATTATTTTTTGGTTTCCTTCGACACAAATATAAATTTTGGCAATTCAAAAATCTGTTAAAATCCGTGACAAAGCCCCTTTAAACGTGACCTGATTGGTTAATATTCATCGGATGATGAACCGAGAACCAATCAGCGGTAGGGCCGTTAATGCATTAACGGCCCGCTAGGAGTCATTTTCGGCCAGCAAAGCGCGTGTTTTCAGGAGGGCGGTTTTCAATTTGGCCGCGTATAATGATAATAATATACCTTTAACGGATCGTTACAATGCGGGTGTATTGGACAACCTCCCGAGGCCTTTCTAACATTATCGCCTTCTCTATGAAACTTTTATTGACCTTTAATGAGTGAAATCAAACAGTTAACTTTTGATGAACGCCAAACATTAAAATTATACAAGTCAGTTTAGCACTAAACATTTAAAAGAAAACGGGCAAATTACGGGTTAAACACTATCACCACCACCAGGGCCTCCGACGCCACCAGCGATACCACCGCTCAAACGGCCAAACCGGCCACCACAGCCACCACCATGCGTCAACGTCCTCGCCTCCCTCTTCCTCCATTTCTTGTCTGAAAAAAGTCGGATATTTAACTCTTTTAGTACACACAGAAGTTAATAAGCTAAAAGCCTACATCTAGTTTTGGTAGACGATTTTCTCTTAGGGTCGGAGGAGCGGTTTTATATCGGGTATGGGCGGGAAGGGCTTGGGGCGAGACGAGAAAAACCGACTACAGACTCTTTTGAAGTTTTTGAGGATATGCCCGTCAGCCCGGCAAACGGATAAGTTGATTGGCCAACTTAAATTGTGCGCGCGGAATGGCGTCAAGGATCTTGCGATCAACTTGCTGTTTTAATTGCACGCGCGCTGCTTTAGCCCGTTATAAACTTTGCTTCAATACATTAAAACAGTACTGCTCGATGACAAGATTAATAACAAGACGTCAAGAGGCCCTTGGTTGTATTAGGTGAATTTTCAAGCTCATTTGAAGGAACGTAAAACAAAAAACACTGCGGGTTGACGTGTTGACGCAAACACATAAGATCCATGACGCCATTGCGCGCGCGCAACTTAAGATTGCGTTCATTGGCCAATCAGCTTCTCCGTTGCAGGGCTGACGGATATCCTCAAAAAATGCATAAGAGTCCGCGGTCTATTTTCCCTTGCATCTTGCCTCAATCCCCCCTCACGCGTCTTAAACCCTTGTTTACAGCATTACCTTTTTTGAATTTCGAGAGAAAAACAGATTGCAAGCAGTCTAAGGGCCTCGACAGACTAGACATTTAGTTGTCGGCAACTACTTGTTATCGACAACTAATCCTGTCCGATGCAAGGATTCCACACATTAGAGTGTTCGTTGTCGATAACTTAGTCAGGCCAGCGAGAGCTTGGGAACTAACGTTTACTACGCTCGATGACTTTGCAGCTACGATAGTTGTCGAAAACTAAACCAATCACCCCCACACACTGGAAAAACGGTCCAAATGTAGTTATCGACAGCGCTTAGTTGTCGACAACTAAAGCAGTTTCCCTTTTTCGAAAAGGGAAACAGCCTAGTTGTTGACGACCAAACATTTAGCGTTTTGTTGTCGGCAACTCGTCTAACACACTACGTTTTTAATTGTCGATAACATTTAGTTATCGATAACAAATAGTTGTCGACAACTAAATGTCCAGTCTGTGGAGGCCCTGAGTATTTGGGTGCATGCTAAGTCTTTCGCGAGTAGGCTATTTTTAGAACAAACCTTGCGCGCGAGAAAATGACGTAGTTTATCGCGAACAAATGGTGGTCTGCCCGTGTAATGAGATTGTCGATTAATGTATTCAGCACTGCGGTGCTGAAACTTGTCAAAAATTCCAAATGGCAGGAGGCTGACTAGTTGGCTATTTACAAAGTGTGGAGGAGTTGAATTCGGGACCACCGAACACAAATCCATCCAGTGACAGCACCCTAACCACCAGGCAACGCTGTTCACTTTCCTCTCTCACAAACTTCATAGCATATGTGTAACTGAATGGTAAAATACACTTGGTAACAAAGCTTTTTCTGCTGTTTAATCACTTTGGAATAAACTGCCTAGTGAAATAAAACATGAGGACAATTTTGGCCGTTTTAGGGACCGGTCATTATTTATCGCCTGGTGGGTACGGAGGATTTTTGTTGCTACACCGTAGCATTCACCTGATCTCCCCATAAAGTATATAACATTCTAATGATCCCCCTCGTTGATGGTGGGAATTTTCATGATCCCCCCCCCCCCCCCCCCCTCCGCCGCCCCCTTCCTTTCCAAGCCACCTTAAAACATAAAGTTCATTGCAGGCGCGGATGGCTGTAAGAACAACGTGTAAGTACTGCTTGGCCACTATAAATGACTGTAAACTATTTACGAAGCCTTGAATTCATCAGCCGACTTTTTCATCCTTAGCAAGCGAAAGGTTCTGCATATATGCAAAAAACCACACCCTGAAACTGCTCGCAAGTGATGATCTGTTTTAAGAAATATTTTTAGGAAGCTCAAGAACGAGTAAAGGCGCTCTATGAAAAACTTCAGAAAGCTCAAATAAGCTGACAAAAACTCTAATGAACCTGACGAGGACGTTTCCATCTCGCACAGGAAAAGATCAACAATCGTGAAGAGAAAGGAAGGTGAAAAAAAAAACAGTGAGAAAAGGGAGAGCATATATGCTTCTAGAAAGACTTAACCCAGAGAGGTAACTGAAGAGGTTTTTGTTTCAATCAAAACGAAGAATAGTTTAACAAGCGTCGCAACCATCAATGCTGACTTCACCGTGAAATTAGTCAGGCGTCTTTATCTGGACCATTTGTTATAGCAAATGGAAAACAGCGTTTTCAGAAACACAAAGTTAGCCCGTAATATGGAGGTGGTAGTTGCCAGTCTAAACGAAAAAAAAATGGTAAAGGGTTAAGCTCGGGCTAGGATTCTGTCGATGGATCTGACGAGAAGGCCGCCCAAGAGTCAGTGGAGGGGGCTGCACGACACGTTTTTGGATATACGTATATTTTTCTATGTTGCTGTTGTTGTTGTTGTTGTTGTTGTTTTTAATAATACCACACCGTTCGGCCGCGTTGAACGAACGCTTTTATAGACTCGTATTAAAATGACTCTTAAAAGAATTTGAAACATGGACATTTAACATTTGAAATATAGAACTTAAACAATTTCAAGTTATTGCACAACCAATGATTAGTTTTGGATAAGATCGTGCCTGAATAGGAGAGGAAGCCAAAACATAAAAAATAGCATAGTTTTGTCAAAAGGAGGCGATCAATAGGCCATTTCCGAGTTACCTTTTGCCTCAGTTTCAAAACGAGTCTACGTGCAAAACCATTCAAATGAAAATGACTTTGATTTGCATCAAAATTGACGTGAAGGTGAAACTCATTTTCATATGAATGGTTTCGCACGTAGACTCGTTTTGACACAGAGGCAAAAAATAACTCGGAAATGGCCTATTGACACGGTTGATGTTATTTAAAGCGACCCGCCGCTTTTAGGCGGGATCATTTTTTTTTCTGGTCCCCCTTAATGCCTGTCAATTACGGCTGATCCCCCCTCTTCGTCCTTCAAAAAAAAATATGATCCCCCCCCCCCCCCCCCCGCTCCCCCCAGGCGATAAATAATGACCGGTCCCTTAAATTGAAATTAATTAAAGGAATTTTTATATATTTAGAAACGCGTTCGGATAGGACCACCTTTATTATCCATTAATTTAATTTAGCCTCTTATTTTAGCCATATGTACATTATTGTAAATAGCAAGTTTTTAAATCACTCATAATTTTAGTATTAATACAATTTTAATTGTAAGGCGCATTTGATCATATTCGTATGCTAATTTGCGCCATATAAATATTAAATATTAAATTAAATTAACTAATTTACGTTTAACCAAATTTCAATCAGTGTTATAAATCTTGGTTGCTTTACCTTACCTTATTTGGCTTACTTTCTCGTACACTTCTTCTTCATTTGGGATAGTCACTACTGGTTTCTCTTTAAATCCAATTTTTCTAAACTCTCCTTCCAATTTTTGCATTACTTTGTTTGTTTCAAAGGCCTCCACAAATGACAGTAAACCCTCTTTTGTATCAAACTGCAATTCGACAAGAATTGAACCGCGAATAATATTCTGGACATGAGCGCCTAGTGCTTCCAATGCCCTTTGTACTGCACCATAAACTAACTCCGGCTCCCTGGACCATAACGCCGTCAAAGCGCATCCAACTAATGCACCCGCAGCCAATCGCTCACTGGAAATTTTGAGACTGAACGAGAATTTAATCTCTGAAGGACCAACTGAAGCTGAAGCTGACACGTCCAAGGCAGGGTCTTGTCCTTGAGGCCTGGCTACTGCCATCGGATTTTAAAGAACTTTTGACTGTAACCTCACCTGTTATTGGTAATATACAGATTTAAAAAAGACTTAAAGCTAAGCTGCACTATTACATTTTTTGCTGGTTCTTAACAATTTGTGAAATACTGTTTGTAGTTATAAAATACACCTGGCGTACGCAACTACTCAAGAAAGATTTCATGTCCGAAATATATTTTTAATTCCAATCGCAGAAATTCCGCTGACAAAATCCTGTCATTTCCCTAGACAGAAAAAATAGGACTTCTGCCCGCGATCCAATGAAAAAAAAACATTACCTGGTCAGCGGTCAAGATAAAAAAACAAGTGACCTCGATAAGCTCTGCGCTTAAGCGCACGATGCGCTCAAGTGATACCGGTCAGCGGATACCTTGTTACGACAGCTGCTAATTGACCACAATATGGATGTCCAATATGAAAGATGTAAGTTGACGTTAACCAAGGTCAACTTATTTCTGGAGTATGGCCGCTCTATTGCGGGACTTCAACGTACCGCGCACGTGCCCGCGAACCATGCTGCTAGTCTTGATGACCATAAAAAATGAAATGAATGATTCTCCATCGCGTGACCAGGCTCACGTTATGACCCGTTGGTCAAAATGGCGAAGACAAAATTATATAGATTTGTATGTAACTTCATGGGTACAGCCAGTAACGTTAGCATTTCACATCATGTGTTGTCTACGTAGTGTTTCTTAAGGTTAATTTACTGAATTGCATTGCACATCCTTGCTGCGCATAATTTTCCGCGTCATTTAGCGCGCACGAGCGCGAGAACACACAGAATATCAGGGATTTGCTTCATGTTAAACTCGGCAGGGAAATAAATCTTTAATTTTTTTTATAATCCTAATTCCATTTCAATTAAAATAGTTTGTTATGTATGACTAAAGTCTATTTTGTTGAACTGCTTCAATATTTTAATGCAAGAAAAGATTTTTTCTAGAAATGATAGCTCCCTATTCGGATTACTAGGGTTCCTAATATAAATCTCGTGAGTCATATATTTACTATATTAGCCATCCAGGTTGAACAAAAACGAGCAGGGTGACCCCCATTATTTATTGCATTTTTGTAATGCTCATAACATAGTCATGAACTGGACCAAGTCTTAGAAAATTTTAATTACTCCTTCTTTTTCAGTGGAATCACCTTAATTGTTCCAAAGCACTTAAACCGCATTTTAAACGATTTTTAACTTTTGTTTACTCTTACCTAAAATATTGCAAGGAAGAACACTCGTCGCATACGACGAAAAGGAAGCTAAAAATTGCCTTTAATTGGTTCCATTCACTTTAAAGCTTCGCCTGAGGGTAGTTCGGAGACAATACCCCTATATGCGATTTAAATGCTTCAGAACAGTTAAGAAACATCACGTAGACAACATATGTTGTGAAATGTATTACGTTTCCTTTCCGATATCAATTTTACCTATAAAGTTTCATACAACTCCTTATTATTTTGACCCGCCATTTTGACCGAGTGGTCATAGCGTGAACCTGGGCGCCCTGTGTTCAAATCAACGATCCGAGTTGATGCTCTACGACTTTTGTCCCTACCCATAATTAACGCTTTGAACGTGCACATTGTTTTCATAGATGATCCTCGGAAGCGGAAAACCTTCAGCCTTCAAGGGGTTTTCTTTAACTGTTTTACAACTGAAGTAATGTATACGAAATGATTCATAATTATATGAACTGTGCCGATGTATATGAAAGTGATAAATGATCATCGCAGTGAATTTCCAATTTAAGCAATTGGAATGAAGAAGCCTGAAAAAAATTCAGGGCTTCAACGGGATTCGAACCCGTGACTTCCGCGATACCGGTGCGGAGCTGCTTGCAACTTCTTGGAAAAAGTTTCTTTGCACTAATGACATAGATGTCAAAAAAATACAATAGATAGGTTTCAGAGACACAGCTCAAGACAATAGCAGATAAATTACTGTGACCAACCTTGTGCATCAGTGTGACTAATTTAATCTGGAAACTAATTTATTCCACGTCTAGACGGAAATTAATTTCCAGAAGAACTGAAGGTACATATGCCTGTTGCGCGCAAAGAACCTTCAACAAGCTCTGATTCAAATATGCTCAGCTGTGTGAAAAGACCCGCTACACTAGACACGATTGCACCACTACGATAGCGTCACCAAAAACACATCCACGATGTGCTGTGAATACAATGTTGTTACTGACTGCGCTGGTTTCGAATTTTGAACACTTCGATGGCTCTCAGTTTAAGCAACGAAGGATGAATACTGCACTTTTGTATCGCAAGCATGGACTAGCACTGATGTTTCTAAAGACAAAACAGAGTCAAAAAACACACTGGCTTTATGTGCTTGGAACGAGAATTTGTGCAGCTGAACTGATACACTTCACTGCTTTCGTTTTAGTCACGAATTATTAAAAATCCAATGAATTGCGTGAATTCATTTCGTTTGGTAGATGTTTCAAACAAAATGGACTCGGCAGTGCCAGTTAATCAAGGAAAAACAAAATTTCTTTCACCTTTGCAGCTCGCCTTCAGACTTTGTACGGCATCTTAATTATCAGTTCTAGTTGCCGAATGGATGCTTATTTTTATGGAGAAAGTTGCGGTCCCGCATTGGGTGCCCCGAAAGGGGCGTTACCAAATATAGGAACGGAACGGAATGGACGGACTGGAGCGAGATGAACCTGAATGAGCTGGAATGGATCGGAGTAACACTGAAATTGACCGGAATGGAAAATAGATAATAAAACACAAAGGTCAGTAGAAACAGTTACAAGCTATAGTGAGTGGGGTACGATTACTAAAAAATCGATAAGGTCGTAGAAGAAATAGATTTTTTTAGGCCAAACCAGGATAAAAGATCGACATACTGATCTGCAAAAATCTTGGAGTTCTCTTGTTTATTTTAAAGCTAATATTTCAATTTATACAACTTATTCCAAAATGTCGGAAAATACATTATTCTTTTGTCTTCATGCTAATTGGCCCTCGTTGCCTCGATCGCATCTGCAGAATTCAAAACAACTTTTGGCTAAAAACGAGGCAACGAGGGTGTGTTTGAAATGGGTACGTTGTTTACAATTTAACTGGTAATGGAAACTCGCTACTAGCAGTCGGGTATTAAATTTCACCACCAGCCTTGGCCATTTTTGCATGCTCAGAAAAAAATGAAGTTCCAGTTAAATAACGCGCGAAAAACGTAACAATAACTGTTACCTGAACAGCTCATCTTCTTTTTATCGGTTTAAAACAAACAAGCCCTTGGTGTATCAGCGGTATCGTAATTTGTAATTTGTATTCTCGCAATCTGATTGGCTACAGAGGCACCTGATATCAATCGTTTTAGTTCATCACTAATTTTCCCTTTGCTATTATTCTCTATTTTCCAATTGCCCATAATGCACTCTGTTTGCATAAACTATTGTTTTGGAAATATCCAGTCCTCCCAAGAGAATTTGAAAACAATAGTTTATGCAAAATTTTGGGGGCAAACAAGGTGTATTATGGGCAATTGGAAAATAGAGAATTAGCCCAAGCTAATCAAGTGATACAATCTTGGACGGGCACGATGTAGTGATGGGTTGGTTAGACTCGTACTCTATTCCGCATACAGTATATAACACGTGATTTTCATACTAATTTCTCTGATATCTGTGATGTTTTTATTTACGTTTTTGCAGCATTGTATTTGCATTGTATTTACGTTTTTGGTAATAAAGTTGTTGTTGTTGTTGTTGTTTGATGAGTTAGTTAGACTCGTTATAGCTAGTACTCTATTCGGCATGCAGTAAAACACTTGATTTGTGCACTAATTTCCCTGATATCTGTGATGTTTGATGAGTAGGCTAGATTCGTACTAGCTCGTTGTCTATTCGGCATGCAGTATAGCACATGATTTTTTTCACAAATTTCTCCGATATCTGTGCTGTTTGATGAGTTGGTTAGACTCGTACTAGCTCGTTGTCTTTTCGGCACGCAGTATAACACATGATTTTTACCCTAATTTCTCTGATATCTGCGATGCTTCACGAGTTAGTGAGACTCCTACTCTATTCGGCTGGCATTACAACAAACGATTTTACAGTAATTTCTCTGATATGGTAGTATGGTAGTGGTATTTCAAGAGTTTGATTTGCCATATTTTGGAAAGTGGTATATCAAGGGCTTGAAATATGTGACAATTGACCCTAAAAAACAAGATGGCGGACATGTCGTTTAGCGTGTGGACAACAAAAGATCAACCAATCAACATTGCAGTATTTGGATTAAATTCAAAGCGCGCGCTAGCTGGCGCTAAATGGCGTAATCTTGTTTTGGAACAAGCTCGGTTGAATAAAGTTAAATTTAGTTACGTTTTTCCGTTTCATCGTCATTCAGTAGTCTGGAGAAGTTCACTTGGGTACACTTAATGAATTTCTTTAGTTTCTATAAATGATTTAAGGCGTTTAGTTCGGAATTGAAGTAACTTACTGCAAAACCGAAAATGTTGTTGCGTGTGTCGTTGCATGTTTAAAGTATTCGTGCACAAACCCTTCATGTTTCCAAATATGGTACTTGGCAAAACTGAATATAAGCTACCGATACGGGTTATTGGCCAAGCATGAGGTCAAGATGGCAGGATCATTGGCCAAGTTCTTTTTTTTGCTGTTTATGGGCCGAGACGAAGTCGAGATCCATAAACACGTAGAAAAAGAACAAGGCCAATATCCCGCCATATTAACCAAACAAGCTTGGTCAATTAAGGATTTATTATGATTCGAAGGACCCCAGAGACAGTAAATGATTTGTTTTTTAAGAGCACTGAAAAGGAAGCCAGTTATATGCAAAATCAATGACGCTACTACTTTATCCTGATTGGGCAAGTTGAAAAATAAAATCATTTCATTGGTTTAAAGTTTAGTGAGTGATTGTCAAATTCTTGGATGAATCGAGTCGAAGTAAAGAGCACGATGTGACAAGAGGAAAAATCACTTCTTTCTATAGTTCCTCAAGTCTGCAAATCAATGTTGATGTTGAAGCCTTAAAACAAGAATGTTTACTCCATCTGGCCGCCGCTTTTGATTCTTGGACGTGTTGCAGAGTATTTGCTCGCTTCTGGCTCAAACCTGCCCTGACACGAGCTTACGAGCTGAATATTGGAAGTGCAATTGTTGAAAGCGTTTGGAGCTCAACACTTCTCAGGAAAAGCTTGACCTTTTCTTTATGATGTTCGACCCACTCTTGCCAGGGCGCTAAAAAGGAAGGGCGGCGAAACGGCCAGAGCGCTCTTGGGCGATGCGCGATGCGGAGTAGGACTGGGTCGAGCGCGCTTCACTCCAGCAAAGTTCAAAACATGGCGGCAAGTGAGAGTCGATGGCTGGTGGAGAAAAGTGATTGCTACGCAAAAACAGTAAACGGGAGAACACAGAAATTACGTGAAGTGAGGCGCGAAAACTTTTCAACGTGGCTCAAAGGTGTAGTGCTGGTGCTGTTTTGTTTTCGTTTTATTTTACTCGATCCACAATTTTTTACAACGATGTTTAGCGACTGAATATGATTTAGTGTGAGATACTGTTCGTGACAGAATTGCGTGAATAGCGATCCGCATCGTCAGTGATATTTATGGTGTTTGAAGAACCCGGCGCCATGGCTGATCGTACTCGACATCGAAGAAGCTCGTTAAACTGTCTTCCAGATCAAAGTACATATTTACGAGGAGGCGAGTCATCCATTTTTCTTCACTTCATTCAAAAGTTCGTTGTCTGCTATTCGAGCCGCTCTAACCCATAACTATTGGCCTGTTGCTGTGAAGATCGTTCAATTCACAGCCGTAGTTCGACTTACGATGTCATAATAAGTCTGGTTTTATGTCGACGTTTAGGGTCTTCGCTAGGTTTGGCTGCCTTTCAAACTGTTCTTTCATTTTGGATAGACTGGTCAGTCTTGTCAGGAAAAAACTGAAGTGAGAGGGAATTTTAAATGAAACTCGATATCAGTGAGGTAAGTTCCAAGAAGGTAGGGAAAAGATTTGTGCCTGGTTTTATTTTATTTATTTCGGAGAAATAGACGGCTTTCTAGTCAACTCGAGTGGCGATAAAAGACAAAAATTCAAGACAAATACATCATTTAGTAGACACTGAAGTGTCAATTTATGTTTAAAACGATGACGTAGGATAACCAAGTTTTGACTTCCGCTCTTTCTGCGGGCTCAACCTCAGTATGGCAGGCTACCACCGAAACTAATTATTATTCACAAATGAAAAATATATATGCGCGTCAGTAACCCCAAACGTAAACATTGCGAGCGCGAAGCGAATTGCCGCGAAACTTACAATAATAAGCGCACACACACAGATAATAGACTACTTTTTTGGACACGATAGTGTATAAAGATGAAAGATTCCACAAGGATCGGAGTCTATCCTTGACGTGCGAACACATTTCAAAGCTACAGAGATCTCTATTCGTATCACCCACCAGGTGTCACATAAGGCTTTATAAAAGATCACAACTTATTTTTAAATTTTTAAGTCATGTGTTGTATGAACCCCTTGTTAGAGCTTTCAAACCGTCATCGTCGCCGTTCGCGTAGTATTTTTTCATAAATAGTTCCACTAGACCTACATTCTGGCCAAGTTCGAGAATTTTAGATTTGTTTTTAAATTGCACTCCTCCAGACGATATTTACAGATCAAGACAATAGCAGATTAAATACTGTGACCAGCTTTGTGCATCAGAGTGACTAATCTGGGTACTAATTTATTCCGCGTCTAGAGATTCATTTTCAAAAGAACTGAAGATTCATAAGCCTGTTTCGCGCAAAGAACCTTCAAGAAGCTCTGATTCAAATATAATCAGCTGTGTGAAAAGACCCGCTACGCTAGACACGATTGCACAACCACGATTGCGTCACCAAAACACGTCCACGATGTGCTGTGAATACAATGTTGTTACTGACTGCACTGGTTTCGAATCTGGATCGCTTCGATGGCTCTCAGTTTAAACAACGAAGGATGAATGTTACACTTGTATCATGAGCATGGATTGGCACTTATGTTTCTAAAGACAAAATAGAGACCAAAACACACTGGCTTTATGTGTCTGGAACGAGAATTTATGCAGCTGAACTGATACACTTCACTTCTTCCGTTTTCGTTGCGAATGATTAAAATCAAATCCAATAAATTGCGTGAATTCATTTCTTTTGGTCGATTTTCAAACAAAATGAGATCGGCAGTGCCAATTAAATAAACGAAAACAAAATTCTTTTACCTTTGCAGCTCGCTTTCAGACTTGAACGGCTTCTTATCAGTTCGAGGGGCCTCGACACGAATGGATACTTGTTTCCATGGAGAAAATTGCCTTTCCGCATTGGGTGCCCCAAAAAGGGCGTTACCAAATACATGCAGGAACGTAACGGAATGGACCGGACTGGAGTGAAATGAACCTGAATGAGTCGGAATAGACCAGAGTTACACGAACTTCAACGGAATGGAAGATAGTTAATAAAACACAAAGATCAGTAGAATTATTACAAGCTATAGTGAGTGGGATACGATTAACAAAAAAATCGATAAGGTCGTAGAGAAATAGCTTTTTTTTTGTAAGACCAAAATTTAATAGATCGACATACTGATCTGTAAAAATGTCGAAGTTCCCTTGTTTATTTTGAAGATAATATTTCAATTTTTGTTTAAAACTTTAGTCTCTAGTCGCATCATTTACCGTGAAAGCAACGCAAGCGGACTAGTGCGAAAAACATTACAGCGTGACATAGATCGCTATACAATTCTTGGTGTGTTCGGAATAGACAGGTTGTTGCTGCGCAGCGAGCGGCCCAGCAATTCATAATCAAAATTTAAAAGAAAGGTGGGCAAAATCTCGATTTTGCCGTGGTTTTTAGCTTCGCTTTCAGCGGACCAGAATACTTTGCGCTGCGGTAGAGCCTCGTTTTCAGCGGACCACAATGCTCTGCGCTGTGGGTGAGCCTCGCTTTCAGTGGACCAGAATACACTGCGCATTGGTAGAGCCTCGGTTTGAAACAAAGGCTATCTGTTGGATAACTCTGGCGATTTCGGATCTTTCAACGGCGGCGTGAGCGCCGCAGACGAACCTGAACCAGCATTTTAATAGCGCTAATCCTACGGGATTCACATATTCACAAAGTATTCCATACGTTTAGTTTTAAACTGCCTTCGTCTACTTGTGCAGCGAATTTCGCACCTCGGCAACTTTAACAGGTTTTTGCTTTCAAGCATTCTGAGAACTTTTCGTCCGGGCTTGCACGTATTCGCACAACATTCGATGATTTGTTTTATTTGCTTCGGTGGTTTGTTATTTTACACTTGTGCAGCAGCTGCCATGTGCTTCTTGCTGAAAAATTTGTGCATTGGATTTTTCATACCTTGGTCTATACAATCCTTGCTCCAATTTGCAAACAACATCCAAATTAACCCTTTCAAAGCCCTGGCTACAACAGTTTAATGGAAACTCACTACAAGCAGTCGGGTATTAAATTTCACCACCAGCTTTGGCCATTTTTGCATGCTCAGAAAAATGAAGTTTCAGTTAAATAACGCGCGAAAAAAGTAACAATAACCGTTACCTGAACAGCTCATCTTCTTTTACATCGGTTTAAAGTCGCGGATGACACCTTAGGTTCATCATTATGCAATTATTTAAAGCGTAGGCATGAAGTGCAACGACTGACATCGAAAAGTGTACGAAACATTAATGGCTGAATAAAATAATTATGCTAAAATATGGCGCGTGATTTGAATCGAAGTGTTCACGTGTGGCACGGATCCTGCTTCAATGATTTATTCATCAAACAAAAATTAGAACAAAAGCATTGAAATTCATAAATAAACGTGTTCTGTTTGAAAATCCATTGTTCCTTTCTGACATAAACGTGGAATGCAATTACCATAATTGCCTCCCTTGGCACTCGTGTTTTAATCGGAACTCCTTCGGAAATCTCAAAGTTTGGACTTTTACGACAAATTTGTGTCCAAGAATTCATCGCGGATTTAGAACTTCATAAGCTAGCATTGCAGAGAAGTATACCAGGGATACTGTAGTGTGTCATGGCAGAAGCGGAATTCTAAAATAGCGCTTTTAAAAAAAGATAGAAGGCGTTAAATTCAAATTTACACATTTAAACGGCGTTTACTCGCTGGCAAAGTTTAAATTAAAAAATCCGCCCCTGTCATGACACATTAGAGGTCTTGACTCATCTGTTTTTGATGGAATTACGGAGTGCTGTCTTCTACTCGATCTGCAAACTTGGACACAAAATCATGGATTTCGCAATTTCGTGCTAACGGCGCTCTAGCGTCGATGTAAAGCGCACACTACCAAATCGACATTCGTAAACGTCCATCATTTTTTTATGTCTCTGGAGAATTTCAGCTCAATTGTACCCAAAACAGCCGAGATATAAGCGTTTAAAAAGATGTAGGGCAAGCAAAATTTTGCCTAATGAATTTATTCATGGCCAGGTGTCACCTGCGACCTTAAAACAAACGAGCCCTTGGTGTATCAGCAGTAGTATCGAGACCATGCACTCGTTCTCAGGGTCTACCGCGCTATCAAGATGGCGGCTATTGCGCTCAGACGCCATCTTGAAAGCGGACCATGGGAACGAGGTTGGTAACGGTGCTTAGCTTTGTCAAACTGGTTATTAATTTTCGTAGGCGATTATGTCATGCAATCTGCTGCTGATTGACATTTCTTGGTTTTTTTTTTGTAGGACTTCTATACAGCAAGTATATAACAAGGCTACAACAATTTTTTTATTATTATTATCAAAAGAAATACCTTATTATAGGAAATTAACGCTCGTGTTAATTAAGGTATTGGAAATTAACGCGATGTGAAGGAAAAATTACTTTCCAATAGAGGAAATTAACGCGAAAGAGGTGTAAAAATTTCAAAATGAAGGAAATTAACGCGACCACAGAAAGAAATGGAACTTGTAAAGAAAACTGGAACAAATTTATTGTAACACACTCTAAGCAAATTAACAAAATACAAAACCCAAACGAATCTCGCTACTTCGAGCGTTCTTTTCAGCGCCAACGATGCTGGTTGATCTCAACCCTGATAAAACAATGCTAAAAAAAGTCCAAGTTAACAATCCACTTAATTAATGGCGCGGAAATTAACGCTCCACTAAAATAAGGGCGCGGAAATTAACGCTCACAAAAATTAACGCGACTTAAATTAACGCGAATTTGGAAAATTCGCGTTAATTTAATGAAGCGTTAATTTCCTGTAATAAGGTAGTCATTTCTAAGTTACAATATTTGTTCTATAGTTTCCACTCGCAATCTGATTGGCTACACAGGCACCTGTAATCGATCGTTATTGTTTACAACTAGCTTTTCCTTGGTTGTTCCTTGTTCAAACTGATCTAATATCCCAGGCTTATGATGAATAATAATGGCACAATATTGCGAATTTAAAGTTGCACCTCCACATATCATAGTGGCTCCTCTTATCCCACTTATTTCCGATCAAATTGGAATTTAGAAAAGTTGGCTCTTGTGGAGGAAGGAAAACCGGAAAACCCGGAAAAACCATTGGACAGGGACCGCGCAGAGGAAAGGGCTCTCCGAAGAATTGTTCATAGAGCATGTTTAATATATTAATCACACGCAAATACACCACTAGCTCTTGGTTTATATCAACTTTGACATTTGACTCAAGGTTACGCTGCTCGCCAACCATCAGGCGAAAGAAAACACTGTAGCTCATAGTCTGATTTTAATAAGATACAGTGGAGCTAGAGCGACTAGGAAATCACATAATACTAACTAGGCTTAAGTGCATATTCCTGTCGCTTTCTAGTTACGCTGAACATTAATCAGCCCTTATGATTACAATGCTACTGTACTCGGGAAACGAACAACATGTTTTCCAAGTCTATATACAAATGTACAAAAATACAATATACTTCATCCATACCATACTACTCTAGTAAATTTTGATATCGAGTCATTCTGTTTAAAACGAAATAATTGACAGTGCCACTGCCACAGCGAGCGCCGTACTACACCTAGGCCGATAATGCTCCAATTTGCTGACATGTTCTCCAAAAACTTAAAATATGTTGTTTAAGGAGGGGTCGCTTATATACATATTAACAATATTCACCATTCTTTGATTTAGGACTCTTAAAATGTTGTAACCAACAATGGATTACGACTTTCTAAGCTACATCACGTGACGTAATTTTCCTTATAAGGAATTCTCATTAGGTTGGTCAGTGGTAGGTACGTTTACCTCTTAGCTTCGGCTAAATGTAAATGAAATGAAAAAGCCACGCGCCTTACGGAGGGTATTAAAAATGGAGGGTTGTAAAATCTTCTCTCTACTTGTCGTTTGTATTAAAGTCTTAAAAGTTTGTACTTAGGGCTTGAAGCGTATATTCTATGACGATCTCTGCAGACTATTAAACAATTAGATTATGAGCTCGAGATTTCTATCGCGTGATAGTTGACGAGGGCGCAGCCCGAGTCAACTATCACGCATAGAAACTATCACGCATAGAAATCTTTTCTGAAACAGCCTCGACCAGTAAACTGTCTAAATCTTCTTCACGGACACTTCGAAAACGTAAAGAAGCGGCCGCCATTTTGTTAGCAAGGGCACACTGCTACGCTACTCACTATCTATCACAGAATAGATAGTGGGTAGCGTAGCCAATCAGAGCGCGGCATTTGTGATAGAACGCTAGTAGATTTATACTTAAAAGAGGTAGTCGAGGCCCATCGACTACCTCTCCGTAGCATTAAGCGACTAGGAGTATTTCTTCTCTCCCCTGGATGGGATGCTAGTCCATCACAGGGTTACCCCCAGCATTAAATGCACCGGCACTCATTTATATGCCTAGGCTGAGAGAGGAGCAACAAGAGTAAATTCTCTAATGTAGTGACCCCGACCAAGGCTCAAACCCGAATCGCTTAACCTGGAGTCCAACGCGCTAACCATTAGGCCGCCGCGCCTCCCAGTTTGGAATGTAGCAATATCGAATTTAATTAAAGGAAAATTAAAGACTATCTCTTTAAATCTTAAATTCTACAACTGAAAAGGAAAATGAAACTTTGGCAAACAATGTTGAGGAGTAACCAAACTAAAAAAATTATGCACACCATACGCGTTATAGAATAGAAAATGCGTTTAAGCTACACTAAAAATACTGACATGCTGTATTCCACTATTACATATATTATCCAAAAACCTTCAGCGCACCTGTTGTACGCTCTATCATCACTTATCCAAGCATTGTGCGGGAGATTTGTCAAATTTGAACTCAATCAAATGCATACTGCCTGTTCTACAAACAGACCAATTTAAAGCTAAGTGGTAAAAGCTTCGACCAGTGTGCGGAAGCAGTGGCGAATCCAGGGATGCGGGGGCGTTCTTTGTGTGTATACCCAAAAACATTTTAGCTGGGGGAGCCCTTAAAAAACTTTTACCAAAAATAAGGAGATCCTCCACTGGGAAGGTAACAGGTTCGACTTCTGACACTACCTCTCTCTCTATTCTGTTGAAGTTCCAAGTTAAATTTGCTGAAGCCTATTCTCAGCAAGTAAAAAATGAGAAACGATCAGCTTTAACTTCTGTTACGGTTTCGTGTTAGGATCAGGGTTAGAACCGATAAGTAAATCTACCATTGATCAGTTTTGATGGCGTGTTCCCACTCAATCAGTCAAACTAGTTCCCTTGTGAAGCAAGGAGGTTGCGCACTTCTTTCAGCTCATCTCTGGTTCTGTGTAGAGAGATCAAGCAAGACATTTTTTAACATCCATTACTTTAGTGTTTATAAAAAAAAATAGCATAGCCGAGTAGACTCTGTATTGATTTATCAACACTACTTAGTATTTTATGCATTCATATTTTATCCTCATCGTGCTTGCCCGTACACTCATGGAGTAAAGGATAAGTGATCCTTTCAAAAATATGTGTAGGTGTAAATGTAGAAGATGCCAGTGGTAGAAAATGGTTAATTCTCTTCCTCTTCATAATAAATATTTAATAAGGAAATATAAAACGCGTCCGAGTGCATTGTTGGCTTATATAAGGATCTATAAGCACTTTGGAATTTTAAAGAACACGAGAGAAGTGCCCTTCTGGAGTGTTCCTAAAAATTCCCAAGGGCTTATATAGCTCAACAGTGCACTCAGACGCGTTTTTTATTTCTTTATTTAATACTTATTATGATTTAATGATTTTATGATCTCTCCGAAAATAGATTTGTTTACCGTTGAAGATCCCTGATATTGTCATCTAACACCTTCATCTGCATCTCCTTTGACATTTCAAGGCAATCTCTCGCTTCCTGGAATTCCTGCCTTTCTTTGTGCACCATTCCAAGATCAAACAGTGATTTGGCCGTGTCACGATGATCCTTCAGCAAATCAAGCCGCATCTCCAACGCCTCCCTAGAATACTGTTTAGCCTTGTCATATTTACCCAGAGCGTAATAGTTGTTCGACAGGTTATTCAGGATGGTTGCCGTGAAGGGGTGCTCACCCAGTTGTTCTCTGTAGATTGGGAGGGTCCGTTGTTCTCTGACATTAATGGCTTCCTGATGCTCTCCTTCAAGTGATTGAGCCACTAGAAATAAGATTTACGATCAAAGTGGTTACCTTTTTTTCCTTTGAAAACAATAAATTAACCTTCATTTGGCCTTAAAAATATGCCCCGATATTTGTCCTTGAAAATAATTTATTCCGAAAAGCTAACCGAAGCCAAATGAAGGCTTTTTTGTTTATTATCCTTCAAATATTTTTACACAAGGCCGCTAACTTCGGGAGAGCTTTTATCAAAGCTTTTAAACGTCACAGTCATCCTGTCGAAGTTCAAAAATACTGGTACGCTGTGGTCGCTGTTCAAATAATCAGTTCTATGTCCTTGGGATGAAGACTAAAAGTGCCAACAGAAAATTCGCGCAAAGGTTTCAAACTGGGGAATATTGTTTGGAGAATAACATCTGACATTCCCTACTTTTGGCTGCATCGCGTGATGTGTTTAGATACGCCAAACGAGTGCCCGAAAAATATTTGATGGTTAAAGCAATGGACACCATAAGACAACAGAAACAAGAACACTAACCTGCCATGTCATTAAATGTTGCTGCCAGCATAACGATGTCTTCTTTCCCGTGTGTTTGTCGAATATTGATTGCCTGTTGGATCTTGTTTTTACCTTCACGGAACTTGCCTTCTTTTGCGAGACATCGACCAAGTTTGGCGAGACACTGGGCTCGGCTGTTACCGGTGTTGATGCTAAGATCCGGACTGCTCTGGATTCTGTCGGCTTCTACCAAATATTCCCTGGCTCGTCCAGCGGCCTCATCACATAGACCCGGTGAACAGGAGCAGTGAAACACCTCCTTGATACCCAGGGAGGTGAGACATTCACTCAATCTCTTTTGATCTTCCATTCCTTCGCATTTTTTTCTTAACGAGGCGAAAACAGATTTATATTTCGTCTTTCCAATCATCTTTGCCAGTAGTTCCCCGACGCTGTTGAAGACATCGATAACCCTTGTGGTTTGTTGTTCATCCATTTCACCGTTTTCGCACCACACAATAAGTTGGATGACATTCTCTTTCTCCTGTCGGAAATCAGCGATTGCGTCTGAGGCCTTCTTGCTTAAGAACCTTCTAAATGTCTCATTCAGGAAGTCCAAAAAATGGTCAATGAACAGATTGCGGGCATTGGCAAAGACGACAGGAAAATCGGATTCCTTATTTCTGCAGTAGTCGCAAATGACTCTGAGGAAAGTATAAAGACAAGTACCCCCAATGTTGTTTTGTTCCAAAAGAGATCGCTTAGCCAGTTCCAACGCGCTATCTGTGAGCTGATGTTCGCTTAACGCCGTTGACCGAAATATTTGTGCAGCTCCAGAAAGGGTAAAACGCCCTCTCAGTAATGATAATGTTATCAGGGTTTTCTTTTCTTGTTCAGTAAGTCTGCCAAAGCAAATTTCCAGGCACACGCTTATCTTTTCCTCTTTTGGGACTGACTGGATCTTCTTTAAGAGGTCGAATTTTTCCTGTGATGGTGCGTAGATTATATGTTCCACGAGGCCAGGCAGGTCGCGATGCGATAAGGCTAAGGTGTAAAGGACGAGTGGAATGCCGCTACAAATCTCTGATAGCTGGTACGCCTGTAGTTGGGTGACCACTCTATTTGTGCACGCTTTTTGCAAGAGCTGAAATGATTCATCTGGACTAAAGCAAGTAAGATGGATATTCTCTTGGCCTGAGCGCGGGAAAACAACTTCTTCAGATGAGGTCACCAGTAACTTTACTTTTCTTGATATCATCACAATATCCGTGATAAAGGTCATCACCTTCGATTCTTCACTTGCTGGATTCACCCTTCCTTCCAATTCATGCCGCGTTTCGCCCAAATGAAGTAAAAATTCGAAGTTGTCGAGTAACAAGATCGTGTAGAAATCTTGACTTTTCAGACGATTTTTCAACTCAGAGATAGGATTCTCCACAGGGTAATGGTAAACTTGTTGAAGTACCTTTTCCGAGAAGTCGTCTAGTGAGTTTATGTATCTGCAGTTCACGTAGACAACAACGGTGCGACTGTCAGAGTCCAATCGTTCGTTCGCCACCTTAATAGCCGTACTTGTTTTTCCCACGCCCGTAACACCGTGTACAAGAACGCATCTGCAGCTGTGCGTTGGACAAAGGTATCTCTTAATGTCCTTGCATTCCTTGTAGCGACTGACAAAATGAGGAACTGTCTGGGGAAGGTGGGACAAATATCTACGGGCTCCTATAACACAAATATTATTTCATTGTCTCAATGCATTAGCCCAGTACTTTACATCGTGGATGTTACAGATCAATCCATAAGAAACCTAAAATAATGTTTTTTTAAAAACGCGCGAAAAATTATGAATGTAACTTTTATATTTACAAAGAAAAGATTGACACTGTTCAGAATTATACTTATCTAGGAACGCGAATTTCTTCAACTGGAAATTTCACATTGTCGCTGGATCACTTGAGAGAAAAGGCTCTTCATGCTCTCTTTGCTTTAAGACGGCACGTTGACTTTAGCAGTTTACAACCCTCCCTTGCTTGCAAAATTTTTTGACATGATGATTTCACCCATTTTGACTTATAATAGCGAAGCCTGGGGTGTCTTTGCTAAATCAGATTTCAAGTCTTGGGACACTTCGCCAATTGAAAAAAGTCACTTACAATTTTGCAAACGTTACTTACAAGTTAATAACAAGGCATCTAATATTGCATGCCGGGCTGAAATGGGTCGACTCCCTTTAACCTTTGATATAAATAAACGAATTCTTAAGTACATAAGTTATCTTCAAAATAAAGATCAAAACTCCTTCGTCGTGCAATCACTGATAATGTCAATAGATTTGCACGGTAATGGTAAAAATAGTTTTTACTCCAATCTTATAAATATGCTCAATTATCATGACATTTCCTTTAACTTTAATCATGACACTTTAGATGACACTACCTTGTAGATCAAATGAAAAAGAAATATATCACTTATTGGAAACATTCCCTTTGTAATTCTCGAAAACTAGAATTTTATAATACTTTTAAAGACAGTTATACACCTTCCCCCTATTTCGATTTGACTAGAAAAAATCCTAATTGAAAAACACTTGTAAAACTTAGAATAAGTAATCAAAAACTCCTGATTGAAATAGGAAGATATAACAATATCCCCAGAAGTGACAGACTATGCACTATTTGTGGGCATAATGTTGAAGATGAAACCCATTTTCTATTTCATTGCCCAAGATATTCATCACTTAGAGACTAGCCTGCGAATGCAGACGTATTTCCGGCTGTCGCTTGTCTCCGCCGAAAACTAACGTCTGCGAACTCGAGCCAGAAAACGATTTCCGTGACGTAGAATCTTTTGTTTTCTCTTTGGCCAATCAGATTACGCGTTAGAATAAGACACGAGTGAACACCACGCGGCTCCCTCGCGACATAGCTGTCGGCGGAAACAACCAAGCTGCTATGCGAAGTTGAATGAAACACGAAAGGTTTTTGACGGCCGTGAAAGTTGATTCTTTGCAGAAGAACATTTTCAGTTGCAAAGGAGAAGGTTAATGTACTCGGTTAAAGTGTTTTAGTGCATACCTTCATTGATAAATCATGCAACGTGGGCTGTGAAAAGCTGACCATCTGTTGACAAACTGAAGTGTTGCAAGCGACGTGTGCGATTAAACCCGGGCATTAAAGAACGCCCTTCAAAATTTCGACGAAATTGGGAAAGAAATCCGAAGAGAATTTGACGGTGATCATGTCTGATTTTGCGTCAATAGATTGGCAAAAAGATTCCAGCAACACGCAGGAGGCGGCAATCGACCAGATGCGTCTCATCTTCACCCGGGATCTTCACCTTCAGAGAAATTACATAATACGGTTGCGACAAGCGTCGTTTTGTTTGAGTCCGATGTTTTGGGGAGTTCTAAACCCTTAAGCGTTTCTAGTGCCTTTTTTTGCTGCATCAAGACTCAAAGATTTGGTCCAAGGAATGAAAACCTTCGCAGGTTTCAGTGATAGCTCAAATTATGTTTACATCTACATCGCAGCGTAAAGGCGAATCTCACGAGACTCGCTCGAAGGAATTGTCTGACAAATGTTATTATGATTTTCATTTGATATCTTCCTCCAGGTTTAACAGTGAAGTGTAAGTAAGTAATGCCATGTATTTTTATGGAAATACCTCAGTCAATAAATTGTTGTTGTTGTATTTTATCTCACCTTTCCAAGTCTCTAGTACATGATCCGTACACGAACGAATAGCAGCTGTTTTCAATATTCGCTATTTTCAATGTATCACAGCGCTATTCAGCGCAAGCGACGATAATGGGCTGACCTGGCCATTCATCTAACTAACGAGCGGCGAAACGACGATCGATCACAATGCCACACTAAATACTATTTCCTCTCAGGCAATGCTTGGAAAATAACTGATTTTCCAAATCGAAAGATTGATGAATATGTCTTTCTTCTCTTTTGAATCATGTACTTTAATGCATTTACCTGATTTGACTTTTCAAATTAAACACTTTACAAACTTTCCCCAGCGCAGTGTCATATTGTTATTTGCCACGCGATTGTGCGATGCTCTCGCAGGATACACGCGTGGCGGTTCTAGGATTTTCTAAGCCTAACTGTGATTGGCTTAGAATTTTGACGTCACGGAAATCGTTTTCTGGCTCGAGTTCGCAGACGTTAGTTTTCGGCGGAGACAAGCGACAGTCGGAAATACGTCTGCGTTCGCAGGCTACTTAGAGACAACTTTTTCAGTAAAATAGATCATGTAATTTCGAATCCCAAGCAGTTATCAATTTCAACCTTGATTGTGCAATTAATGAACTCCACTGACTATTATGTTAATATGCAATTAGTGCAGTTTATATCGTCCTGTTTTGAAATGAGAGACAAATTGTTATCAAATTCTTGATCTCTGATTATTTGATTAGTTTTGTTTAATGACTCTTTATTGTAATTATTGTTATTGTTATTATTATTGTTATTCTTTTGCAATACTGTAATGTTTTATGGTCATGCAAATAAAGAGTAAGTGTTGTCAGTGATTAACATTGGGTGTAGCTAAATGGATTTTGTTACTAAACAGTTGTATTTATCGGCATCAGCAACTACAGGCAGGAAGACCCCTGATAGGAACGAGAACTCGTCACACTTAAACTATGAATCATGTAGCTGTCAAACTGCTTATCTTCAGGTGACCGCGTTCCACTTGACAGCGTAAACCAGATCATTCATGAAAAATATTAAATATCAGTAGGCCAAAAACGCTCCCTTGTGTATTGTACTTTTTCAGTGTGCCACCTTAAGTATATAAAAAACATAAACACTATGAAATGAATTGAAAGCTAACGTTGGAATGGGGATTCGTAAATAATTGATTCTCCCATCCTCTAAATGTAACAAATGGCAAATGACTCACTAAGGGAAATGCTGATTTTAATACAAAAGTCAAAAATACCTGCAACAGTTTCCTGCATTGGTTCTACTGCATCAGCACCTGCATGTTGCGGATCTGCCGATAAACGTGAATCATTCCTAAATATATATGACTAAGACGTTAAGCAGTATCCTTTTTACCAATCCCTTATATATAGGGACCAGGGCAGCCTCAGCTCACCATCTAGTTAGTTTACAGGTATTGCTCATAAAAAAAATAAAAATAAAGAAATTAACAATATACACAAATCGGTGTAAAACTAATTAACAGGGGCGGCGTCGGGAAATTAGCATAATTGAATGGAGAAGCAAAATTGGCGCGAAAGCGCCCTTACGGAGTAAGGAAGATGCGACTTGCACAGGGGTCCGGGTACGTGCCCCCGGAAAGTTTCGAAAATCTTACTACTGTATGATGCAATCTGATGCAATTTAGAGGCTTAAAGTTGGCATATGCCAGGATTCTATATTAAACATGAAATGTTGAAATATTTCATAAAATACAGTTGTGATTGTGGTCAAAGAAGCAATAACAACTTAAAGACTTTTTCCAGCTTAGCAATTGAAACAATCTGGCATATGGCTTGCAATATGCTGCTGCAATACCTGCAACAGTTTCCTGCATTGGTTCTACTGCATCAGCACCTGCATGTTGCGGATCTGCCGATAAACGTGAATCATTCCTAAATATATATGACTAAGCGTAAACCAGATCATTCATGAAAAATATTAAATATCAGTAGGCCAAAAACGCTCCCTTGTGTATTGCACTTTTTCAGTGTGCCACCTTAAGTATATAAAAAACATAAACACTATGAAATGAATTGAAAGCTAACGTTGGAATGGGGATTCGTAAATAATTGATTCTCCCATCCTCTAAATGTAACAAATGGCAAATGACTCACTAAGGGAAATGCTGATTTTAATACAAAAGTCAAAAATACCTGCAACAGTTTCCTGCATTGGTTCTACTGCATCAGCACCTGCATGTTGCGGATCTGCCGATAAACGTGAATCATTCCTAAATATATATGACTAAGACGTTAAGCAGTATCCTTTTTACCAATCCCTTATATATAGGGACCAGGGCAGCCTCAGCTCACCATCTAGTTAGTTTACAGGTATTGCTCATAAAAAAAATAAAAATAAAGAAATTAACAATATACACAAATCGGTGTAAAACTAATTAACAGGGGCGGCGTCGGGAAATTAGCATAATTGAATGGAGAAGCAAAATTGGCGCGAAAGCGCCCTTACGGAGTAAGGAAGATGCGACTTGCACAGGGGTCCGGGTACGTGCCCCCGGAAAGTTTCGAAAATCTTACTACTGTATGATGCAATCTGATGCAATTTAGAGGCTTAAAGTTGGCATATGCCAGGATTCTATATTAAACATGAAATGTTGAAATATTTCATAAAATACAGTTGTGATTGTGGTCAAAGAAGCAATAACAACTTAAAGACTTTTTCCAGCTTAGCAATTGAAACAATCTGGCATATGGCTTGAATCGACTCTTACATGTATATGTCAATGTTCAATATATGGGTTGTGGGAAGAAAATTAACACCGAATTTTCCAAAGCGAATTTTTAGTTATTTGTACTGAAACAAACTTCCATTGTTACCACTATATACCACTATTGATTACTGTACACCTGACAAGTCTAGTTTTCTTATGCTATTTATGAAAGCCTTCAAAGATCTAATGGGTCTGTATGAGTCAGGTTTAGAGTTTCAGAGCTGGGCGTCGTAATCCTCCACGACTTAACATTTGGTAGTAGTATTGCCCTTTGGTAATTTTAAATCGTATTTTTTTTATTTCTAAGGCTGATCAGTTCTTTCATGCTTTTTGGAGCGTTTTCATTAAGAAGAACATTTAAAACTGTACAGGCTATTTTAACGAGGTGTTCTTTTTTGACAAGGAAAATGGCAATTTTCGAGGTTATATTGTTTAATGGCGAGAAATTTTGTCCGTCCGTTAGTAGGTCAGATACCGTAAACATTTTTTGATGACAGATATGTCTGCTTGCGGCGGCATGTTTCATTTACTTCGGTGCCCAGATCATGCGATCACCGCGTTTGCGACTACATTTTCGACCACGTGTTTGTTTGTAGTCTTGACGCTTCTGTTTGTCGCTCAAGAAATCGAAAATAAGAAGCAACGATCACGAAACAGTCGAGGAAACAAGTGCCAGTTTTGGTAAATCTTCGTTGAAGCACTCGAAGGGTTTCCGAATTATTTCATCCAATCACACAAGCACAAGCGCCCACGAGTACTCCATCAGAATCAATCGCGCGAACAAATACGTCATGTTGCTTAAAATAAATAAAAATAAAATAAATCACTTTATTTAAGTGTCAGAGTATTTAGCACTGTTGTACTAATTGTGGACACTGTAAATAAGCAAACAAATATTACAAATAGAACAGAAATTTGTTAAAAATCCCAACTGGTAGGAGGCTTACCAGCTGGCTATTTACAAAGGGTGGAGGAGTTGAATTCGGGACCACCGAAGACAAATCCATCTAGTGGCAGGGAGGAGGATTTGAACCCGGGACCTCCGGATTACAAGTCCAGCGCCCTAACCACTAGGCCACGCTGCCTCCTTAGCAACTTCTGGGATGAAAACCGCGGGCTCAGTCACTTCTCGGAGAAGTGATCGCGCCATCAACTGGCACTTGTTCTCCCGACTGGAAAGCCACAACTTTACTGACCTTTATTTCTAACTTGTAAGGTGAGTGTCACTTTTCGCATAATCAAACAATCTATTATGTTAATTATTGTAACTCCTCTGAGCGTGAGCTTGGGCCGCCTGTGTTCTGAGCAAAAGTATATTTTTGTCAAAGGTTGCGGTTTTGTCGTCTTATCAATTGTTGTTCGTACATGTTGTCAACCCCAGCAGACAATAACCGAGACCAACCGCGAGGCGAGAAAATCGTAATAATAGCCTCTGAGAGGGAAAGCGTAACGGCCGCTTTCGACCTCGGACGTCTGAGAATCAGGCTAGGATTCTACGCCCTCACAAGAAATAAAGATATCCACGTATTTCAGCGTGATGGCTAATTCTTAATTAAAAATATAGGCCTGGATGGGTAACGCTATCCACGGGATAAATCACCATCCATTGGATAGCGTCGTTTGTTTTGTTTAAAACACTTTTCCACTGGATAGTTACTTATAGATGGTTTTCACTGTCACACAAAAAAAAATTGAAGAACCTTTCATTGAATGAGGTCAATAAAACTGGATAATATAGAAAATAGGTAAACAAGCCATCTCTCCAATTTTTAGGTCTGTGCGTTATCCCAAACTTCAGATATTCGTCGATATGTTTTGCATAAATTTACAGAGCAAAGTATGGATCCACCATATTGGTGCACATCTGTGGTGTACCAATATGGCGGCCGGAAAATACTGTAAACATCTAGAGCTTGCTTTGGTCATGTTGGCCAATGATTATCTGTACTGGACAAGCAAACATTTGCATAAACACATTTCCTCCTACTTTAACTTCTCAAATGGCAAAAAATCGCAAGATAAATGTACGTTTTTTTGACAAACACACACCGCCATAACATTGAAATTCAAAGTGCGCTGGTTTCCAAACGAAGGACGCTACTGAGCTGAAAAGTTGCAAACAAATATAATTTTAGTTCCTCTTATGCCTGATGTGGATGCAATATTTGGTGCCTCTATAGTTTTGGATTTTAGTACCTGATGATGTCACGTGAAAACGATCTATCCGATAGATAGCGTTATCTAACTTTTGAACAACTGTGTGTCTTACAGTGAATTTAAACCTGGTTTATTCAGTGGCTAAGGCTTTCATGGAAACGCTATGAAACTGCGACTACTTTGTAGGTTATTACAATGCATTTTACAACTGGCCCGAGGAGACTCCCACATGAAACAGTCTGGGATGCTAAGGGGTGTAAATTTCGCATTTTTGGTCTCACTTAGGGTGTTCCGGGCGAAACACTTATATTTTTAGGCGTCAAGGTCTCGTTCAGGACTGCATTCGAAGAAATGTACAAATATAAATTCTATCTTTGGTATTTTGGTATCCTTTAGGGATCAAAAAAGGTTGAGCCACGCCCAGATTGGTCTCCTTTAGTGATTTAATTCCGACAAGTATCCCGCCTGTTTCATGTGGAAGTACCCCCAGGGGGGTGGGGACAGGCGGCGTGATAATTCAGTACCAAAACACAGTGCGAGTTTGGAATATGCATGGTAAAACTTCTTGCTTCAACCCAAGTCAGGTTTGAATTCAAGTTTTCTTACCAATTGTTGAGTAGCCACTTGCCACAACCGTTTCTCCACCACTACCAGAAGACTCGCCAACGTCCTCGACTACTTCCTCTTTTTTCCTGTCTTGTCTGAAAAAATTCGGAAAATTAACTTTTTTAGTACACACAGAAGCTAGAGTCCTACATCTAGTGGCGCGTGCTATATCTTTCGCGAGGCAGGAGGCTAACTACAAAGCGTGGAGGAGTCTGAATTCGGGACTGCCGAACACAAATGGTTAGGACTTTTTAACATCTACCTACCGGAGCTTTTTCAGTGCGAGACTTAAAAAATCTTCATACATGAAGTATAAATCACACTTAACTTTTTTTTTTTCAAGTTAAAAAAAAAAGTTGACAACTAGAGGACTAGAACCCGGGTAGTCAGATTACCAAGCGAGAATCATACCCACTAAACTACCAAGGACTAGCTGCCAGAAAAGTGGAAATGTTGGATATATATCTTATAACCCCAATATAAAGGCTAACCGCAAGCAACCAAAGTTAACGTAGGCTAACCGGAGTGCTACTTAGGCTAACCGGAGTGCTCATTAGGCTAACCGGAGTGCTAGTTTGGCTAACCGGAGTGCTAACTGGGCTAACCGGAGTGCTAACTGGGCTAACCAAGTTATAATGCTATGATGTGGTATAATTCATCACCAGGTGTCCACCTCCCGTAGGTAGATACTAAATTTTTTTAACCAACACAAATCCATCTAGTGGCAGGGAGGAGGATTTGAACCCGGGACATCCGGATTACAAGTCCAGCGCCCTTGCCACTAGGCCACGCTGTTCAGTTTCCTGTTTCACAAACCTCATACCAAATGTGTAACTGAAAAGAAAGAGACACTTGGTGACAAAGCTTTTTCTGCTGCTGCTTCATCACTTTGGAGTAAATTTCCGAGAGAAATAGACATGAGGGCAATTTGTATTGTGAGGCGCATTTGATCATATTTGTATGCTAATTTGTGCCAAAAAGATATTAAATATTAAATTAAATTAACTAATTTACGTTTGCCAAACGTAAATTAGTTAATTTAATTTAATATAAATATTAATTTGCACCTTTTCAACCAAATTTCAATCAGTGTTATAAATCTTGGTAGCTCTATCTTACCTTATTTGGTTCACTTTCTCGTTGTGTGACTCACGGGTACAGTTTTTCAGAAAAGAAGTTGTGAGAATTCGATCGTCTACTACAAAACCAAAAAAATTATTTAGAATTACTTCGCATTTCTTAACAAAGACCGAATACTTTCAGAGCGTTTCAATTATAATTTTTGTAGATATTATTCTACGATTTGACTCGAATAGAAAACCCAGACATTCATTTGGTCGGTGTTACCTTTTACCGAGGTAAAGTTAGCCTGCGTCGCAGACGTAATCTAACCCCGGTTACTTTCGTCTGCGGCGCAGGCGCATGAGCAGACTATGGTAAAGTGAAACCCGATAAATTTATTTATTAAATTCTCAACCTCGGATAATGCAATTCTAGCTTTCTGATTGGTTCACTAGATCTCGGTTATCAGCCATTATACCTGCGTTTGACCGTATATGGGAAACGAGTGCGGCAAGTGCCGCTCAGTTTAAAAATTTTCCTGCGGGAAGCGAAAGTTCCATCAGAAAAATGGCAAATTTGGCGAGGTTTATAAGCTTATACAAGAAATAATCGACAGTGCCTTCCCTAAAACCACACAAATACCACAAAATGCCATAGTTGACTCAACTACGTAAAACTGAAAGGATTGATGCGAAATGTTTAATTAAAAATACTTGTAAATGTACAACAAGAGCGACTAAACGAAGAAGAAAAGCAGAAAATAATTTACGGGAAGACCAGAAAACTGACAAAATTTCATTCAGTGTTAGACGTAAATGAGCCTCAGCACGTCAGTTACGTTTGTTACCTTTCAATCTTGATCTTGTCCTTTTACACTTCAATAAACATCATCGAATCTGAGTGCAATTTCGTTTCAGCATAATGTAGTAGTCTTGATGACAGCCGTGGAGCCGTAAACAAGTACAATATGTAAACACTTGCTTCGCTCATCTTGCACAAGGCGTATAATTTCCAGAAAAGCTATTGCTTCGGATCTTCCCGTAAACCTTAATTGTTGTCACAATTTTCCAGGATGAAAAGATGATTTACGAGGAGATTTTCCGAGGAAAATCTTCAGAAGAAAACTCTCTCGCTCGCTTTCCTCGCGTGATTCATTCAACTCAAAAAGTGAACACCGCGCCACAAATTTTCCCGCCTCCTCATACTATCACTTCGTTTACATCAAAATGAAATGTCCAGTTGATTTAAACTAAAGAAGAATTTAATAAAACAATTATTCCATTCGCCCTTGTTGGATACGAGTGGTTATAGCCAACTCGGCGCTTCGCGCCTCGTTGGCTATTTACCACCTCGTATCCAACGCGGGCTCATGGAATAATTGTTAAATAACTTGAATTCGGGCAAATTTTCTCTTATTAATCGTTTTTACGTAGGTAAAATCAAAGTCTATAGAGTGTTCACAGCTATTATATATGATCAGCTAGATTTGCGGCCAATCTTATTTTGGATTTCAGAAATCAGAAATCAGGACAACCCGCAAAACTATTTTGGATTTTAGTTTCCAGAGATCAGCAAACAGCATATTTATGTCTGAAAATCTAAGCTGTGGAAACAAAAAATGAATAATTGCGCCACAACGAATTCTGAAACCAGAAAAGATGAAACAGAAACTAGAAAACAAATAAATTACCTGATTTTGCGCCCAAACCATGGCTTCTTTCAGATTAATCGGAAATCAAAAATAACTCGCAATATATTCCTGTAATTAATTTTGAAAAATCAGAAAACGGATATTTTTGTCATCAGAAATCAGAAACCCGAAACCCGAAATCAGAAATCAGGAATCAGAAATCAGAAATCAGAAATCAGAAATCAGAAATTAGGAATCCGAAATCCGAAACCCGTTGTAAGACGTAGGGAGTGGAGGGGGATGGGGGTGGGGTGAAAGGGGAGGGGAGGGCAGGGAGGGGAGGGAAGGGAGGGGAGAGTTCTTGTGATGCGATAGTTTCCAACTTCTTTGTTTGGGGTGTCAGGGGTGGGGTGGGGGGGATGTCGGGGATCTACTAGAAGGTAGGTAGAAAGCCAAAACTCGTTTGATAAGGGGGGGGGGAGTACATCGGTGCACTTTCCTAACTGTCCGGGGGAGATACAGGTTAAAAAAGTTTAAAACAAGCATAAAACCTTTGTTGCTGGGTAAAACTTTACTTTGGAAACCTTCACTTTATTTCACAATAAGGGCACTGCAGTTCAATTTCTCCGTTATCTCAACAGCCGACATGACAACATCAAATTTACCACCGAGGGGTGAGTGGTGAGGGGCGAGGGTGAGGGTGAGGGGTGAGGGGTGAAATGGTGGGGGTTGAGGGGTGAGAATAAAGGATTCGGACTGTTAACAACTTCGGTAAGTTTAGTAATGGTGTTTTCATTAGTTGTAATGAAATACCCGAAATAGACCTGCCGCTGCTTCATCGCTTCTTGTCGTGTTGGTGTCTCGCAAAGTCCAATTTTCACATAGTCACGGTATTAATTAATCTCTTGTAGATCCTACATTAGCAGCATTATCGTTGACGGTCCCTTGCTGTCTTGAAATTTACTTCCAAGAATATACATTATTGTAATAGCTACAGTTCCAGTCAGCAAAAACTTTTTCGTCCCACCTTTCTCGCCATTAAATACAAATATTGTACAAATATTTTTGTTGACCTTCTTTGTGCATTGATTTCTTTGCTAATTTCACTACCGGTATGCTCACCCAATTTTTATAATGTTCCGGAATGTCCCATGTTCCTGGTTTTAATAACGGCTTGAATATGCGAAAAATATACACACACAAACAAAAAACTCGGAAGAAGTGGAAAAAAGGACCGAAAGTGCGTGCATACCGGTATGCTCGCGCTGCACTGTAAAGTTACAGTGTCTGGCACGTGCGCTCACACAAGGTTATACCGACTAATGCGTGGGAATAAATGTACATTTGTACGAAGTAAGTGTTTATTGAGTTCATATCAGTGATATATTGTATTTTAAACAATAATTTATTTCATATTCGGCAATAAGTTACATTTAAGAGCCAATGTAACCTGTGTGGTGGGACTAAGCGATATAAATGTTTCGCTAATTTTGCATTATCCTTTTCAAGAGCACGTTACTGAAACGAATAATAAAATCAAATTACCATATATGATTTCGTTAGTGCGTTAGACAGACCCTTGGCTGACCTTTATTGTAATGCTGGATTTCATCAACTCTGACCTGATATGATGCTGAAATATTCCATTTTCATTCGGTATTGTAGACATTCAGGGAAATGAAATGAAATTTTATTTTACAGTATTATAAAAATTTATTTGACTCGGCCCAATCACTGACATAATAGAATTTTAAGTCAAACTGGACTACATGTACTTCCATTGTTGTGTTATTTTTTTTCATTCTTTTGTATGCCGTTTAAACACTTAGCTTATCGATTTTTAATTTTCGAACTTAAGTTAAGGTGGTGGCAAACGAGGACACAATGTTCCGGACACATTGTGGCGGATACAAATGTTTCCCTGTTTGCCTGCGCGGGCAACATTTGTTGAGGACACAAAATCTGTGTTCGAGAAAAAAATGTTTCTGACTTCTTTCAAAAACATATTTTGTCCGCAACAAATGTTTCCCCGTTTGCCCGCCCAAGAAACATCAAGAGCAACAATGTGTCCGCCACAATGTGTCCTCGTTTGCCACCTCCTTTATGTAGCTAAATATACTGAAGCAAATAGAATAAGCACAAGGTACAGCTTTATAGATTATGATTAGCTATATAGGCCCTTAGGTAAAGCCTTCCTCAATAAAGTTGTTTGTATTACATCATGATTTTGATTCATTGTATGCTGTTGAATACATCGTTCTACTATGGTAAAGTATGGGCAGGTTAGACACTTGACATTCTTATGTCTTTTTATCGGGTATCGCAGATAATTACTAATGAAAACACCGTCACTAAACTTATCGAAGTTGTTAACCGTCCGAATCCTTTATTCTCACCCCTCACCCTTCACCCCTCATCCCCCACCCCAGAAATAGACCTGCCGGCTGTTGAGATAACGGGGAAATTGAACAGCAGTGCCCTTATTGTTTTCACCTTTTTTAACCTGTATCTCCCCCGGACAGTTAGGAAAGTGCACCGATGTACCCCACCCCCATCCCCCTTATCAAACGAGTATTGGCTTTCTACCTACCTTCTAGCAAGTTCCCGACAAACCCGCCCCCACCCCTGACCGAAAGAAGGGTCGCCCACTACCTCTCGGAACGAGTTACTTCATTGGTTCTTAAAACAATAGACAACAGGTCATAACAATGTCCCTAGCCCTGAATAACAATAGAGGTAGTGTTTACAACGGGCGAATGAAAATAGAGGTTCCAGAGAGGTAGTGTCTTACTGCGAAAGAAAGAAGTTCTACTGTTGGAAAACCATCGCGTCACAAGTACCCTCCCCTCCCCTCCCATCCCAGCCCCCCCCCCCCCTCCCTCCACTCCCTACGTCTTACAACGGGTTTCTGATATCTGATCTCTGATTTCTGATTTCTGATTTCTGATTCCTGATTTCTGATTTCTGATTTCTGATTTCTGATTCCTGATTCCTGATTTCTGATTTCTGATTTCCGATTCCTGATTTCTGATTTCTGATTTCTGATTTCCGATTCCTGACTTCTGATTTCTGATTTCTGATTTCTGATTTCTGATTTCTGATTTCTGATTTCTGATTTCTGATTTCTGATTTCTGATTTCGAGTGTCGGGTTTCTGATTTCTGATGACAAAAATATCCGTTTTCTGATTTTTCAAAATTAATTACAGGAATATATTGCGAGTTATTTTTGATTTCCGATTAATCTGAAAGAAGCCATGGTTTGGGCGCAAAATCAGGTAATTTATTTGCTTTCTGGTTTCTGTTTCATCTTTTGTGATTTCAGAATTCATTGTTGCTCAATTATTCATTTTCCGTTTCCAGAGCCTGGATTTTCAGACATAAATATGCTGTTTGCTGCTCTCTGGAAACTAAAATCCAAAATAGTTTTACGGATTGTCCTGATTTCTGATTTCTGAAATCCAAAATCGGATTGGCCGCAAATCTAGCTGATCAAATCAAAGCCTATATCCGGGGGGGGTTTCACTTTCGTTGGTCCCAGCTAGTCTTCCTTCAACAACGTCGTTCCTTGCGGAGGAGGCGATTGTTACACCAGGCAACTAAATCAGCCAAGTTAAAAAAATTCGAGGACTGGGTAAATGAACTGCTGTATTTGGATCCAATTAAAAACTGTGTTGTTTTGCTTCGTGCGCGAGATTACTTGACTAAGCAATTAAGCAGAACGGTCGAAGGAAAACATAACAACAGGCGGTGCAATGTTTTGTCGGGGTCAAAGTAATTAACCGCGCGGCCATGGGCCGAGCGCGGTTCTTGCTCTGCACGGGATTTATTATTATTTTTCGTCGTTTTTAACCGCGCGGCCATGGGCTGAGCGCGGTTCTTGCTCTGCACGGGATTTATTAACCGCGCGGCCATGGGCCGAGCGCGGTTCTTGCTTTACACGGGATTTATTAACCGCGCGGCCATGGGCCGAGCGCGGTTCTTGCTCTGCACGGGATTTTTTTAACCGCGCGGCCATGGGCCGAGCGCGGTTCTTGTTTTGCACGGGATTTATTATTAACCGCGCGGCCATGGGCCGAGCGCGGTTCTTGCTCTACACGGGATTTATTTTTTTCGTCGTTTTTTTTTGTCGGTGACTAGACCCAAACTTCCACTCGAACAAATGGCGATCGGGACTTCGGATCACGCAACCTGGGATGTTTATTCGCCAAAAGCTGTTGAAACATGAATGTATGGAAAATGTTACGGATATTGTTTTCTTTATTGTGTATAAAGTATATTTTCTTTTGGTTTTATCGAAGCGTTCGATTCAAAGCGAATGTTGAATACACTGAAAAAGGTATTACGTCAACCATGGAATGCGCTGATGTTGCAGGTTTCACTTTCGTTACGTGACAAATAACATTGTGTTTTATTTGCATGTTTATGTCGGCAGAAGCGACGGTCATTAATTTAATTTGTTTCCTCTTCTGCGAGTATTTCTTGTGGGTTTAGGCAATCGAAGTGAATTATTTGGCTATTTCCTTGAAGTGAGTTCAAATATTTGAAAGGAAATAAAATATTTGCTTAAGTAAACAATTGAGCGTGCCCGAACGTGCAGGGGTTACGTCATTAGAAGGGAAAAACCCCCAAGCTAAAGATAGGGGACAACGTAATAGGGGACAACGTAAACGTAAACCTCGAATTGTGTGACTAACGTGACTACTTTGCTAGTCCTTACTCATAATGCAAACATATTAAATTTAACCGTGACTTTTGAGAAAGAAAGCTGTTAATTAGCCAAAAATATAAGCGCAGTTTTAAGTTGCTATAGCAACTTCTTGTTATTTTTTTTTTGTCGGTGACCAGACGCAAACCTCCACTCGGCCAAATCGTGATTGGGACTGAATCACGCAACCTGTGATGTTTATTCGCCAAAAGCTGTTGAAACATGAATGTATGGAAAATGTTGCGGATATTGTTTTCTTTATTGTGTAAAAAGTATATTTTCTTTTGGTTTTATTGAAGCGTTCGATTCAAAGCGAATGTTGAATACACTGAAAAAGGTATTACGTCAGCTATGGAATGCGCTGATGTTGCAGGTTTCACTTTCGTTACGTGACAAATAACATTGTGTTTTATTTGCATGTTTATGTCGGCAGAAGCGACGGTCATTAATTTAATTTGTTTCCTCTTCTGCGAGTATTTCTTGTGGGTTTAGGCAATCGAAGTGAATTATTTGGCTATTTCCTTGAAGTGAGTTCAAATATTTGAAAGGAAATAAAATATTTGCTTAAGTAAACAATTGAGCGTGCCCGAACGTGCAGGGGCTACGTCATTAGAAGGGAAAAAACCCCAAGCTAAAGATATCCGGGGACAACGTAACCCTCGGATTGTGTGACTAACGTGACTACTTTGCTAGTCCTTTACTCATAATGCAAACAGATTAAATTTAACCGTGACTTTTGAGAAAGAAAGCTGTTAATTAGTCAAAAATATAAGCGCGGTTTTAAGTTGCTATAGCAACTTCTTGTTTGTTTTTTTTTCGTTTTTTTGTCGGTGACCAGACCCAAACCTCCCCTCGGCCAAATCACGATCGGGACTGAATCACGCAACCTGGGATGCTTATTCGCCAAAAGCTGTTGGAACAATGATGTACGGGAAATGTTACGGATAATGTTTTCTTTGTTGTGAATAATATATATTTTTCTTTGGGTTTTTTCGAATCGTTGGATTCAAAAGGAATATTGAATTCACTAAAAAAAAGGTATGACATCAGCCATGGAATGCGCTGACATTGCAGCTTTCACTTTCGCTACGTGACAAATAAGATTGTGTTTACTTGTCATGTTTATTTCGCCAGAAGCGACGGTCGTTGCAGTCAAAACAGCTCAAGCGTTTCTATCGAGGGTGAATAATGCATTTTTTATGGAAATTTGATTTTATTCTTCGCTTCAATATTCCATTCATGAAGAAAATATTTCAATGTTCAAAAGGCGGCTCAATTCAAATCACGAATGTTAAATAGTTTTGTTATCTTGCTTCACGCGACGGGCACGTGGGAATTTGGCCAAAATTTGCATAATTTCGACTGCAACAAGTCAACCGTCAATTGTCACGCACACTGTTTCTTCATCATTTTGTTCGCATTGTGTGTTTTTTTGCAAGTTTATATCGGCAGAAGCGACGGTCATTAATTTATTTGCACTTCTGCGAGTATTTCTTGAACGTTTAGGCAATTGAAAAGAAATTCTTTAGCTGTTTCATTGAAGCAAGTTCAAAGATTTAAAGGGAAATAAAATATTTGCTAAAGTAAACAATTGAGCGTGCCCAAACGTGCAGGGGTTACGCCATTAGAAGGGAAAAAACCCCAAGCTAAAGATAGCCGGGGATAAGGTAAACCTCGGATTGTGTGACTAACGTGACTACTTTGCTTGTCCTTTACTCATAATGCAAACAGATTAAATTTAACCGTGACTTTTGAGAAAGAAACCTGTTAATTAGCCAAAAATATAAGCGCGGTTTTAAGTGGCTATAGCAACTTCTTGTTATTTTTTTTTTCGGTGACCAGACGCAAACCTCCACTCGGCCAAATCGTGATTGGGGCTTTGAAATCACGCAACCTATGATGTTTATTCGCCAAAAGCTGTTGAAACATTAATGTACCGAAAATGTTGCGGATATTGTTTTCTTTATTGTGTAAAAAGTATATTTTCTTTTGGTTTTATCGAAGCGTTGGATTCAAAGCCAATGTTGAACACACTGAAAAAAGGTATTACGTCAGCAATGGAATGCGCTGATGTTGCAGGTTTCACTTTCGTTACGTGACAAATAACATTGTGTTTCATTTGCATGTTTATGTCGGCAGAAGCGACGGTCATTAATTTAATTTGTCTCCTCTTCTGCGAGTATTTCTTGTTGGTTTAGGCAATCGAAGTGAATTCTTTGGCTATTTCATCGAAGTGAGTTCAAAGATTTGAAAGGAAATGAAATATTTGCTTAAGTAAACAATTGAGCGCGCCCGAATGTGCAGGGGTTACGTCATTAGAAGGGAAAAACCCCCAAGCTAAAGATAGCCGGTGAAAGCGTAAACCTAGGATTGTGTGACTAACGTGACTACTTTGCTAGTGCTTTACTCATAATGAAACAGATTAAATTTAACCGTGACTTTTAAGAAAGAAAGCTGTTAATTAGCCAAAAATATAAGCGCGGTTTTAAGTTGCTAGCAACGTCTTGTTTTTTTTTCGTTTTTTTGTCGGTGACCAGACCCAAACCTTCCCTCGGCCAAATCACGATCGGGACTGAATTACGCAACCTGGGATGCTTACTCGCCAAAAGCTGTTGGAACAATGATGTACGGGAAATGTTACGGATATTGTGCTCTTAATTGTGTATAAAATATTTTTTCGTTTCGTCTTATGAAAGCGTTGGATTGAAAGGGAATATTAAATTTCCTCAAAAAAGGTATGACATCAGCCATGGAATGCGCTGACATTGCAGCTTTCAATTTCGCTACGTGACAAATAAGATTGTGTTTACTTGGCATGTTTATTTCGCCAGAAGCGACGGTCGTTGCAGTCAAAACAGCTCAAGCGTTACTATCGAGGGTGAATAATGAATTTTTTATGAAAATTTGATTTAATTCTTCGCTTCAATATTCCATTCATGAAGAAAATATTTCAATGTTGAAAAGGCGGCTCAATTCAATTCACGAATGTTAAATAGTTTGTTATCTTGCTTCACGCGACGGGCACGTGGGAATTTGGCCAAAATTTGCATAATTTCGACTGCAACAAGTCAACCGTCAATTGTCACGCACACTGTTTCTTCATCATTTTGTTCGCATTGTGTGTTTTTTTGCAAGTTTATATCGGCAGAAGCGACGGTCATTAATTTATTTGCACTTCTGCGAGTATTTCTTGAAAGTTTAGGCAATTAAAAAGAAATTCTTTAGCTGTTTCATTGAAGCAAGTTCAAAAATTTAAAGGGAAATAAAATATTTGCTAAAGTAAACAATTGAGCGTGCCCAAACGTGCAGGGGTTACGTCATTAGAAGGGAAAAAACCCCAAGCTAAAGATAGCCGGGGATAACGTAAACCTCGGATTGTGTGACTAACGTGACTACTTTGCTTGTCCTTTACTCATAATGCAAACAGATTAAATTTAACCGTGACTTATTTGCTAGTCCTTTCCTATACTCGTTACAAATAACATTGTGTTTTCTTTGCAAGATGATATCGGCAGAAACGACGGTCATTAAATTATTTGCACTTCTGCGAGTATATCTTGTGGGCTTAGGCAATTGAAGTGAATTCTTTGGCTGTTTCATCGAAGCGAGTTGAATGATTTAAAGGGAAATGAAATACTTGCTAAAGTAATTGAGCGTGCCCGAACGTGCAGGGGTTACGTCATTAGAAGGGGAAAACCCCCAAGCTACAGATAGCCGGAGATAACGTAAACCTCGGACTGTGTGACTCGCGTGACTACTTTGCTTGTCCTTCACTCATAGTACAAACAAATCGAAACATGAATGTATGGGAAATGTATAACCACAGCCACGGAATGCACTGACGTTGCAGCTTTCACTTCCGTTACGTGACAAATAATATCCCTCTTACTTTGCAAGCTTATTTCGCCAGAAGCGATGGTCGTTAATTTGTTGGAAATTTTGCGAGTATTTCTCGTGGGTTTAGGCAATTGAAGTGAATTCTTTGACTGTTTCATCGAAGCGAGTTCAGAGATCTGAAGGAAAGAAATTGTGCCTAGGTAAGCACTTGCAAGGATTACGTCATTGGTAGGGAAATTACCACCGTACACCGCCGTACTAAACATAGCCGTGAACAATGCAAAGCCTGAAATGTGAGACTCGCGTGACTACCTTCTTACGGCCTAACTCACGGTATAAACCGATTACATTTAATCCTGACTTTAACGTAAAGAAAATAGCTGTTATTAATAGTGTTCAAATAGTGGAATGTTTAATTCATGCCCATAAATGTCCCAAGCGAAGTTCCAGATTAAGACCATTACGTCATCATAAATTTCACAACGGCTATGGGCGATGATGCAATATTGGATTGTGTGACTCGCGTGACTACTTTGCTGGTCCTTTACTCTTAGTACAAAACAAATTTAATTTAACCGTGACTTAGCAAAAATGGAGTTTATTTAAAAAGCGCGGTTTTAAGATGCTTGCATCTTCTTGTTTTTCGTTTTTTGTCGGTAACCAGACCCAAACCTCCGCTCGGCCAAATCACGATCGGGACTGAATCACGCAACCTGGATGCTTATTCGCCAAAAGCTGTTGGAACAATGATGTACGGGAAATGTTACGGATAATGTTTTCTTTGTTGTGAATAATATATATTTTTCTTTGGGTTTTTTCGAAGCGTTGGATTCAAAGGGAATATTGAGTTCACTAAAAAAAAAGGTATGACATCAGCCATGGAATGCGCTGACATTGCAGCTTTCACTTTCGCTACGTGACAGATAAGATTAAGTTTTCTTTGCAAGTTTGCTTTGCCAGGAGCGACAGTCATCAATTTATTTGCAATTTTGCGAGTATTTCTTGTGAGTTTAGGCAACTGAAGTGAATTCTTGAGCTATTTTAATCAAAGCGAGTTCAGAGATTTGAAGGAAAATTAAATGTTTGCAAAGGTAAACAATTAAGCGTGCCCGAACGTGCAGGGGAAAAACCACCAAGCTAAAGATGGCCTTGGATAACGTAACCCTCAGATTGTGTGACTCGCGTGACTACTTTGCTAGTCTTTTACTCATAGTGCAAACGATTAAATAAAACCGTGATTTTTGAGAAAAAAAGGTGTTAACTAGCAAAAAATATAAGCGCGGTTTTAAGTTGCTAGCAACTTCTTGTTATTTTTTTTTGTCTGTGACCAGACCCAAACTTCCACTCGGCCAAATCGTGATCGGCCGTCTGAATCACGCAACCTGTGTCGTTTATTCGCCAAAAGCTGTTAAAACATTACTGTACGGAAAATGTTACGGATATCGTTTTCTTTATTGTGTAAAAACAATAACTAAAATATGCTGTAAACGGACGTTACAAAAAACGCCTTAATACATATGTTATTGCGTGTTGTTATATTTTGGGGGGCATACGATTAGCGCTAATCGTTTGCCCCCCCCAAAATATAACAACACGTAATAACATATGTATTAAGGCGTTTTTTGTAACGTTCGTTTACAGCATATTTTAGTTATTATTCACTTCCATGGGAAGTTGTAGCTAGGCACGCGAATGTGCTATATATGCTGTTCTTTGCTAGTTGTATTCATTCCCTGAAGAAGTCTCAGTCAGAGACAAAACGCGTCGGAAATAAACAACAAGCTTACAACCACAACAAGTCTTTCCTTGTGCTGCTCACTAGTCTTCGTTAAAAAATTAAAAAATTAAAAAAAAAATTACTGCCGCCAATCTTCGTAGTGTACGTCTCAGAAAACGAAAAAGATGAGTTCAGGGGTGTTTATTGGTCGCCACCATAAAATATTGAATTAAATATTGATTGATGGCAGCAAAAGCGAACCTCCTTTTTGTGTCAGATCGTGGTTAAAAAAGATTGAAAAACAAATTGTTTGCAGGAAGGTGTTGTTAGAAAAAAATTGTTTGCAGAGGTGCATAGATAAAAAAAAAGTTTGCAGAGAGAGATTTTTCATCCCCCCCCCCCCCCCCCCTCCAGAAAAATAATGGTCCGTCCCTTACCTTCCGACGGGCTCTCACTCACGGCACAAACCAATTACATTTAATCGTGACTTTTACCTAAAGAAAATAGCAGTTATTACCAGCGTCCAAGTAGTGGAATGTTAGTTTTCTTTTTGTTAAATTCATGCCCATACATGTCTTCAGCAAAGTTCCAGATTAAGGCCATTACGTCATCATAAATTTCACAACGGCTTTGAGCGATGGTGCAACATTGGATTGTGTGACTCGCGTGACTACTTTGCTAGTCCTTTACTCATAGTGCAAACAGATTAAATTTAGCCCTGACTTTTGAGGAAGAAAGCTGTGCATATATTTTGCTGGGCATACGATTAGCGCTAATCGTTTGCCCCCCCCAAAATATAACAACACGTAATAACATATGTATTAAGGCGTTTTTTGTAACGTTCGTTTACAGCATATTTTAGTTATTATTCACTTCCATGGGAAGTTGTAGCTAGGCACGCGAATGTGCTATATATGCTGTTCTTTGCTAGTTGTATTCATTCCCTGAAGAAGTCTCAGTCAGAGACAAAACGCGTCGGAAATAAACAACAAGCTTACAACCACAACAAGTCTTTCCTTGTGCTGCTCACTAGTCTTCGTTAAAAAATTAAAAAATTAAAAAAAAATTACTGCCGCCAATCTTCGTAGTGTACGTCTCAGAAAACGAAAAAGATGAGTTCAGAGGTGTTTATTGGTCGCCACCATAAAATATTGAATTAAATATTGATTGATGGCAGCAAAAGCGAACCTCCTTTTTGTGTCAGATCGTGGTTAAAAAAGATTGAAAAACAAATTGTTTGCAGGAAGGTGTTGTTAGAAAAAAATTGTTTGCAGAGGTGCATAGATAAAAAAAAAGTTTGCAGAGAGAGATTTTTCATCCCCCCCCCCCCCCCCCCTCCAGAAAAATAATGGTCCGTCCCTTACCTTCCGACGGGCTCTCACTCACGGCACAAACCAATTACATTTAATCGTGACTTTTACCTAAAGAAAATAGCAGTTATTACTAGCGTCCAAGTAGTGGAATGTTAGTTTTCTTTTTGTTAAATTCATGCCCATACATGTCTTCAGCAAAGTTCCAGATTAAGGCCATTACGTCATCATAAATTTCACAACGGCTTTGAGCGATGGTGCAACATTGGATTGTGTGACTCGCGTGACTACTTTGCTAGTCCTTTACTCATAGTGCAAACAGATTAAATTTAGCCCTGACTTTTGAGGAAGAAAGCTGTGCATTAGCAAAAAAATATAAGCGCGGTTTTAAGAGACTGTCCGCGTAAGATCCGACCACTCGATTTTCGGCCCAAAATAGAATTCCTTCAAATTTTCTGGGCAAGACAATTGATCCATATGATAAACAAAAATTGCAATATTTTCGCTTCTAGTGATATTTTGTAATATTTTTGTCGATGATTTCCGAGGACGGTCCAAAACCGAAAAAATCGTCCTGTTTCGAGTCAAATTAAGGCATTGCACTGAGGGCGCTGAAAAATTCCACTTTTAATCAAATAAAATAAAACTTCACAATTATTTTATTTTATGTCTTGTCTATAAATGTACGGCAAAATATTGGAAATCCGACTTAATAAAAAATAATTATGATTTTTTGAAAATACCCCACAAAGAGCCCTCGCAAAATTTAGGCAAACATGCTGTTGGTTAAAGAAGTATTTCTCAAAAGTATAACGTGATCTGGAGCCCAAACTACTACCCATGTTCAGTTCTAGGGTTAGTGTACCAAGAACAGAAAAAACATTTTTGGGCACTGAGCTTTTCGAGCTACAGGAGTTCGATGAACATGGCCTATATTCAATAGTCATAACGTTGCGTGACACAATTTTGCCGTATCCTGGTTTCTAACTTTTCCGCATGAAATAATTATCCAAGAGAGCAAATGTTCTCAAAACTAGCTTTGTGTTTGGGATAAAACATGGGTTTACTTAAAATCATCAAATATTGCCCCGAAATTAGGAATTAAGAAGGTTAAATGAGCGGCTACGATGTAAGGTGTCTTAATTTCCGCCTAAACGCTTTGAAAAAGCTGGTTCCGAGATTCGGTTATCAAAGGGAATAAACTATGAAAAAGAGCCTTTGACTTTAAGAATTTAACATATCTAATAAATAGAAACTTCAATAAACTTTTAAGTGCGTAGAAAAACTTATGAACCGCGAATGTGCCTCAGCTGTAGCAAAAATCTTTTTAGAAAATGTAGATTTCAGATAACACGCTGGAATGTCAAAATTATTTTAGGCATATCACGGACATTCGCGCTACTATAATATTTTATCCCGTTGCTTAAGTTGAAAGAGCGAAACGAGGACTACCAGATTTGTACCCTTTCCCTTATTGGTTTCAAGTTTTGGAAAAAAGCCTTTACGTCTTACCAGCTTTCTTTCCCATAGTTGTCTTCGCTGAATTCAATTTATGCTTTCAATTGGAACTTCCCTCCAATTTGTCATAGGGAATGGACTTTAAAGAAACTCTTCAGAATTTAACATATTTAATAACTAGAATCTTTAGTCATAGTAGTTAATGCCTATAAAAAATTCTGTAGCGCGAATACATATTGGCTTTAGCGAGGATCTCTTCAGAGAATGTAGATTTCAGTCGGCTAACACGCCGGAATGTCAAACTCAAAGTTATTTTAACAGGTTAGTTTCATCGTATGCGAAAAAATTGTAATGCAAAATGCTGCCTTCTGGAAAAAAATAAATTGTTTTGCTATTGGTTTTAAGTTTTTGAATAGCCTACAAGCTCTGTCTTTTATATTTAATTTGTAATTTTAATTTTATATTTTATTTTTGGTGTTGCCCTTGTGCTTAATTAACTTATGCAAATTTGTGGCAGTTGATGTCGAGTGTGTTTACATTATGCCAAGGATAGTTCTACTCTTTGCCATTCTCCTTGTTTTGTTTTGTGAAATGGCAGGAGTTTCTTTTCGGTAGTTACAGGTGGCAAGTGCGGGAGTACTCAAGGATACACGGAATGTGCAGCCCTAAATAACTGTGACGGCGATATCAGTTCACATCTAGCACATCACCACCTGACAAGAAAAAATACATGTGAAAAGGATTTAATACTGGCAAGAGCAGGTCTTTTAGAGCTCACAGAAGAGCAGATTACGAATATGATGGTTTGTCCAGCTCATCTTTTTACTCTAGGAAAGTATCACCGCTTTTTTCTTTCCATGTTGTCTTGGATACTGGCAAGGCTTCGGGGCTTGCCAGTATCCAAGACATTGGCTAGAGGGGGGGGGGGGGAAGGGGGAGGGGGGGGGGGTGGCTAAACTTTTTTATAAAGAAGTTTAGGGGGGGGTCAGCAGTTTGAGGTATACAGTATTGTAAGAGGTGTTCATTGGCGCCAAGGTGGATGAAACAGTTAAATAGTAGAGTGCAAACACTATCTGTGAAACAGTAATGCTAAATTGTATAATTTTATGCTAATTCTATTGTTTTTCTTTTGCATAAACTCCACTATTACGTACAACTTAGTGATTTGTATTTTACAGAAATACTGTTTGCACTCTAAACTCCATTGTCATCTCAAACTTTAGTCAATAAAGAATCCAGACCTATCTGGTTTAATATTTGGTTTGACTGAAATTATTTTCTGCTATAAACAAAGTAAAAAGCACGTGACAGGCCTACACAGACTCCTACGTTTGTGAAATTTGTAAGTTGCTGTTTTGTATTGGATTTGGTCGTCCAATTTAGTTTGCTTCTCACTTGTATAGAAAGGGCACTATACGCTGTCAGCTGTATTATTAGGAGGCGTTTTTAGTTGAGAAGAGCCGTAAGACTGCCGCCCAGGAAATGTTTTCAGAGGTCATAGGTCTGCACGGTTTCCCGTTACTAGATTTTTGACACCTCTGTATTTAACTTGTCATACGTATTGCTATAGCGGTTAGTCTCTAGTAGTATAAGAAGGGTGATTCACAAAGAGGGCGCATGTGTGGGGGTGCAAGGGGTGTCAATTGTGGTGGTGGAACAATAGAGTTGTGGTTTTTGTGCCGGAAGCACCACATTTGTATTGTTTAACCACCACCACCACCACCACCACCACCGCCACCAACACCACCGCCACCAACACCACCGCCACCACCACCACCACCGCCACTGAAAAATATATTTTGAAGGATTCCGACAAATTCCACTTCAAATTTCTACTTCCCTATGTTTCTTTTAATAATGTTTTCGAAGAAAGCTTAAGTTTTGTGTTTCTTTCTCTTAAACAAATTCTTACTACACCAATAGTAAAGTTTGTTTTGCAAAAGACACTCGATGAAATTAGTTATCAGTTAAAATAAATCAGCTCGCCGATTTACAACAAGAGTTTAATTTGAATTAAGCGACTGAAATAAAAGTTTTGCTTGACTATCTGTGTGTTTATTATAAATGTTATTTTCGCGGCAATTCGTTTTCGTGCTTAAAACTCGTTCAAACCGTGGCGTGGCTACTGAAGCGCATACACGGTATTGTTTTATTTTTCGTTTGTGAAAGGATTAGTTTGATTGGTCATGCTCTGTTTATAATTAATTGAGTTCATTAGAGCATATCGAGTCTATATCATTGTTTAAAAACAATTATGTCTGCAGTAGAAAATGTATGCGACAAGGAGCTTGCATAATAACAAAACGAAATGGTTTAGTGGCTTTGACTGAAATGAAAAATGAATCGGTATTCATGCCTGTACTGTGAAATGCTGAAAACCGCTACTGCCATGGAGTAGAAAATTAAAGTATGACAACATTGATCTTCGCAAAGGTTATTCCGTTAAACAAAAAGGTGCTAGTGAAATGTTGACTCGGTAAACTAATTAAGTACAAATCGATGCGCATTCGTGTACAATAAACCTTGGCGTTAGTTTAACTTACTACGTGATGAAGGATCACGAAGTTATTTCTAGTTCTAAGGTGATTTGGACATGAAGCGAAAACCTACCGGAGATGATCAGAATACAAAAATGCGACTTTGGTCTATCACAGCAAAACATTTCGTCAAGCTCAATACTTTATACTAGAACTATGGCCCGAGTGAGAATGGGAACGAGAAATAATCGCTCCCATGGCTTTTCGTTCAGTTGCTCCGCGAAGCTTAAAAATATCGATAATTTTGCCCCCACAATGGAGAATTACGTCATGAACGCCCTTACGCCCTTGTGCATGCACCCCTCCACTCCGATGATGTCATCCTCCAAAAGGGGAAATGACCTTATCCCCCCGGTCTATTATGACGTCATGAGCACCCCTTGACACCCCTTGCACCCCTACGCATGCGCCCTGTTTGTGAATCACCCTTCTTATATTACTGTCTCTGCTCATCCACATATGCAAGATAAGTTTTTAGTTCTCAAAATGTTCGAAAAACTGGCCACTGGTCCACACGATACGCCGATTTTGTGATATAGTAGGTTAGTTCCATTGTTATGCAAAGTAGCAATTAAATCATCTTATGATTGTATGTAGCATGCATTTAATAATTACTTAAAGGAGCTACGTCACGGACAATGCGTCTTGAAAAAACTGGCAAGTTTTTTCAAGTTTGTTGATTGTAATCGGTCTTAATCTTCGTCAGTTGAAACCATCCTTGGTTATTTTCGCGTTTTTATTATTCCATTGGTGTTTTTCTATGTTAGAAAGCTATTATTTTAAGGTTTCCTTCAATTTCAAAGTAATCAGAAAAATGTCTAAAACACCGTGACATTGCTCCTTTAAGGCATATAAGAGGAGATATGAGGTGAGGGGGTCATCAAGTAAATATTGAAAAACGAGGGGGGTCACTTGCTAATTACCTGGCCTGGAGGGGGGGGGGGCTTACAGAAATTTTGATCTTTCCAATATATTTTTCCCTCCCCCCCCCCCCCCCTCCCCCCTCTACATAAATAATGACCGGTCCCTTAATTTCAAGCTGGCCAGGGAAATCAAAAACCTCTTTGGAGAAGCTACACCCGTTGGTTCGCGTAGGTGTTATACTTGCATTGTTCACTCCCTTTTCATTGTTTCCATTGTAGGCTGAAACAGAGATGAAATGCTAGGTCACACGGCACCCTTCCCAAATGGAAGATAAAATGTAACAAGAATGTAATTAGAATGCGTATTCAATTAAGTTTATATAGAGTTATATAGTTTGTCTGGCCTAACTTTTTTTACCGTGTCTAACAAGCGATCATAATAAAGATAAAGAAAACAATAAAGAATCCTATCCACTGTTTTTGTACATAGTTGCTTAACAATAGCCCCGGGAAAGTAACACTTAGCTGTGCGTTCCACATTCCTAAATTTTTTTTTTCTTTTACGTCTTGGGAGGGAGTGGGAGGATGTGGGGTGCAATCATGTAGTCCTTATGGCCGTAGCCAGACTTGAGAACAAGACGAGGCAAGTTTCGAGCGCTGAAGGCGCGATCCGCTAGGGGAGTCTGGGGGCATCCTCCGCCCCCCCCCCCCCCCGAGAAAATTTTTTAAATCTAGAGGCTCAGAAATGCTCTTTTAAGCATTTTCCATGGCATTTTTCTGATGGTCTAGGGCAAGATAGGAGTACTGAGGTTAAACAGTACCTAACGACGAAATTCGACCTTGGAGAGAGAACTGGCAACAAGGCAGATCCCGGAAAAGTGTCTGCAGACATGAGAACAGCAAGAAGACTAGATGACTTGTGGATGTTAGACAGGAAAGACTGGCTAACGAACAGGGTTTTTTTTTGGAGACTGGCGACCACATGATGAAGGCAGGGGAACGAAGAGGTACAAATAGAGGACGTGTACGCAGAGGAGGAAGAACAAGAAAGGCATGAAGTACTGGAGAGCGTAGCCGCCCAGCTCAGTCCCAGGCATCCAATTTGCTACGATTCCTACTGCCTTTGTGACTACTCACGAGAGGAGAAACTTAACAGTTTCAGTGTAGTTATGCTCAAGGAGATACTGAGATATTTTGAGATTCCCTTTACTTCAGGAGATCGGAAAAAAAATCTGGTAGCGGACCTATCCACATTCTTAGAAGGATGTGACTGTCGCCGATATTAAGAAAACAAAGTACGCAAGCCGTCAATTTCCCGATGTACTGAGTTGTTGTAAATACTTCTAACAGTTTCTTTTATAAACCGAGAGAACGAAAATGGCTTATAAGTCATGCATTGCGACAAAATCAACAAAGGTAAAAAATTGTAAATTAATTTAATGGGAATCGCAATCGATGTGAACGATACATACAGTTTTTCTTAAGAAATGTGGGAGCAGAGCGTAGAAAACTAGACACCCAATGTTTTTCTGACAATTTTACTACGTTGAAATCAACTTTATCGACAAAATAAAATTTTACCGCTGTAGATATAAACCTGCTCCAAATTTGCAGAAATTGAATTCAGCACTGAAGACAACTATAAGAAACAAAGCGGGTAAAAAAGACATAAAGGCTTTTTCTAAAAATTGAAACCAATAATGGAAAGGGTTCAAGTCTGGTAGTCTTCGTTTCGCTCTTCGAACTGAAACAACGGGATAAAATATTACAGGAGCGCGAATGTCCGTGATATACCTAAAATAAATTTGACATCCCAGCGTGTTATCTGAAATCTACATTTTCTAAAAAGATTTTTTCTACAGCCGAGGTACATTCGCGGTTCATAAGTTTTTCTACGCACTTAATAGTTTATTGAAGATTTCTAAAGGTCAAAGGCTTTCTTTCATAGTTCATTTCCTTTTGATAACCGAATCTAACCTGCTAAAAATAACTTTGAGTTTGACATTCCGGCGTGTTAGCCGACTGAAATCTACATTCTCTGAAGAGATCCTCGCTACAGCCAATGTGTATTCGCGCTACATAATTTTTATAGGCACTAACTGCAATGACTAAAGATTCTAGTTATTAAATATGTTAAATTCTGAAGAGTTTCTTTAAAGTCCATTCCCTATGACAAATTGGAGGGAAGTTCCAATTGAAAGCATAAATTGAATTCAGCGAAGACAACTATGGGAAAGAAAGCTGGTAAGACGTAAAGGCTTTTTTCCAAAACTTGAAACCAATAAGGGAAAGGGTACAAATCTGGTAGTCCTCGTTTCGCTCTTTCAACTTAAGCAACGGGATAAAATATTATAGTAGCGCGAATGTCCGTGATATGCCTAAAATAATTTTGACATTCCAGCGTGTTATCTGAAATCTACATTTTCTAAAAAGATTTTTGCTACAGCTGAGGCACATTCGCGGTTCATAAGTTTTTCTACGCACTTAAAAGTTTATTGAAGTTTCTATTTATTAGATATGTTAAATTCTTAAAGTCAAAGGCTCTTTTTCATAGTTTATTCCCTTTGATAACCGAATCTCGGAACCAGCTTTTTCAAAGCGTTTAGGCGGAAATTAAGACACCTTACATCGTAGCCGCTCATTTAACCTTCTTAATTCCTAATTTCGGGGCAATATTTGATGATTTTAAGTAAACCCATGTTTTATCCCAAACACAAAGCTAGTTTTGAGAACATTTGCTCTCTTGGATAATTATTTCATGCGGAAAAGTTAGAAACCAGGATACGGCAAAATTGTGTCACGCAACGTTATGACTATTGAATATAGGCCATGTTCATCGAACTCCTGTAGCTCGAAAAGCTCAGTGCCCAAAAATGTTTTTTCTGTTCTTGGTACACTAACCCTAGAACTGAACATGGGTAGTAGTTTGGGCTCCAGATCACGTTATACTTTTGAGAAATACTTCTTTAACCAACAGCATGTTTGCCTAAATTTTGCGAGGGCTCTTTGTGGGGTATTTTCAAAAAATCATAATTATTTTTTATTAAGTCGGATTTCCAATATTTTGCCGTACATTTATAGACAAGACATAAAATAAAATAATTGTGAAGTTTTATTTTATTTGATTAAAAGTGGAATTTTTCAGCGCCCTCAGTGCAATGCCTTAATTTGACTCGAAACAGGACGATTTTTTCGGTTTTGGACCGTCCTCGGAAATCATCGACAAAAATATTACAAAATATCACTAGAAGCGAAAATATTGCAATTTTTGTTTATCATATGGATCAATTGTCTTGCCCAGAAAATTTGAAGGAATTCTATTTTGGGCCGAAAATCGAGTGGTCGGATCTTACGCGGACAGTCTCTTAAGTTGCTAGTAACTTCTTGTTTTTTGTCGGTGACAAGACCCAAACCTCAACTCCGCCAATTCGCGATTGGAACTTTGAATCACGCAACCTGGGATGTTTATTCGCCAAAAGCTGTTGGAACGTTAATATATGGATATTCTTTTCTCTATTGTATATGAAATATATTTTCTTCGGTTTTATGGAAGCGTTGGATTCGAAGCGAATATTGAATACACTGAAAAAGGTATTGCGTCAACCACGGAATGCGCTGATGTTGCAGCTTTCACTTTCGCTACGTGACAAATAAGATTGCCTTTTCTTTGAAAGTTTATTTCGCCGGAAGCGACGGTCATTGATTTATTTGCAATTTTGCGAGTATTTCTTGTGAGTTTAGGCAATTGAAATGAATTAATCGGCTGTGTCATTGGAGCGAGTTCAGATATTTGAAGGAAAATGAAATATTTGCTAAGGTAAACAATTGAGCGTGCCCATACTTGCAGGGGTTACGTCATTAGTAGGGAAAAAACCACCTAGCTAAAGATAGCTTAAAATAACGTAACCCACTGATTTTGTGACTCGCGTGACTACTTTACTTGTCCTTTACTCATAGTACAAAAAAATAATCTTAACCGTGACTTTTGAGGAAGAAAGTTGTTAATGAGCAAAAATGGAGCTAATTTTTAAAAGAGCGGTTATCGAGGCGTTGGATTCAAAGGGAATATTGAATATACTAAAAATAGGTATTACGTCAGTCATGGAATGCGCTGATGTTGCAGCTTTCACTTTCGCTACGTGACAAATAAGATTGGGTTTACTTTGCAGGTTAATTTTGCCAGAAGCGATTGCCATTTATTTATTTGCAATTTTGCGAGTATTATTTTGCAAGTTTATATTGGCAGAAATGCCCTTCTGCGAGTATTTCTTGTGGGATTAAGCAATTGATCAATTCTTTGGCTGTTTCATCAAAGCGAGTTGAGAGATTTGAAGGGAAATGAAATATTTGCTAAAGTAAACAATTGAGCGTGCCCGAACGTGCAGGGGCTACGTCACTAAAAGGGAAAAAAAACCCGAGCTAAAGATAGCCGGGGATAACGTAAACCTCGCATTGTGTGACTCGCGTGACTAGTTTGCTAGTCCTTTATTCACTGTGCAAACAGATTAAATTTAACCGTGACTTTTGAGAAAGAAAGCTGTTAATTAGCAAAAAATATAAGCGCGGTTTTAAGTTGCTGGCAACTTCTTGTTGTTGGTACGGTGGCCCATATCTGCCACGGCAAAACTTACTTTTCCACGGCAAAACTTACTTTTCCACTGCAAAACTTACTTTCTCGCTGCAAAACTTACTTTCTCACGGCAAAACTTACTTTTCCACGGCAAAACTTACTTTGTCGCGGCAAAACTTACTTTCTCACGGCAAAACTTACTTTTCCACGGCAAAACTTACTATTCCCGGCAAAACGTACGTTTTACACGGCAAAACTGGGACAGGATGTAAACAGAATCAAGATGGTTGCAAGACGAAGAAGAAATACTCATAAAATACTATTTTTGTCGTGGTTATGAATACAAAGATATCTTAGATTTTTAGCAACTTACCACAAAATCGAAATAAGTGAATGGACGTTACACAGACAACTGAGGATGTATGGATTATCCAGAAGAAATCTTGAATATGACATTGATGCCATAACCGACGAAGTTCGAAATGTGTTAGATGGTCCTGATTGTATTTCCAGCTTGATGTGAAATAAAAAGACAGGCCAAACACGACTCCCATTGGTCGAGATTTGTTATTGACGACCTTCAGATTTTTGCTCTAACGAGTATATCTTTTAACGACCTCCCTTTTCTGTACGAAAGGATGGGAGGGTCTTTGAATATTTCTTTGAGCACCGGTTGATTCTCTATTAGGTGCCACTTTTTCAGTAGAATGTTCTTAAGATTAGGCACAGAAGGGAAGGGCGATATTCTGTTACGAAAGGTAGAATTCTGTTGTGCGTCTTTTCTTTATTTTGTAGAGCCGACATTCTTTCGCGAACTTTAACTCCTGACAGAATCCTCTCCAAAAGGTTATCTGGATAACCCCTCGCTCGCAATCTTCGTTTGAATTGTCTAATGTTTTCTTCAAAAGTTCTCTCTGAAGAATTAGTTCTGAGAAGTCTTAAGGCTTCGCCTTAAATGAAGCCCTTCCAGACTCCTGGAGGGTGGCAGGAGGTGAATTCTGCCTATTGGAATGTTTCTGTCGGTTTGAAATGCGTGCGCACGTCAAGAATAGATTCTCTCTTGAATCTTTCCCCCTTGTAAACATATGTATCCAGAAAAGTTCTCTGTGTCTGAAATCTCAGCCGTAAATTTTATGGTCGAATGGTAATTGTTAGCTAGTTCTAAGAACAAGCCTAAGTCTATATTCGATAGGGAAAATGTATCATCAATATAACTTTTCCAGACTAGTGGTTTGTTAGAGCTATGGAGAATGATTCTGTCTCTATTACGCTCATGAAAATATTGGCAAATGCTACCGCAACTCGTGTCCCCATAGCAGTGCCATGAGTCTGTAAGTAGTGTTTCCCATTGAATTTGAAAGAGTTTTCCTTCAGGATGAGGTCAAGCATTTCTCTAAT